>JASTWF010001024.1:10000-135000 GCA_030390025.1 Squalus acanthias
ATTTCAGTGTCTAGACTGTCCTGGGACTGTATCTGATTTCAGAGTCTAGACTGTCGCGGCACTGTATCTGATTTCAGGGTCTGGACTATCCTGGGACTGTATCTGATTTCAGTGTCTAGACTGTGTCGTGACTGTATCTGATTTCAGTGTCTAGACTGTCCCGGGACTGTGTCTGATTTCAGTGTCTAGACGATCCTGGGACAGTATCTGATTTCAGTGTCTGGACTGTCCTGGGACTGTATCTGATTTCAGTGTCTAGACTGTCCCGGGACTGCTTCTGATTTCAGTTTCTGGGCTGCCCCGGGACTGTATCTGATTTCAGTGTCTGGACTGTCCTGGGACTGTATCTGATTTCAGTGTCCGGATGGTATCTGATTTCAGTGACTAGAATGTCCTGGGACTGTATCTGATTTCAGTGTCTGGACTGTCCTGGGACTGTATCTGATTTCAGTGTCTAGACTGTCCTGGGACTGTATCTGTTTTCAGTGTCTAGACTGTCCTGGGACTGTATCTGATTTCAGTGTCTGGACTGTCCCTGGACTGTATCTGATTTCAGTCTCTAGACTGTATGGTGACTGTATCTGATTTCAGTGTCTAGACTGTCCTGGGACAGTATCTGATTTCAGTGTCTGGACTGTCCCGGGACTGTATCTGATTTCAGTGTCTAGACTGTCCTGGGACAGTATCTGATTTCATTGTCAATACTGTCCTGGGTCAGTATCTGATTTCAGTGTCTAGACTGTCCCGGGACTGTATCTGATCTCAGTTTCTGGACTGTATCTGATTTCAGTGTCTGGACTGTATCTGATTTCAGTGTTTAGACTGTCCTGGGACTGCATCTGATTTCAGTGTCTAGACTGTCCTGGGACTGTATCTGATTTCAGTTTCTGGACTGTATCTGATTTCAGTGTCTAGACTGTATCTGATTTCAGTGTCTAGACTGTCCTGGGACTGTATCTGATTTCAGTGTCTGGACTGTATCTGATTTCAGTGTTTAGACTGTCCTGGGACTGTATCTGATTTCAGTGTCTGGACTGTCCTGGGACTGTATCTGATTTCAGTGTCTAGACTGTCCCGGGACTGTATCTGATTTCAGTGTCTAGAATGTCCCGGGACTGTATCTGATTTCAGTGTCTGGACTGTCCTGGGACTGTATCTGATTTCAGTGTCTGGACTGTCCTGGGACTGTATCTGATTTCAGTGTCCAGACTGTCCCGGGACTGTATCTGATTTCAGTGTCTGGACTGTCCTGGGACTGTATCTGATTTCAGTGTCTGGACTGTCCTGGGACTGTATCTGATTTCAGTGTCTAGACTGTCCTGGGACTGTATCTGATTTCAGTGTCTGGACTGTCCCGGGACTGTGTCTGATATCAGTGTCTAGACTGTCCCGGGACTGTATCTGATTTCAGTGTCCAGACTGTATCTGATATCAGTGTCTGGACTGTCCCAGGACTGTATCTGATATCAGTGTCTAGACTGTCCCGGGACTGTATCTGATTTCAGTGTCTAGACTGTATCTGATTGCAGTGTCTAGACTGTGTCTGATTTCAGTGTCTAGACTGTCCTGGGACTGTATCTGATTTCAGTGTCTAGACTGTCCTGGGACTGTATCTGATTTCAGTGTCTCGACTGTCCTGGGACTGTACCTGATTTCAGTGTCTGGACTATCCTGGGACTGTATCTGATTTCAGTGTCTGGACTGTCCTGGGACTGTATCTGATTTCAGTGTCTAGACTGTCCTGGGACTGTATCTGATTTCAGTGTCTAGACTGTATCTGATTTCAGTGTCTGGACTGTATCTGATTTCAGTGTCGGGACTGTCCCGGGACTGTATCTGATTTCAGTGTCTAGACTGTATCTGATTTCAGTGTCTAGACTGTATCTGATTTCAGTTTCTAGACTGTCCTGGGACTGTATCTGATTTCAGTGTCTGGACTGTATCTTATTTCAGCGTCTAGACTGTCCTGGGACTGTATCTGATTTCAGTGTCTGGACTGTATCTGATTTCAGTGACTAGACTGTATCTGATTTCAGTGTCTGGACAGTCCTGGGACTGTATCTGATTTCAGTGTCTGGACTGTCCCGGGACTGTATCTGATTTCAGTGTCTAGACTGTCCCGGGAATGTATCTGATTTCAGTGCCTGGACTGTCCTGGGACTGTATCTGATTTCAGTGTCTAGACTGTCCTGGACTGTATCTGATTTCTGTGTCTAGACTGTCCCGGGAATGTATCTGATTTCAGTGCCTGGACTGTGTCTGGACTGTATCTGATTTCAGTGTCTGGAATGTCCTGAGACTGTATCTGATTTCAGTGTCTAGACTGCCCTGGGACTGTATCTGATTTCAGTGTCCGGACTGTATCTGATTTCAGTGTCTAGACTGTCCCGGGACTGTATCTGATTTCAGTGCCTGGACTGTCCTTGGACTGTATCTGATTTCAGTGTCTGGACTGTCCCGCGACTGTACCTGATTTCAGTGTCTGGACTGTCCCGGGACTTTACCTGATTTCAGTGTCTGGACTGTATCTGATTTCAGTGTCTGGACTGTCCTGGGACTGTATCTGATTGCAGTGTCTGGACTGTATCTGATTTCAGTGTCTAGACTGTATCTGATTTCAGTGTCTAGACTGTCCTGGGACTGTATTTGATTTCAGTTTCTGGACTGTATCTGATTTCAGTGTCTAGACTATATCTGATTTCAGTGTCCAGACAGTCCTGGGACTGTATCTGATATCTGTGTCTGGACTGTATCTGACTTCAGTGTCTAGACTGTCCTGGGACTGTATTTGATTTCAGTTTCTGGACTGTATCTGATTTCAGTGTCTAGACTGTATCTGATTTCAGTTTCTAGACTGTCCTGGGACTGTATTTGATTTCAGTTTCTGGACTTTATCTGATTTCAGTGTCTAGACTGTATCTGATTTCAGTGTCTAGACAGTCCTGGGACTGTATCTGATTTCAGTGTCTGGACTGTATCTGATTTCAGTGTCCGGACTGTATCTGATTTCAGTGTCTGGACTGTCCTTGGACTGTATCTGATTTCAGTGTCTCGACTGTCCTGGGACTGTATCTGATTTCAGTGTCTGGACTGTCCTGGGACTGTATCTGATTTCAGTGTCTAGACTGTCCCTGGGACTGTATCTGATTTCAGTGTCTGGACTATCCTGGGACTGTATCTGATTTCAGTGTCTAGACTGTCCTGGGACAGTATCTGATTTCAGTGTCTGGACTGTCCCGGGACTGTATCTGATTTCAGTGTCTGGACTGTCCTTGGACTGTATCTGATTTCAGTGTCTAGACTGTCCTGGGACTGTATCTGATTTCAGTGTCTGGACTGTCCTGGGACTGTATCTGATTTCAGTGTCTAGACTGTCCCTGGGACTGTATCTGATTTCAGTGTCTGGACTATCCTGGGACTGTATCTGATTTCAGTGTCTGGACTGTCTCGGGACTGTATCTGATTTCAGTGTCTAGACTGTATCTAATTTCAGTGTCTGGACTGTATCTGATTTCTGTGTCAATACTGTATCTGATTTCAGTGTCTGGACTGTCCTGGGACTGTATCTGATTTCAGTGTCTAGACTGTATCTGATTTCAGTGTCTAGACTGTATCTGATTTCAGTGTCTATACTGTTCTGGGACTGTATCTGATTTCAGTGTCCAGACTGTATCTGATTTCAGTGTCTAGAGTGTATCTGATTTCAGTGTCTGGACTGTATCTGATTTCAGTGTCTAGACCGTATCTGATTTCAGTGTCTGGACTATCCTGGGACTGTATCTGATTTCAGTGTCTGGCTTTATCTGATTTCAGTGTCTAGACTGTATCTGATTTCAGTGTCTAGACTGTCCTGGGACTGTATCTCATTTTAGTGTCTAGACTGTCCTGGCACTGTATCTGATTTCAGTGTCTGGACTGTCCCGGGACTGTACCTGATTTCAGTGTCTAGACTGTCCTGGCACTGTATCTGATTTCAGTGTCTAGACTCTACCTGATTTCAGTGTCTGGACTGTCCCTGGGACTGTATCTGATTTCAGTGTCTGGACTGTCCTGGGACTGTATCTGATTTCAGTGTGTAGACTGTCCTGGGACTGCATCTGATTTCAGTGTCTAGACTGTCCTGGGACTGTATTTGATTTCAGTTTCTGGACTGTATCTGACTTCAGTGTCTAGACTGTATCTGATTTCAGTGTCTAGACTGTCCTGGGACTGTATCTGATTTCAGTGTCCGGACTGTATCTGATTTCAGTGTCTGGACTGTCCTGGGACTGTATCTGATTTCAGTGTCTAGACTGTCCTGGGACTGTATCTGATTTCAGTGTCTGGACTGTCCTGGGACTGTGTCTGATTTCAGTGTATGGACTGTCCCGGGACTGAATCTGATTTCAGTGTCTAGACTGTCCTGGGACTGTATCTGATTTCAGTGTCTGGGTTGTCCTGGGACTGTATCTGATTTCAGTGTCTAGACTGTCCTGGGACTGTATCTGATTTCAGTGTCTAGAATGTCCTCGGACTGTATCTGATTTCAGTGCCTGGACTGTCTCGGGACTGTATCTGATTTCAGTGTCTAGACTGTCCCGGGACTGTATCTGATTTCAGTGTCTGGACTGTCCCGGGACTGTAGCTGATTTCAGTGTCTAGTCTCTCCCGGGACTGTATCTGATTTCAGTGTCTCGACTGTCCCGGGACTATATCTGATTTCAGTGTCCAGACTGTATCTGATTTCAGTGTCTAGACTGTATCGGATTGCAGTGTCTGGACTGTCCCGGGACTGTATCTGATTTCAGGGTCTAGACTGTCCTGGGACTGTATCTGATTTCAGTGTCTAGACTGTCCCTGGGACTGTATCTGATGTCAGTGTCTGGGCTGCCCTGGCACTGTATCTGATTTCAGTGTCTGGACTGTCCTGGGACTGTATCTGATTTCAGTGTCTAGACTGTCCCGGGACTGTATCTGATTTCAGTGTCTGGACTGTCCCAGGACTGAATCTGATTTCAATGTCTAGACTGTATCTGATTTCAGTGCCTGGACTGTATCTGATTTCAGTGTCTGGACTGTCCTGGGACTGTATCTGATTTCAGTGTCTAGACTGTATCTGATTTCAGTGTCTAGACTGTCCCGGGACTGTATCTGGTTTCAGTGTCTAGACTGTCCTGGGACTGTATCTGATTTCAGTGTCTAGACTGTCCCTGGACTGTATCTGATTTCAGTGTCCGGACTGTATCTGGTTTCAGTGTCTAGACTGTCCTGGGACTGTATCTGATTTCAGTGTCTAGACTGTCATTAAATATATTCAAGAATGAGTTAGATATATTTCTTAAAGCTAAAGGTATCAAGGGATATGGGGAGAAGGCAGGTACAGGGTACTGAGTTTGGATGATCAGCCATGATCTCATCGAATGGCAGAGCAGGCTCGAGGGGCCGAATGGCCTACTCCTGCTCCTATCTTCTATATTTCTATGTTTCTGTCTGATTTCAATGTCTAGAATGTATCTGATTTCAGTTTCTGGACTGTCCTGGGACTGTATCTGATTTCAGTGTCTAGACTGTGTCGGGACTGTATCTGCTTTCAGTGTCTGGACTGTATCTGATTTCAGTGTCTGGACTGTATCTGATTTAAGTGTCTGGACTGTCCTGGGACTGTATCTGATTTCAGTGTCTAGACTGTATCTGATTTCAGTGTCTGGACTGTCCTGGGACTGTATCTGATTTTAGTGTCTAGACTGTCCCGGGACTGTATCTGATTTCAGTGTCTGGACTGTCCTGGGTCTATATGTGATTTCAGTGTCTAGACTGTGTCGGGACTGTATCTGCTTTCAGTGTCTGGACTGTATCTGATTTCAGTGTCTGGAGTGTATCTGATTTAAGTGTCTGGACTGTCCTGGGACTGTATCTGATTTCAGTGTCTAGACCGTATCTGATTTCAGTGTCTGGACTGTCCTGGGACTGTATCTGATTTCAGTGTCTGGCTGTATCTGATTTCAGTGTCTAGACTGTATCTGATTTCAGTGTCTAGACTTTCCTGGGACTGTATCTCATTTCAGTGTCTAGACTGTCCTGGGACTATATCTGATTTCAGTGTCTGGACTGTCCCGGGACTGTACCTGATTTCAGTGTCTAGACTGTCCTGGGACTGTATCTGATTTCAGTGTCTAGACTCTACCTGATTTCAGTGTCTGGACTGTCCCTGGGACTGTATCTGATTTCAGTGTCTGGACTGTCCTGGGACTGTATCTGATTTCAGTGTCTAGACTGTCCTGGGACTGTATTTGATTTCAGTTTCTGGACTGTATCTGATTTCAGTGTCTAGACTGTCCTGGGACTGTATCTGATTTCAGTGTCTGGACTGTATCTGATTTAAGTGTCTGGACTGTCCTGGGACTGTATCTGATTTCAGTGTCTAGACTGTATCTGATTTCAGTGTCTGGACTGTCCTTGGACTGTATCTGATTTTAGTGTCTAGACTGTCCCGGGACTGTATCTGATTTCAGTGTCTGGACTGTCCCGGGACTGTATCTGATTTTAGTGTCTAGACTGTCCCGGGTCTGTATGTGTTTTCAGTGTCTAGACTGTCCTTGGACTGTATCTGATTTCAGTGTCTGGACTGTCCTGGGACTGTATCTGATTTCAGTGTCTAGACTGTCCTGGGACTGTATCTGATTTCAGTGTCTGGACTGTCCTGGGACTGTATCTGATTTCGGTGTCTAGACTGTATCTGATTTCAGTTTCTGGACTGTATCTGATTTCAGTGTCGGGACTGTCCTGGGACTGTATCTGATTTCAGTGTCCAGACTGTATCTGATTTCAGTGTCTAGACGGTATCTGATTTCAGTGTCTGGACTGTATCTGATTTCAGTGTCTAGACTGTCCTGGGACTGCATCTGATTTCAGTGTCTAGACTGTCCTGGGACTGTATTTGTTTTCAGTTTCTGGACTGTATCTGATTTCAGTGTCTAGACTGTATCTGATTTCAGTGTCTAGACTGTCCTGGGACTGTATCTGATTTCAGTGTCTGGACTGTCCCGGGACTGTAGCTGATTTCAGTGTCTAGTCTGTCCCGGGACTGTATCTGATTTCAGTGTCTCGACTGTCCCGGGACTATATCTGATTTCAGTGTCCAGACTGTATCTGATTTCAGTGTCTAGACTGTATCGGATTGCAGTGTCTGGACTTTCCCGGGACTGTATCTGATTTCAGGGTCTAGACTGTCCAGGGACTGTATCTGATTTCAGTTTCTAGACTGTCCCTGGGACTGTATCTGATGTAAGTGTCTGGGCTGCCCTGGCACTGTATCTGATTTCAGTGTCTGGACTGTCCTGGGACTGTATCTGATTTCAGTGTCTAGACTGTCCTGGGACTGTATCTGATTTCAGTGCCTTGACTGTCCCAGGACTGTATCTGATTTCAGTGTCTGGACTGTATCTAATTTCAGTGTCTGGACTGTCCTGGGACTGTATCTGATTTCAGTGTCTAGACTGTCCCGGGACTGTATCTGATTTCAGTGTCTAGACTGTATCTGATTTCAGTGTCTGGACTGTATCTGATTTCAGTGTCGGGACTGTCCTGGGACTGTATCTGAGTTCAGTGTCTAGACTGTCCCCGGACTGTATCTGATTTCAGTGTCCAGACTGTATCTGAATTCAGTGTCTAGACTGTATCTGATTTCAATGTCTGGACTGTCCTTGGACTGTATCTGATTTCAGTGTCTAGACTGTATCTGATTTCAGTGTCTGGACTGTCCCGGGACTGTATCTGATTTCAGTGTCCAGACTGTATCTGAATTCAGTGTCTAGACTGTATCTGATTTCAGTGTCTGGACTGTCTCAGGACTGTATCTGATTTCAGTGTCTGGACTGTCTCGGGACTGTATCTGATTTCAGTGTCTAGACTGTCCCGGGACTGTATCTGATTTCAGTGTCTGGACTGTCTCGGGACTGTATCTGATTTCAGTGTCTAGACTGTATCTAATTTCAGTGTCTGGACTGTATCTGATTTCTGTGTCAATACTGTATCTGATTTCAGTGTCTGGACTGTCCTGGGACTGTATCTGATTTCAGTGTCTAGACTGTATCTGATTTCAGTGTCTAGACTGTCCTGGAACTGTATCTGATTTCAGTGTCTAGACTGTCCCTGGACTGTATCTGATTTCAGAGTCCGGACTGTATCTGATTTCAGTGTCTAGACTGTCCTGGGACTGTATCTGATTTCAGTGTCTAGACTGTCATTAAATATATTCAAGAATGAGTTAGATATATTTCTTAAAGCTAAAGGTATCAAGGGATATGGGGAGAAGGCAGGTACAGGATACTGAGTTTGGATGATCAGCCATGATCTCATCGAATGGCGGAGCAGGCTCGAGGGGCCGAATGGCCTACTCCTGCTCCTATCTTCTATATTTCTATGTTTCTGTCTGATTTCAATGTCTAGAATGTATCTGATTTCAGTTTCTGGACTGTCCTGGGACTGTATCTGATTTCAGTTTCTCGACTGTCCTGGGAGTGTATCTGTTTTCAGTGTCTAGACTGTGTCGGGACTGTATCTGCTTTCAGTGTCTGGACTGTATCTGATTTCAGTGTCTGGACTGTATCTGATTTAAGTGTCTGGACTGTCCTGGGACTGTATCTGATTTCAGTGTCTAGAATGTATCTGATTTCAGTGTCTGGACTGTCCTGGGACTGTATCTGATTTTAGTGTCTAGACTGTCCCGGGACTGTATCTGATTTCAGTGTCTGGACTGTCCTGGGACTGTATCTGATTTCAGTGTCTAGACTGTGTCGGGACTGTATCTGCTTTCAGTGTCTGGACTGTATCTGATTTCAGTGTCTGGAGTGTATCTGATTTAAGTGTCTGGACTGTCCTGGGACTGTATCTGATTTCAGTGTCTAGACTGTATCTGATTTCAGTGTCTGGACTGTCCTTGGACTGTATCTGATTTTAGTGTCTAGACTGTCCCGGGACTGTATCTGATTTCAGTGTCTGGACTGTCCCGGGACTGTATCTGATTTTAGTGTCTAGACTGTCCCGGGTCTGTATCTGTTTTCAGTGTCTAGACTGTCCTTGGACTGTATCTGATTTCAGTGTCTGGACTGTCCTGGGACTGTATCTGATTTCAGTGTCTAGACTGTCCTGGGACTGTATCTGATTTCAGTGTCTGGGCTGTCCTGGGACTGTATCTGATTTCAGTGTCTGGGCTGTCCTCGGACTGTATCTGATTTCAGTGTCTGGACTGTCCTGGGACTGTATCTGATTTCGGTGTCTAGACTGTATCTGATTTCAGTTTCTGGACTGTATCTGATTTCAGGGTCGGGACTGTCCTGGGACTGTATCTGATTTCAGTGTCCAGACTGTATCTGATTTCAGTGTCTAGACGGTATCTGATTTCAGTGTCTGGACTGTATCTGATTTCACTGTCTAGACAGTATCTGATTTCAGTGTCTAGAATGTTCTGAAACTGTATCTGATTTCAGTGTCTAGACTGTCCCGGGACTGTATCTGATTTCAGTGTCTGGACTGTATCTGATTTCAGTGTCTAGACTGTATCTGATTTCAGTGTCTGGACTATCCTGGGACTGTATCTGATTTCAGTGTCTGGCTGTATCTGATTTCAGTGTCTACACTGTATCTGATTTCAGTGTCTAGACTGTCCTGGGACTGTATCTGATTTCAGTGTCTAGACTGTCCCGGGACTGTATCTGATTTCAGTGTCTGGGCTGTCCTGGGACTGTATCTGATTTCAGTGTCTGGACTGTCCCAGGACTGTACCTGATTTCAGTGTCTAGACTGTCCTGGGACTGTATCTGATTTCAGTGTCTGGACTGTATCTGATTTCAGTGTCTAGACTCCACCTGATTTCAGTGTCTGGACTGTCCCTGGGACTGTATCTGATTTCAGTGTCTGGACTGTCCTGGGACTGTATCTGATTTCAGTGTCTAGACTGTCCTGGGACTGCATCTGATTTCAGTGTCTAGACTGTCCTGGGACTGTATTTGATTTCATCGTCTGGACTGTATCTGATTTCACTGTCTAGACTGTATCTGATTTCAGTGTCTAGACTGTCCTGGGACTGTATCTGATTTCAGTGTCCGGACTGTATCTGATTTCAGTGTCTGGACTGTCCTGGGACTGTATTTGATTTCAGTGTCTGGACTGTCCTGGGACTGTATCTGATTTCAGTGTCTAGACTGTCCTGGGACTGTATCTGATTTCAGTGTCTGGACTGTCCCGGGACTGAATCTGATTTCAGTGTCTAGAGTGTATCTGATTTCAGTGTCCGGACTGTCCTGGGACTGTATCTGATTTCAGTGTCTGGACTGTCCTGGGACTGTATCTGATTTCAGTGTCTAGAATGTCCTCGGACTGTATCTGATTTCAGTGCCTGGACTGTCTCGGGACTGTATCTGATTTCAGTGTCTAGACTGTCCTGGGACTGTATCTGATTTCAGTGTCTGGACTGTCCCGGGACTGTATCTGATTTCAGTGTCCAGACTGTATCTGATTTCAGTGCCTGGACTGTCTCGGGACTGTATCTGATTTCAGTGTCTAGACTGTCCCGGGACTGTATCTGATTTCAGTGTCTAGTCTGTCCCGGGACTGTATCTGATTTCAGTGTCTCGACTGTCCCGGGACTATATCTGATTTCAGTGTCCAGACTGTATCTGATTTCAGTGTCTAGACTGTATCGGATTGCAGTGTCTGGACTGTCCCGGGACTGTATCTGATTTCAGGGTCTAGACTGTCCTGGGACTGTATCTGATTTCAGTGTCTAGACTGTCCCTGGGACTGTATCTGATGTCAGTGTCTGGGCTGCCCTGGCACTGTATCTGATTTCAGTGTCTGGACTGTCCTGGGACTGTATCTGATTTCAGTGTCTAGACTGTCCTGGGACTGTATCTGATTTCAGTGCCTTGACTGTCCCAGGACTGAATCTTATTTCAATGTCTAGACTGTATCTGATTTCAGTGTCTGGACTGTATCTGATTTCAGTGTCTGGACTGTCCTGGGATTGTATCTGATTTCAGTGTCTAGACTGTCCTGGGACTGTATCTGATTTCAGTGTCTAGATTGTATCTGATTTCAGTGTCTGGACTGTATCTGATTTCAGTGTCGGGACTGTCCTGGGACTGTATCTGAGTTCAGTGTCTAGACTGTCCCGGGACTGTATCTGATTTCAGTGTCCAGACTGTATCTGAATTCAGTGTCTAGACTGTATCTGATTTCAGTGTCTGGACTGTCCTGGGACTGTATCTGATTTCAGTGTCTAGACTGTATCTGATTTCAGTGTCTGGACTGTCCCGGGACTGTATCTGATTTCAGTGTCCAGACTGTATCTGAATTCAGTGTCTAGACTGTATCTGATTTCAGTGTCTGGACTGTCTCGGGTCTGTATCTGATTTCAGTGTCTGGACTGTCTCGGGACTGTATCTGATTTCAGTGTCTAGACTGTCCCGGGACTGTATCTGATTTCAGTGTCTGGACTGTCTCGGGACTGTATCTGATTTCAGTGTCTAGACTGTATCTAATTTCAGTGTCTGGACTGTATCTGATTTCTGTGTCAATACTGTATCTGATTTCAGTGTCTGGACTGTCCTGGGACTGCATCTGATTTCAGTGTCTAGACTGTATCTGATTTCAGTGTCTAGACTGTCCCGGGACTGTATCTGATTTCAGTGTCTAGACTGTCCTGGGACTGTATCTGATTTCAGTGTCTAGACTGTCCCTGGACTGTATCTGATTTCAGTGTCCGGACTGTATCTGATTTCAGTGTCTGAACTGTCCTGGGACTGTATCTGATTTCAGTGTCTAGACTGTCATTAAATATATTCAAGAATGAGTTAGATATATTTCTTAAAGCTAAAGGTATCAAGGGATATGGGGAGAAGGCAGGTACAGGGTACTGAGTTTGGATGATCAGCCATGATCTCATCGAATGGCGGAGCAGGCTCGAGGGGCCGAATGGCCTACTCCTGCTCCTATCTTCTATATTTCTATGTTTCTGTCTAATTTCAATGTCTAGAATGTATCTGATTTCAGTTTCTGGACTGTCCTGGGACTGTATCTGATTTCAGTTTCTCGACTGTCCTGGGAGTGTATCTGTTTTCAGTGTCTAGACTGTGTCGGGACTGTATTTGCTTTCAGTGTCTGGACTGTATCTGATTTCAGTGTCTGGACTGTATCTGATTTAAGTGTCTGGACTGTCCTGGGACTGTATCTGATTTCAGTGTCTAGACTGTATCTGATTTCAGTGTCTGGACTGTCCTGGGACTGTATCTGATTTTAGTGTCTAGACTGTCCCGGGACTGTATCTGATTTCAGTGTCTGGACTGTCCTGGGACTGTATCTGATTTCAGTGTCTAGACTGTGTCGGGACTGTATCTGCTTTCAGTGTCTGGACTGTATCTGATGTCAGTGTCTGGAGTGTATCTGATTTAAGTGTCTGGACTGTCCTGGGACTGTATCTGATTTCAGTGTCTAGACTGTATCTGATTTCAGTGTCTGGACTGTCCTGGGACTGTATCTGATTTTAGTGTCTAGACTGTCCCGGGACTGTATCTGATTTCAGTGTCTGGACTGTCCCGGGACTGTATCTGATTTTAGTGTCTAGAGTGTCCCGGGTCCGTATCTGTTTTCACTGACTGAACTGTCCCGGGACTGTATCTGATTTTATTGTCTAGACTGTCCTGGGACTGTATCTGATTTCAGTGTCTAGACTGTCCTTGGACTGTATCTGATTTCAGTGTCTGGACTGTCCTGGGACTGTATCTGATTTCAGTGTCTAGACTGTCCTGGGACTGTATCTGATTTCAGTGTCTAGACTGTCCTTGGACTGTATCTGATTTCAGTGTCTGGACTGTCCTGGGACTGTATCTGATTTCAGTGTCTACACTGTCCTGGGACTGTATCTGATTTCAGTGTCTGGGCTGTCCTGGGACTGTATCTGATTTCAGTGTCTGGGCTGTCCTGGGACTGTATCTGATTTCAGTGTCTGGACTGTCCCGGGACTGTATCTGATTTCAGTGTCTGGACTGTCCTGGGACTGTATCTGATATCAGTGTCTAGACTGTCCTGGGACTGTATCTCATTTCAGTGTTTAGACTGTCCTGGGACTGTATCTGATTTCAGTGTCTGGACTGTCCCGGGACTGTACCTGATTTCAGTGTCTAGACTGTCCTGGGACTGTATCTGATTTCAGTGTCTAGACTCTACCTGATTTCAGTGTCTGGACTGTCCCTGGGACTGTATCTGATTTCAGTGTCTGGACTGTATCTGATTTCACTCTCTAGACTGTATCTGATTTCAGTGTCTGGACTGTCCCTGGGACTGTATCTGATTTCAGTGTCTGGACTGTCCTGGGACTGTATCTGATTTCAGTGTCTAGACTGTCCTGGGACTGCATCTGATTTCAGTGTCTAGACTGTCCTGGGACTGTATTTGATTTCAGTGTCTAGACTGTATCTGATTTCAGTGTCTGGACTGTATCTGATTTCACTGTCTAGACTGTACCTGATTTCAGTGTCTGGACTGTCCCTGGGACTGTATCTGATTTCAGTGTCTGGACTGTCCTGGGACTGTATCTGATTTCAGTGTCTAGACTGTCCTGGGACTGCATCTGATTTCAGTGTCTAGACTGTCCTGGGACTGTATTTGATTTCAGTTTCAGGACTGTATCTGATTTCAGTGTCTAGACTGTATCTGATTTCAGTGTCTGGACTGTCCTGGGACTGTATCTGATTTCAGTGTCCAGACTGTATCTGATTTCAGTGTCTGGACTGTCCTGGGACTGTATCTGATTTCAGTGTCTGGACTGTCCCGGGACTGAATCTGATTTCAGTGTCTAGACTGTCCTGGGACTGTATCTGATTTCAGTGTCTGGGTTGTCCTGGGACTGTATCTGATTTCAGTGTCTAGACTGTCCTGGGACTGTATCTGATTTCAGTGTCTGGACTGTCCTGGGACTGTATCTGATTTCAGTGTCTAGAATGTCCTCGGGCTGTATCTGATTTCAGTGCCTGGACTGTCTCGGGACTGTATCTGATTTCAGTGTCTGGACTGTCTCGGGACTGTATCTGATTTCAGTGTCTAGACTGTCCCGGGACTGTATCTGATTTCAGTGTCTGGATTGTCTCGGGACTGTATCTGATTTCAGTGTCTAGACTGTATCTAATTTCAGTGTCTGGACTGTATCTGATTTCTGTGTCAATACTGTATCTGATTTCAGTGTCTGGACTGTCCTGGGACTGCATCTGATTTCAGTGTCTAGACTGTATCTGATTTCAGTGTCTAGACTGTCCCGGGACTGTATCTGATTTCAGTGTCTAGACTGTCTTGGGACTGTATCTGATTTCAGTGTCTAGACTGTCCCTGGACTGTATCTGATTTCAGTGTCCGGACTGTATCTGATTTCAGTGTCTGAACTGTCCTGGGACTGTATCTGATTTCAGTGTCTAGACTGTCATTAAATATATTCAAGAATGAGTTAGATATATTTCTTAAAGCTAAAGGTATCAAGGGATATGGGGAGAAGGCAGGTACAGGGTACTGAGTTTGGATGATCAGCCATGATCTCATCGAATGGCGGAGCAGGCTCGAGGGGCCGAATGGCCTACTCCTGCTCCTATCTTCTATATTTCTATGTTTCTGTCTGATTTCAATGTCTAGAATGTATCTGATTTCAGTTTCTGGACTGTCCTGGGACTGTATCTGATTTCAGTTTCTCGACTGTCCTGGGAGTGTATCTGTTTTCAGTGTCTAGACTGTGTCGGGACTGTATCTGCTTTCAGTGTCTGGACTGTATCTGATTTCAGTGTCTGGACTGTATCTGATTTAAGTGTCTGGACTGTCCTGGGACTGTATCTGATTTCAGTGTCTAGACTGTATCTGATTTCAGTGTCTGGACTGTCCTGGGACTGTATCTGATTTTTGTGTCTAGACTGTCCCGGGACTGTATCTGATTTCAGTGTCTGGACTGTCCTGGGACTGTATCTGATTTCAGTGTCTAGACTGTGTCGGGACTGTATCTGCTTTCAGTGTCTGGACTGTATCTGATTTCAGTGTCTGGAGTGTATCTGATTTAAGTGTCTGGACTGTCCTGGGACTGTATCTGATTTCAGTGTCTAGACTGTATCTGATTTCAGTGTCTGGACTGTCCTGGGACTGTATCTGATTTTAGTGTCTAGACTGTCCCGGGACTGTATCTGATTTCAGTGTCTGGACTGTCCCGGGACTATATCTGATTTTAGTGTCTAGACTGTCCTGGGTCTGTATCTGTTTTCAGTGTCTGAACTGTCCCGGGACAGTATCTGATTTTATTGTCTGGACTGTCCTGGGACTGTATCTGATTTCAGTTTCTAGACTGTCCTTGGACTGTATCTGATTTCAGTGTCTGGACTGTCCTGGGACTGTATCTGATTTCAGTGTCTAGACTGTCCTGGGACTGTATCTGATTTCAGTGTCTAGACTGTCCTTGGACTGTATCTGATTTCAGTGTCTGGACTGTCCTGGGACTGTATCTGATTTCAGTGTCTAGACTGCCCTGGGACTGTATCTGATTTCAGTGTCTGGGCTGTCCTGGGACTGTATCTGATTTCAGTGTCTGGGCTGTCCTGGGACTGTATCTGATTTCAGTGTCTGGACTGTCCCGGGACTGTATCTGATTTCAGTGTCTGGACTGTCCTGGGACTGTATCTGATTTCAGTGTCTAGACTGTCCTGGGACTGTATCTCATTTCAGTGTCTAGACTGTCCTGGGACTGTATCTGATTTCAGTGTCTGGACTGTCCCGGGACTGTACCTGATTTCAGTGTCTAGACTGTCCTGGGACTGTATCTGATTTCAGTGTCTAGACTCTACCTGATTTCAGTGTCTGGACTGTCCCTGGGACTGTATCTGATTTCAGTGTCTAGAATGTATCTGATTTCAGTGTCTGGACTGTATCTGATTTCACTCTCTAGACTGTATCTGATTTCAGTGTCTAGACTGTGTCGTGACTGTATCTGATTTCAGTGGCTAGACTGTCCCGGGACTGAATCTGATTTCAGTGTCTAGACTGTATCTGATTTCAGTGTCTGGACTGTATCTGATTTCACTGTCTAGACTGTATCTGATTTCAGTGTCTGGACTGTCCTGGGACTGTATCTGATTTCAGTGTCTAGACTGTCCTGGGACTGCATCTGATTTCAGTGTCTAGACTGTCCTGGGACTGTATTTGATTTCAGTTTCTGGACTGTATCTGATTTCAGTGTCTAGACTGTATCTGATTTCAGTGTCTAGACTGTCCTGGGACTGTATCTGATTTCAGTGTCCAGACTGTATCTGATTTCAGTGTCTGGACTGTCCTGGGACTGTATCTGATTTCAGTGTCTAGACTGTCCTGGGACTGTATCTGATTTCAGTGTCTGGACTGTCCTGGGACTGTGTCTGATTTCAGTGTCTGGACTGTCCCGGGACTGAATCTGATTTCAGTGTCTAGACTGTCCTGGGACTGTATCTGATTTCAGTGTCTGGGTTGTCCTGGGACTGTATCTGATTTCAGTGTCTAGACTGTCCTGGGACTGTATCTGATTTCAGTGTCTGGACTGTCCTGGGACTGTATCTGATTTCAGTGTCTAGAATGTCCTCAGACTGTATCTGATTTCAGTGCCTGGACTGTCTCGGGAGTGTATCTGATTTCAGTGTCTAGACTGTCCCGGGACTGTATCTGATTTCAGTGTCTGGACTGTCCCGGGACTGTAGCTGATTTCAGTGTCTAGTCTGTCCCGGGACTGTATCTGATTTCAGTGTCTCGACTGTACCGGGACTATATCTGATTTCAGTGTCCAGACTGTATCTGATTTCAGTGTCTAGACTGTATCGGATTGCAGTGTCTGGAATGTCCCGGGACTGTATCTGATTTCAGGGTCTAGACTGTCCTGGGACTGTATCTGATTTCAGTGTCTAGACTGCACCCTGGGACTGTATCTGATGTCAGTGTCTGGACTGTGTCGGAACTGTATCTGATTTCAGTGTCTAGACAGTCCCGGGAATGTATCTGATTTCAGTGCCTAGACTGTATCTGATTTCAGTGTCCAGACTGTAAATGATTTCAGTGTCTAGACTGTCCTGGGACTGTATCTGATTTCAGTGTCTAGACTGTCCTGGCACTGTATCTGATTTCAGTGTCTGGACTGTCCTGGGACTGTATCTGATTTCAGTGTCTAGACTGTCCTGGGACTGTATCTGATTTCAGTGCTTTGACAGTCCCAGGACTGAATCTGATTTCAATGTCTAGACTGTATCTGATTTCAGTGTCTGGACTGTATCTGATTTCAGTGTCTAGACTGTCCTGGGATTGTATCTGATTTCAGTGTCTAGACTGTCCCGGGACTGTATCTGATTTCAGTGTCTAGACAGTCCTGGGAATGTATCTGATTTCAGTGCCTAGACTGTATCTGATTTCAGTGCCTGGACTGTCTCGGGACTGTATCTGATTTCAGTGTCTAGACTGTCTTGGGACTGTATCTGATTTCAGTGTCTAGACTGTCCCTGGACTGTATCTGATTTCAGTGTCCGGACTGTATCTGATTTCAGTGTCTGAACTGTCCTGGGACTGTATCTGATTTCAGTGTCTAGACTGTCATTAAATATATTCAAGAATGAGTTAGATATATTTCTTAAAGCTAAAGGTATCAAGGGATATGGGGAGAAGGCAGGTACAGGGTACTGAGTTTGGATGATCAGCCATGATCTCATCGAATGGCGGAGCAGGCTCGAGGGGCCGAATGGCCTACTCCTGCTCCTATCTTCTATATTTCTATGTTTCTGTCTGATTTCAATGTCTAGAATGTATCTGATTTCAGTTTCTGGACTGTCCTGGGACTGTATCTGATTTCAGTTTCTCGACTGTCCTGGGAGTGTATCTGTTTTCAGTGTCTAGACTGTGTCGGGACTGTATCTGCTTTCAGTGTCTGGACTGTATCTGATTTCAGTGTCTGGACTGTATCTGATTTAAGTGTCTGGACTGTCCTGGGACTGTATCTGATTTCAGTGTCTAGACTGTATCTGATTTCAGTGTCTGGACTGTCCTGGGACTGTATCTGATTTTTGTGTCTAGACTGTCCCGGGACTGTATCTGATTTCAGTGTCTGGACTGTCCTGGGACTGTATCTGATTTCAGTGTCTAGACTGTGTCGGGACTGTATCTGCTTTCAGTGTCTGGACTGTATCTGATTTCAGTGTCTGGACTGTATCTGATTTAAGTGTCTGGACTGTCCTGGGACTGTATCTGATTTCAGTGTCTAGACTGTATCTGATTTCAGTGTCTGGACTGTCCTGGGACTGTATCTGATTTTAGTGTCTAGACTGTCCCGGGACTGTATCTGATTTCAGTGTCTGGACTGTCCCGGGACTATATCTGATTTTAGTGTCTAGACTGTCCTGGGTCTGTATCTGTTTTCAGTGTCTGAACTGTCCCGGGACAGTATCTGATTTTATTGTCTGGACTGTCCTGGGACTGTATCTGATTTCAGTTTCTAGACTGTCCTTGGACTGTATCTGATTTCAGTGTCTGGACTGTCCTGGGACTGTATCTGATTTCAGTGTCTAGACTGTCCTGGGACTGTATCTGATTTCAGTGTCTAGACTGTCCTTGGACTGTATCTGATTTCAGTGTCTGGACTGTCCTGGGACTGTATCTGATTTCAGTGTCTAGACTGCCCTGGGACTGTATCTGATTTCAGTGTCTGGGCTGTCCTGGGACTGTATCTGATTTCAGTGTCTGGGCTGTCCTGGGACTGTATCTGATTTCAGTGTCTGGACTGTCCCGGGACTGTATCTGATTTCAGTGTCTGGACTGTCCTGGGACTGTATCTGATTTCAGTGTCTAGACTGTCCTGGGACTGTATCTCATTTCAGTGTCTAGACTGTCCTGGGACTGTATCTGATTTCAGTGTCTGGACTGTCCCGGGACTGTACCTGATTTCAGTGTCTAGACTGTCCTGGGACTGTATCTGATTTCAGTGTCTAGACTCTACCTGATTTCAGTGTCTGGACTGTCCCTGGGACTGTATCTGATTTCAGTGTCTAGAATGTATCTGATTTCAGTGTCTGGACTGTATCTGATTTCACTCTCTAGACTGTATCTGATTTCAGTGTCTAGACTGTGTCGTGACTGTATCTGATTTCAGTGGCTAGACTGTCCCGGGACTGAATCTGATTTCAGTGTCTAGACTGTATCTGATTTCAGTGTCTGGACTGTATCTGATTTCACTGTCTAGACTGTATCTGATTTCAGTGTCTGGACTGTCCTGGGACTGTATCTGATTTCAGTGTCTAGACTGTCCTGGGACTGCATCTGATTTCAGTGTCTAGACTGTCCTGGGACTGTATTTGATTTCAGTTTCTGGACTGTATCTGATTTCAGTGTCTAGACTGTATCTGATTTCAGTGTCTAGACTGTCCTGGGACTGTATCTGATTTCAGTGTCCAGACTGTATCTGATTTCAGTGTCTGGACTGTCCTGGGACTGTATCTGATTTCAGTGTCTAGACTGTCCTGGGACTGTATCTGATTTCAGTGTCTGGACTGTCCTGGGACTGTGTCTGATTTCAGTGTCTGGACTGTCCCGGGACTGAATCTGATTTCAGTGTCTAGACTGTCCTGGGACTGTATCTGATTTCAGTGTCTGGGTTGTCCTGGGACTGTATCTGATTTCAGTGTCTAGACTGTCCTGGGACTGTATCTGATTTCAGTGTCTGGACTGTCCTGGGACTGTATCTGATTTCAGTGTCTAGAATGTCCTCAGACTGTATCTGATTTCAGTGCCTGGACTGTCTCGGGAGTGTATCTGATTTCAGTGTCCAGACTGTATCTGATTTCAGTGTCTAGACTGTATCGGATTGCAGTGTCTGGAATGTCCCGGGACTGTATCTGATTTCAGGGTCTAGACTGTCCTGGGACTGTATCTGATTTCAGTGTCTAGACTGTCCCGGGACTGTATCTGATTTCAGTGTCTGGACTGTCCCGGGACTGTATCTGATTTTAGTGTCTAGAGTGTCCCGGGTCCGTATCTGTTTTCACTGACTGAACTGTCCCGGGACTGTATCTGATTTTATTGTCTAGACTGTCCTGGGACTGTATCTGATTTCAGTGTCTAGACTGTCCTTGGACTGTATCTGATTTCAGTGTCTGGACTGTCCTGGGACTGTATCTGATTTCAGTGTCTAGACTGTCCTGGGACTGTATCTGATTTCAGTGTCTAGACTGTCCTTGGACTGTATCTGATTTCAGTGTCTGGACTGTCCTGGGACTGTATCTGATTTCAGTGTCTACACTGTCCTGGGACTGTATCTGATTTCAGTGTCTGGGCTGTCCTGGGACTGTATCTGATTTCAGTGTCTGGGCTGTCCTGGGACTGTATCTGATTTCAGTGTCTGGACTGTCCCGGGACTGTATCTGATTTCAGTGTCTGGACTGTCCTGGGACTGTATCTGATTTCAGTGTCTAGACTGTCCTGGGACTGTATCTCATTTCAGTGTTTAGACTGTCCTGGGACTGTATCTGATTTCAGTGTCTGGACTGTCCCGGGACTGTACCTGATTTCAGTGTCTAGACTGTCCTGGGACTGTATCTGATTTCAGTGTCTAGACTCTACCTGATTTCAGTGTCTGGACTGTCCCTGGGACTGTATCTGATTTCAGTGTCTAGACTGTATCTGATTTCAGTGTCTGGACTGTATCTGATTTCACTCTCTAGACTGTATCTGATTTCAGTGTCTGGACTGTCCCTGGGACTGTATCTGATTTCAGTGTCTGGACTGTCCTGGGACTGTATCTGATTTCAGTGTCTAGACTGTCCTGGGACTGCATCTGATTTCAGTGTCTAGACTGTCCTGGGACTGTATTTGATTTCAGTGTCTAGACTGTATCTGATTTCAGTGTCTGGACTGTATCTGATTTCACTGTCTAGACTGTACCTGATTTCAGTGTCTGGACTGTCCCTGGGACTGTATCTGATTTCAGTGTCTGGACTGTCCTGGGACTGTATCTGATTTCAGTGTCTAGACTGTCCTGGGACTGCATCTGATTTCAGTGTCTAGACTGTCCTGGGACTGTATTTGATTTCAGTTTCAGGACTGTATCTGATTTCAGTGTCTAGACTGTATCTGATTTCAGTGTCTGGACTGTCCTGGGACTGTATCTGATTTCAGTGTCCAGACTGTATCTGATTTCAGTGTCTGGACTGTCCTGGGACTGTATCTGATTTCAGTGTCTGGACTGTCCCGGGACTGAATCTGATTTCAGTGTCTAGACTGTCCTGGGACTGTATCTGATTTCAGTGTCTGGGTTGTCCTGGGACTGTATCTGATTTCAGTGTCTAGACTGTCCTGGGACTGTATCTGATTTCAGTGTCTGGACTGTCCTGGGACTGTATCTGATTTCAGTGTCTAGAATGTCCTCGGGCTGTATCTGATTTCAGTGCCTGGACTGTCTCGGGACTGTATCTGATTTCTGTGTCTAGACTGTCCCGGGACTGTATCTGATTTCAGTGTCTGGACTGTCCCGGGACTGTAGCTGATTTCAGTGTCTAGTCTGTCCCGGGAATGTATCTGATTTCAGTGTCTCGACTGTCCCGGGACTATATCTGATTTCAGTGTCCAGACTGTATCTGATTTCAGTGTCTAGACTGTATCGGATTGCAGTGTCTGGACTGTCCTGGGACTGTATCTGATTTCAGGGTCTAGACTGTCCTGGGACTGTATCTGATTTCAGTGTCTAGACTGTCCTGGGACTGTATCTGATTTCAGTGCCTTGACTGTCCCAGGACTGAATCTGATTTCAATGTCTAGACTGTATCTGATTTCAGTGTCTAGACTGTATCTGATTTCATGTCTGGACTGTATCTGATTTCAGTGTCGGGACTGTCCTGGGACTGTATCTGAGTTCAGTGTCTAGACTGTCCCGGGACTGTATCTGATTTCAGTGTCCAGACTGTATCTGAATTCAGTGTCTAGACTGTATCTGATTTCAGTGTCTGGACTGTCCTGGGACTGTATCTGATTTCAGTGTCTAGACTGTATCTGATTTCAGTGTCTGGACTGTCCCGGGACTGTATCTGATTTCAGTGTCCAGACTGTATCTGAATTCAGTGTCTAGACTGTATCTGATTTCAGTGTCTGGACTGTCTCGGGACTGTATCTGATTTCAGTGTCTGGACTGTCTCGGGACTGTATCTGATTTCAGTGTCTAGACTGTCCCGGGACTGTATCTGATTTCAGTGTCTGGATTGTCTCGGGACTGTATCTGATTTCAGTGTCTAGACTGTATCTAATTTCAGTGTCTGGACTGTATCTGATTTCTGTGTCAATACTGTATCTGATTTCAGTGTCTGGACTGTCCTGGGACTGCATCTGATTTCAGTGTCTAGACTGTATCTGATTTCAGTGTCTAGACTGTCCCGGGACTGTATCTGATTTCAGTTTCTAGACTGTCTTGGGACTGTATCTGATTTCAGTGTCTAGACTGTCCCTGGACTGTATCTGATTTCAGTGTCCGGACTGTATCTGATTTCAGTGTCTGAACTGTCCTGGGACTGTATCTGATTTCAGTGTCTAGACTGTCATTAAATATATTCAAGAATGAGTTAGATATATTTCTTAAAGCTAAAGTTATCAAGGGATATGGGGAGAAGGCAGGTACAGGGTACTGAGTTTGGATGATCAGCCATGATCTCATCGAATGGTGGAGCAGGCTCGAGGGGCCGAATGGCCTACTCCTGCTCCTATCTTCTATATTTCTATGTTTCTGTCTGATTTCAATGTCTAGAATGTATCTGATTTCAGTTTCTGGACTGTCCTGGGACTGTATCTGATTTCAGTTTCTCGACTGTCCTGGGAGTGTATCTGTTTTCAGTGTCTAGACTGTGTCGGGACTGTATCTGCTTTCAGTGTCTGGACTGTATCTGATTTCAGTGTCTGGACTGTATCTGATTTAAGTGTCTGGACTGTCCTGGGACTGTATCTGATTTCAGTGTCTAGACTGTATCTGATTTCAGTGTCTGGACTGTCCTGGGACTGTATCTGATTTTTGTGTCTAGACTGTCCCGGGACTGTATCTGATTTCAGTGTCTGGACTGTCCTGGGACTGTATCTGATTTCAGTGTCTAGACTGTGTCGGGACTGTATCTGCTTTCAGTGTCTGGACTGTATCTGATTTCAGTGTCTGGAGTGTATCTGATTTAAGTGTCTGGACTGTCCTGGGACTGTATCTGATTTCAGTGTCTAGACTGTATCTGATTTCAGTGCCTGGACTGTCTCGGGACTGTATCTGATTTCAGTGTCTAGACTGTCCCGGGACTGTATCTGATTTCAGTGTCTAGTCTGTCCCGGGACTGTATCTGATTTCAGTGTCTCGACTGTCCCGGGACTATATCTGATTTCAGTGTCCAGACTGTATCTGATTTCAGTGTCTAGACTGTATCGGATTGCAGTGTCTGGACTGTCCCGGGACTGTATCTGATTTCAGGGTCTAGACTGTCCTGGGACTGTATCTGATTTCAGTGTCTAGACTGTCCCTGGGACTGTATCTGATGTCAGTGTCTGGGCTGCCCTGGCACTGTGTCTGATTTCAGTGTCTGGACTGTCCTGGGACTGTATCTGATTTCAGTGTCTAGACTGTCCTGGGACTGTATCTGATTTCAGTGCCTTGACTGTCCCAGGACTGAATCTTATTTCAATGTCTAGACTGTATCTGATTTCAGTGTCTGGACTGTATCTGATTTCAGTGTCTGGACTGTCCTGGGATTGTATCTGATTTCAGTGTCTAGACTGTCCTGGGACTGTATCTGATTTCAGTGTCTAGACTGTATCTGATTTCAGTGTCTGGACTGTATCTGATTTCAGTGTCGGGACTGTCCTGGGACTGTATCTGAGTTCAGTGTCTAGACTGTCCCGGGACTGTATCTGATTTCAGTGTCCAGACTGTATCTGAATTCAGTGTCTAGACTGTATCTGATTTCAGTGTCTGGACTGTCCTGGGACTGTATCTGATTTCAGTGTCTAGACTGTATCTGATTTCAGTGTCTGGACTGTCCCGGGACTGTATCTGATTTCAGTGTCCAGACTGTATCTGAATTCAGTGTCTAGACTGTATCTGATTTCAGTGTCTGGACTGTCTCGGGTCTGTATCTGATTTCAGTGTCTGGACTGTCTCGGGACTGTATCTGATTTCAGTGTCTAGACTGTCCCGGGACTGTATCTGATTTCAGTGTCTGGACTGTCTCGGGACTGTATCTGATTTCAGTGTCTAGACTGTATCTAATTTCAGTGTCTGGACTGTATCTGATTTCTGTGTCAATACTGTATCTGATTTCAGTGTCTGGACTGTCCTGGGACTGCATCTGATTTCAGTGTCTAGACTGTATCTGATTTCAGTGTCTAGACTGTCCCGGGACTGTATCTGATTTCAGTGTCTAGACTGTCCTGGGACTGTATCTGATTTCAGTGTCTAGACTGTCCCTGGACTGTATCTGATTTCAGTGTCCGGACTGTATCTGATTTCAGTGTCTGAACTGTCCTGGGACTGTATCTGATTTCAGTGTCTAGACTGTCATTAAATATATTCAAGAATGAGTTAGATATATTTCTTAAAGCTAAAGGTATCAAGGGATATGGGGAGAAGGCAGGTACAGGGTACTGAGTTTGGATGATCAGCCATGATCTCATCGAATGGCGGAGCAGGCTCGAGGGGCCGAATGGCCTACTCCTGCTCCTATCTTCTATATTTCTATGTTTCTGTCTAATTTCAATGTCTAGAATGTATCTGATTTCAGTTTCTGGACTGTCCTGGGACTGTATCTGATTTCAGTTTCTCGACTGTCCTGGGAGTGTATCTGTTTTCAGTGTCTAGACTGTGTCGGGACTGTATTTGCTTTCAGTGTCTGGACTGTATCTGATTTCAGTGTCTGGACTGTATCTGATTTAAGTGTCTGGACTGTCCTGGGACTGTATCTGATTTCAGTGTCTAGACTGTATCTGATTTCAGTGTCTGGACTGTCCTGGGACTGTATCTGATTTTAGTGTCTAGACTGTCCCGGGACTGTATCTGATTTCAGTGTCTGGACTGTCCTGGGACTGTATCTGATTTCAGTGTCTAGACTGTGTCGGGACTGTATCTGCTTTCAGTGTCTGGACTGTATCTGATGTCAGTGTCTGGAGTGTATCTGATTTAAGTGTCTGGACTGTCCTGGGACTGTATCTGATTTCAGTGTCTAGACTGTATCTGATTTCAGTGTCTGGACTGTCCTGGGACTGTATCTGATTTTAGTGTCTAGACTGTCCCGGGACTGTATCTGATTTCAGTGTCTGGACTGTCCCGGGACTGTATCTGATTTTAGTGTCTAGAGTGTCCCGGGTCCGTATCTGTTTTCACTGACTGAACTGTCCCGGGACTGTATCTGATTTTATTGTCTAGACTGTCCTGGGACTGTATCTGATTTCAGTGTCTAGACTGTCCTTGGACTGTATCTGATTTCAGTGTCTGGACTGTCCTGGGACTGTATCTGATTTCAGTGTCTAGACTGTCCTGGGACTGTATCTGATTTCAGTGTCTAGACTGTCCTTGGACTGTATCTGATTTCAGTGTCTGGACTGTCCTGGGACTGTATCTGATTTCAGTGTCTACACTGTCCTGGGACTGTATCTGATTTCAGTGTCTGGGCTGTCCTGGGACTGTATCTGATTTCAGTGTCTGGGCTGTCCTGGGACTGTATCTGATTTCAGTGTCTGGACTGTCCCGGGACTGTATCTGATTTCAGTGTCTGGACTGTCCTGGGACTGTATCTGATTTCAGTGTCTAGACTGTCCTGGGACTGTATCTCATTTCAGTGTTTAGACTGTCCTGGGACTGTATCTGATTTCAGTGTCTGGACTGTCCCGGGACTGTACCTGATTTCAGTGTCTAGACTGTCCTGGGACTGTATCTGATTTCAGTGTCTAGACTCTACCTGATTTCAGTGTCTGGACTGTCCCTGGGACTGTATCTGATTTCAGTGTCTAGACTGTATCTGATTTCAGTGTCTGGACTGTATCTGATTTCACTCTCTAGACTGTATCTGATTTCAGTGTCTGGACTGTCCCTGGGACTGTATCTGATTTCAGTGTCTGGACTGTCCTGGGACTGTATCTGATTTCAGTGTCTAGACTGTCCTGGGACTGCATCTGATTTCAGTGTCTAGACTGTCCTGGGACTGTATTTGATTTCAGTGTCTAGACTGTATCTGATTTCAGTGTCTGGACTGTATCTGATTTCACTGTCTAGACTGTACCTGATTTCAGTGTCTGGACTGTCCCTGGGACTGTATCTGATTTCAG
This sequence comes from Squalus acanthias, assembly GCA_030390025.1. Lineage (NCBI taxonomy): Eukaryota > Metazoa > Chordata > Chondrichthyes > Squaliformes > Squalidae > Squalus > Squalus acanthias. The sequence continues at coordinate 36,338 of JASTWF010001024.1, forward strand.
TGTCTGGACTGTCCTGGGACTGTATCTGATTTCAGTGTCTAGACTGTCCTGGGACTGCATCTGATTTCAGTGTCTAGACTGTCCTGGGACTGTATTTGATTTCAGTTTCAGGACTGTATCTGATTTCAGTGTCTGGACTGTCCTGGGACTGTATCTGATTTCAGTGTCCAGACTGTATCTGATTTCAGTGTCTGGACTGTCCTGGGACTGTATCTGATTTCAGTGTCTGGACTGTCCCAGGACTGAATCTGATTTCAGTGTCTAGACTGTCCTGGGACTGTATCTGATTTCAGTGTCTGGGCTGTCCTGGGACTGTATCTGATTTCAGTGTCTAGACTGTCCTGGGACTGTATCTGATTTCAGTGTCTGGACTGTCCTGGGACTGTATCTGATTTCAGTGTCTAGAATGTCCTCGGGCTGTATCTGATTTCAGTGCCTGGACTGTCTCGGGACTGTATCTGATTTCTGTGTCTAGACTGTCCCGGGACTGTATCTGATTTCAGTGTCTGGACTGTCCCGGGACTGTAGCTGATTTCAGTGTCTAGTCTGTCCCGGGAATGTATCTGATTTCAGTGTCTCGACTGTCCCGGGACTATATCTGATTTCAGTGTCCAGACTGTATCTGATTTCAGTGTCTAGACTGTATCGGATTGCAGTGTCTGGACTGTCCTGGGACTGTATCTGATTTCAGTGTCTAGACTGTCCTGGGACTGTATCTGATTTCAGTGTCTAGACTGTCCTGGGACTGTATCTGATTTCAGTGTCTGGACTGTCCCAGGACTGAATCTGATTTCAATGTCTAGACTGTATCTGATTTCAGTGCCTGGACTGTATCTGATTTCAGTGTCTGGACTGTCCTGGGACTGTATCTGATTTCAGTGTCTAGACTGTCCCGGGACTGTATCTGATTTCAGTGTCTAGACTGTATCTGATTTCAGTGTCTGGACTGTATCTGATTTCAGTGTCGGGACTGTCCTGGGACTGTATCTGAGTTCAGTGTCTAGACTGTCCCGGGACTGTATCTGATTTCAGTGTCCAGACTGTATCTGAATTCAGTGTCTAGACTGTATCTGATTTCAGTGTCTGGACTGTCCTGGGACTGTATCTGATTTCAGTGTCTAGACTGTATCTGATTTCAGTGTCTGGACTGTCCCGGGACTGTATCTGATTTCAGTGTCCAGACTGTATCTGAATTCAGTGTCTAGACTGTATCTGATTTCAGTGTCTGGACTGTCTCGGGACTGTATCTGATTTCAGTGTCTGGACTGTCCCGGGACTGTATCTGATTTCAGTGTCTAGACTGTCCCGGGACTGTATCTGATTTCAGTGTCTGGATTGTCTCGGGACTGTATCTGATTTCAGTGTCTAGACTGTATCTAATTTCAGTGTCTGGACTGTATCTGATTTCTGTGTCAATACTGTATCTGATTTCAGTGTCTGGACTGTCCTGGGACTGCATCTGATTTCAGTGTCTAGACTGTATCTGATTTCAGTGTCTAGACTGTCCCGGGACTGTATCTGATTTCAGTGTCTAGACTGTCTTGGGACTGTATCTGATTTCAGTGTCTAGACTGTCCCTGGACTGTATCTGATTTCAGTGTCCGGACTGTATCTGATTTCAGTGTCTGAACTGTCCTGGGACTGTATCTGATTTCAGTGTCTAGACTGTCATTAAATATATTCAAGAATGAGTTAGATATATTTCTTAAAGCTAAAGGTATCAAGGGATATGGGGAGAAGGCAGGTACAGGGTACTGAGTTTGGATGATCAGCCATGATCTCATCGAATGGCGGAGCAGGCTCGAGGGGCCGAATGGCCTACTCCTGCTCCTATCTTCTATATTTCTATGTTTCTGTCTGATTTCAATGTCTAGAATGTATCTGATTTCAGTTTCTGGACTGTCCTGGGACTGTATCTGATTTCAGTTTCTCGACTGTCCTGGGAGTGTATCTGTTTTCAGTGTCTAGACTGTGTCGGGACTGTATCTGCTTTCAGTGTCTGGACTGTATCTGATTTCAGTGTCTGGACTGTATCTGATTTAAGTGTCTGGACTGTCCTGGGACTGTATCTGATTTCAGTGTCTAGACTGTATCTGATTTCAGTGTCTGGACTGTCCTGGGACTGTATCTGATTTTTGTGTCTAGACTGTCCCGGGACTGTATCTGATTTCAGTGTCTGGACTGTCCTGGGACTGTATCTGATTTCAGTGTCTAGACTGTGTCGGGACTGTATCTGCTTTCAGTGTCTGGACTGTATCTGATTTCAGTGTCTGGAGTGTATCTGATTTAAGTGTCTGGACTGTCCTGGGACTGTATCTGATTTCAGTGTCTAGACTGTATCTGATTTCAGTGTCTGGACTGTCCTGGGACTGTATCTGATTTTAGTGTCTAGACTGTCCCGGGACTGTATCTGATTTCAGTGTCTGGACTGTCCCGGGACTATATCTGATTTTAGTGTCTAGACTGTCCTGGGTCTGTATCTGTTTTCAGTGTCTGAACTGTCCCGGGACAGTATCTGATTTTATTGTCTGGACTGTCCTGGGACTGTATCTGATTTCAGTTTCTAGACTGTCCTTGGACTGTATCTGATTTCAGTGTCTGGACTGTCCTGGGACTGTATCTGATTTCAGTGTCTAGACTGTCCTGGGACTGTATCTGATTTCAGTGTCTAGACTGTCCTTGGACTGTATCTGATTTCAGTGTCTGGAGTGTCCTGGGACTGTATCTGATTTCAGTGTCTAGACTGCCCTGGGACTGTATCTGATTTCAGTGTCTGGGCTGTCCTGGGACTGTATCTGATTTCAGTGTCTGGGCTGTCCTGGGACTGTATCTGATTTCAGTGTCTGGACTGTCCCGGGACTGTATCTGATTTCAGTGTCTGGACTGTCCTGGGACTGTATCTGATTTCAGTGTCTAGACTGTCCTGGGACTGTATCTCATTTCAGTGTCTAGACTGTCCTGGGACTGTATCTGATTTCAGTGTCTGGACTGTCCCGGGACTGTACCTGATTTCAGTGTCTAGACTGTCCTGGGACTGTATCTGATTTCAGTGTCTAGACTCTACCTGATTTCAGTGTCTGGACTGTCCCTGGGACTGTATCTGATTTCAGTGTCTAGAATGTATCTGATTTCAGTGTCTGGACTGTATCTGATTTCACTCTCTAGACTGTATCTGATTTCAGTGTCTAGACTGTGTCGTGACTGTATCTGATTTCAGTGGCTAGACTGTCCCGGGACTGAATCTGATTTCAGTGTCTAGACTGTATCTGATTTCAGTGTCTGGACTGTATCTGATTTCACTGTCTAGACTGTATCTGATTTCAGTGTCTGGACTGTCCTGGGACTGTATCTGATTTCAGTGTCTAGACTGTCCTGGGACTGCATCTGATTTCAGTGTCTAGACTGTCCTGGGACTGTATTTGATTTCAGTTTCTGGACTGTATCTGATTTCAGTGTCTAGACTGTATCTGATTTCAGTGTCTAGACTGTCCTGGGACTGTATCTGATTTCAGTGTCCAGACTGTATCTGATTTCAGTGTCTGGACTGTCCTGGGACTGTATCTGATTTCAGTGTCTAGACTGTCCTGGGACTGTATCTGATTTCAGTGTCTGGACTGTCCTGGGACTGTGTCTGATTTCAGTGTCTGGACTGTCCCGGGACTGAATCTGATTTCAGTGTCTAGACTGTCCTGGGACTGTATCTGATTTCAGTGTCTGGGTTGTCCTGGGACTGTATCTGATTTCAGTGTCTAGACTGTCCTGGGACTGTATCTGATTTCAGTGTCTGGACTGTCCTGGGACTGTATCTGATTTCAGTGTCTAGAATGTCCTCAGACTGTATCTGATTTCAGTGCCTGGACTGTCTCGGGAGTGTATCTGATTTCAGTGTCTAGACTGTCCCGGGACTGTATCTGATTTCAGTGTCTGGACTGTCCCGGGACTGTAGCTGATTTCAGTGTCTAGTCTGTCCCGGGACTGTATCTGATTTCAGTGTCTCGACTGTACCGGGACTATATCTGATTTCAGTGTCCAGACTGTATCTGATTTCAGTGTCTAGACTGTATCGGATTGCAGTGTCTGGAATGTCCCGGGACTGTATCTGATTTCAGGGTCTAGACTGTCCTGGGACTGTATCTGATTTCAGTGTCTAGACTGCACCCTGGGACTGTATCTGATGTCAGTGTCTGGACTGTGTCGGAACTGTATCTGATTTCAGTGTCTAGACAGTCCCGGGAATGTATCTGATTTCAGTGCCTAGACTGTATCTGATTTCAGTGTCCAGACTGTAAATGATTTCAGTGTCTAGACTGTCCTGGGACTGTATCTGATTTCAGTGTCTAGACTGTCCTGGCACTGTATCTGATTTCAGTGTCTGGACTGTCCTGGGACTGTATCTGATTTCAGTGTCTAGACTGTCCTGGGACTGTATCTGATTTCAGTGCTTTGACAGTCCCAGGACTGAATCTGATTTCAATGTCTAGACTGTATCTGATTTCAGTGTCTGGACTGTATCTGATTTCAGTGTCTAGACTGTCCTGGGATTGTATCTGATTTCAGTGTCTAGACTGTCCCGGGACTGTATCTGATTTCAGTGTCTAGACAGTCCTGGGAATGTATCTGATTTCAGTGCCTAGACTGTATCTGATTTCAGTGCCTGGACTGTCTCGGGACTGTATCTGATTTCAGTGTCTAGACTGTCCCGGGACTGTATCTGATTTCAGTGTCTGGACTGTCCCGGGACTGTAGCTGATTTCAGTGTCTAGTCTGTCCCGGGACTGTATCTGATTTCAGTGTCTCGACTGTCCCGGGACTCTATCTGATTTCAGTGTCCAGACTGTATCTGATTTCAGTGTCTAGACTGTATCGGATTCCAGTGTCTGGACTGTCCCGGGACTGTATCTGATTTCAGTGTCTGGGCTGTCCTGGGACTGTATCTGATTTCAGTGTCTAGACTGTCCCTGGGACTGTATCTGATGTCAGTGTCTGGGCTGCCCTGGCACTGTATCTGATTTCAGTGTCTGGACTGTCCTGGGACTGTATCTGATTTCAGTGTCTAGACTGTCCTGAGACTGTATCTGATTTCAGTGCCTTGACTGTCCCAGCACTGAATCTGATTTCAATGTCTAGACTGTATCTGATTTCAGTGTCTGGACTGTATCTGATTTCAGTGTCTGGACTGTCCTGGGACTGTATCTGATTTCAGTGTCTAGACTGTCCCGGGACTGTATCTGATTTCAGTGTCTAGACTGTATCTGATTTCAGTGTCTGGACTGTATCTGATTTCAGTGTCGGGACTGTCCTGGGACTGTATCTGAGTTCAGTGTCTAGACTGTCCCGGGACTGTATCTGATTTCAGTGTCCAGACTGTATCTGAATTCAGTGTCTAGACTGTATCTGATTTCAGTGTCTGGACTGTCCTGGGACTGTATCTGATTTCAGTGTCTAGACTGTATCTGATTTCAGTGTCTGGACTGTCCCGGGACTGTATCTGATTTCAGTGTCCAGACTGTATCTGAATTCAGTGTCTAGACTGTATCTGATTTCAGTGTCTGGACTGTCTCGGGACTGTATCTGATTTCAGTGTCTGGACTGTCTCGGGACTGTATCTGATTTCAGTGTCTAGACTGTCCCGGGACTGTATCTGATTTCAGTGTCTGGATTGTCTCGGGACTGTATCTGATTTCAGTGTCTAGACTGTATCTAATTTCAGTGTCTGGACTGTATCTGATTTCTGTGTCAATACTGTATCTGATTTCAGTGTCTGGACTGTCCTGGGACTGCATCTGATTTCAGTGTCTAGACTGTATCTGATTTCAGTGTCTAGACTGTCCCGGGACTGTATCTGATTTCAGTGTCTAGACTGTCTTGGGACTGTATCTGATTTCAGTGTCTAGACTGTCCCTGGACTGTATCTGATTTCAGTGTCCGGACTGTATCTGATTTCAGTGTCTGAACTGTCCTGGGACTGTATCTGATTTCAGTGTCTAGACTGTCATTAAATATATTCAAGAATGAGTTAGATATATTTCTTAAAGCTAAAGGTATCAAGGGATATGGGGAGAAGGCAGGTACAGGGTACTGAGTTTGGATGATCAGCCATGATCTCATCGAATGGCGGAGCAGGCTCGAGGGGCCGAATGGCCTACTCCTGCTCCTATCTTCTATATTTCTATGTTTCTGTCTGATTTCAATGTCTAGAATGTATCTGATTTCAGTTTCTGGACTGTCCTGGGACTGTATCTGATTTCAGTTTCTCGACTGTCCTGGGAGTGTATCTGTTTTCAGTGTCTAGACTGTGTCGGGACTGTATCTGCTTTCAGTGTCTGGACTGTATCTGATTTCAGTGTCTGGACTGTATCTGATTTAAGTGTCTGGACTGTCCTGGGACTGTATCTGATTTCAGTGTCTAGACTGTATCTGATTTCAGTGTCTGGACTGTCCTGGGACTGTATCTGATTTTTGTGTCTAGACTGTCCCGGGACTGTATCTGATTTCAGTGTCTGGACTGTCCTGGGACTGTATCTGATTTCAGTGTCTAGACTGTGTCGGGACTGTATCTGCTTTCAGTGTCTGGACTGTATCTGATTTCAGTGTCTGGAGTGTATCTGATTTAAGTGTCTGGACTGTCCTGGGACTGTATCTGATTTCAGTGTCTAGACTGTATCTGATTTCAGTGTCTGGACTGTCCTGGGACTGTATCTGATTTTAGTGTCTAGACTGTCCCGGGACTGTATCTGATTTCAGTGTCTGGACTGTCCCGGGACTATATCTGATTTTAGTGTCTAGACTGTCCTGGGTCTGTATCTGTTTTCAGTGTCTGAACTGTCCCGGGACAGTATCTGATTTTATTGTCTGGACTGTCCTGGGACTGTATCTGATTTCAGTTTCTAGACTGTCCTTGGACTGTATCTGATTTCAGTGTCTGGACTGTCCTGGGACTGTATCTGATTTCTGTGTCTAGACTGTCCTGGGACTGTATCTGATTTCAGTGTCTAGACTGTCCTTGGACTGTATCTGATTTCAGTGTCTGGACTGTCCTGGGACTGTATCTGATTTCAGTGTCTAGACTGCCCTGGGACTGTATCTGATTTCAGTGTCTGGGCTGTCCTGGGACTGTATCTGATTTCAGTGTCTGGGCTGTCCTGGGACTGTATCTGATTTCAGTGTCTGGACTGTCCCGGGACTGTATCTGATTTCAGTGTCTGGACTGTCCTGGGACTGTATCTGATTTCAGTGTCTAGACTGTCCTGGGACTGTATCTCATTTCAGTGTCTAGACTGTCCTGGGACTGTATCTGATTTCAGTGTCTGGACTGTCCCGGGACTGTACCTGATTTCAGTGTCTAGACTGTCCTGGGACTGTATCTGATTTCAGTGTCTAGACTCTACCTGATTTCAGTGTCTGGACTGTCCCTGGGACTGTATCTGATTTCAGTGTCTAGAATGTATCTGATTTCAGTGTCTGGACTGTATCTGATTTCACTCTCTAGACTGTATCTGATTTCAGTGTCTAGACTGTGTCGTGACTGTATCTGATTTCAGTGGCTAGACTGTCCCGGGACTGAATCTGATTTCAGTGTCTAGACTGTATCTGATTTCAGTGTCTGGACTGTATCTGATTTCACTGTCTAGACTGTATCTGATTTCAGTGTCTGGACTGTCCTGGGACTGTATCTGATTTCAGTGTCTAGACTGTCCTGGGACTGCATCTGATTTCAGTGTCTAGACTGTCCTGGGACTGTATTTGATTTCAGTTTCTGGACTGTATCTGATTTCAGTGTCTAGACTGTATCTGATTTCAGTGTCTAGACTGTCCTGGGACTGTATCTGATTTCAGTGTCCAGACTGTATCTGATTTCAGTGTCTGGACTGTCCTGGGACTGTATCTGATTTCAGTGTCTAGACTGTCCTGGGACTGTATCTGATTTCAGTGTCTGGACTGTCCTGGGACTGTGTCTGATTTCAGTGTCTGGACTGTCCCGGGACTGAATCTGATTTCAGTGTCTAGACTGTCCTGGGACTGTATCTGATTTCAGTGTCTGGGTTGTCCTGGGACTGTATCTGATTTCAGTGTCTAGACTGTCCTGGGACTGTATCTGATTTCAGTGTCTGGACTGTCCTGGGACTGTATCTGATTTCAGTGTCTAGAATGTCCTCAGACTGTATCTGATTTCAGTGCCTGGACTGTCTCGGGAGTGTATCTGATTTCAGTGTCTAGACTGTCCCGGGACTGTATCTGATTTCAGTGTCTGGACTGTCCCGGGACTGTAGCTGATTTCAGTGTCTAGTCTGTCCCGGGACTGTATCTGATTTCAGTGTCTCGACTGTACCGGGACTATATCTGATTTCAGTGTCCAGACTGTATCTGATTTCAGTGTCTAGACTGTATCGGATTGCAGTGTCTGGAATGTCCCGGGACTGTATCTGATTTCAGGGTCTAGACTGTCCTGGGACTGTATCTGATTTCAGTGTCTAGACTGCACCCTGGGACTGTATCTGATGTCAGTGTCTGGACTGTGTCGGAACTGTATCTGATTTCAGTGTCTAGACAGTCCCGGGAATGTATCTGATTTCAGTGCCTAGACTGTATCTGATTTCAGTGTCCAGACTGTAAATGATTTCAGTGTCTAGACTGTCCTGGGACTGTATCTGATTTCAGTGTCTAGACTGTCCTGGCACTGTATCTGATTTCAGTGTCTGGACTGTCCTGGGACTGTATCTGATTTCAGTGTCTAGACTGTCCTGGGACTGTATCTGATTTCAGTGCTTTGACAGTCCCAGGACTGAATCTGATTTCAATGTCTAGACTGTATCTGATTTCAGTGTCTGGACTGTATCTGATTTCAGTGTCTAGACTGTCCTGGGATTGTATCTGATTTCAGTGTCTAGACTGTCCCGGGACTGTATCTGATTTCAGTGTCTAGACAGTCCTGGGAATGTATCTGATTTCAGTGCCTAGACTGTATCTGATTTCAGTGCCTGGACTGTCTCGGGACTGTATCTGATTTCAGTGTCTAGACTGTCCCGGGACTGTATCTGATTTCAGTGTCTGGACTGTCCCGGGACTGTAGCTGATTTCAGTGTCTAGTCTGTCCCGGGACTGTATCTGATTTCAGTGTCTCGACTGTCCCGGGACTATATCTGATTTCAGTGTCTAGACTGTATCGGATTCCAGTGTCTGGACTGTCCCGGGACTGTATCTGATTTCAGTGTCTGGGCTGTCCTGGGACTGTATCTGATTTCAGTGTCTAGACTGTCCCTGGGACTGTATCTGATGTCAGTGTCTGGGCTGCCCTGGCACTGTATCTGATTTCAGTGTCTGGACTGTCCTGGGACTGTATCTGATTTCAGTGTCTAGACTGTCCTGAGACTGTATCTGATTTCAGTGCCTTGACTGTCCCAGCACTGAATCTGATTTCAATGTCTAGACTGTATCTGATTTCAGTGTCTGGACTGTCCTGGGACTGTATCTGATTTCAGTGTCTAGACTGTCCCGGGACTGTATCTGATTTCAGTGTCTAGACTGTATCTGATTTCAGTGTCTGGACTGTATCTGATTTCAGTGTCGGGACTGTCCTGGGACTGTATCTGAGTTCAGTGTCTAGACTGTCCCGGGACTGTATCTGATTTCAGTGTCCAGACTGTATCTGAATTCAGTGTCTAGACTGTATCTGATTTCAGTGTCTGGACTGTCCTGGGACTGTATCTGATTTCAGTGTCTAGACTGTATCTGATTTCAGTGTCTGGACTGTCCCGGGACTGTATCTGATTTCAGTGTCCAGACTGTATCTGAATTCAGTGTCTAGACTGTATCTGATTTCAGTGTCTGGACTGTCTCGGGACTGTATCTGATTTCAGTGTCTGGACTGTCTCAGGACTGTATCTGATTTCAGTGTCTAGACTGTCCCGGGACTGTATCTGATTTCAGTGTCTGGATTGTCTCGGGACTGTATCTGATTTCAGTGTCTAGACTGTATCTAATTTCAGTGTCTGGACTGTATCTGATTTCTGTGTCAATACTGTATCTGATTTCAGTGTCTGGACTGTCCTGGGACTGCATCTGATTTCAGTGTCTAGACTGTATCTGATTTCAGTGTCTAGACTGTCCCGGGACTGTATCTGATTTCAGTGTCTAGACTGTCTTGGCACTGTATCTGATTTCAGTGTCTAGACTGTCCTGGGACTGCATCTGATTTCAGTGTCTAGACTGTGTCGTGACTGTATCTGATTTCAGTGGCTAGACTGTCCCGGGACTGAATCTGATTTCAGTGTCTAGACTGTATCTGATTTCAGTGTCTGGACTGTATCTGATTTCACTGTCTAGACTGTATCTGATTTCAGTGTCTGGACTGTCCTGGGACTGTATCTGATTTCAGTGTCTAGACTGTCCTGGGACTGCATCTGATTTCAGTGTCTAGACTGTCCTGGGACTGTATTTGATTTCAGTTTCTGGACTGTATCTGATTTCAGTGTCTAGACTGTATCTGATTTCAGTGTCTAGACTGTCCTGGGACTGTATCTGATTTCAGTGTCCAGACTGTATCTGATTTCAGTGTCTGGACTGTCCTGGGACTGTATCTGATTTCAGTGTCTAGACTGTCCTGGGACTGTATCTGATTTCAGTGTCTGGACTGTCCTGGGACTGTATCTGATTTCAGTGTCTGGACTGTCCCGGGACTGAATCTGATTTCAGTGTCTAGACTGTCCTGGGACTGTATCTGATTTCAGTGTCTGGGTTGTCCTGGGACTGTATCTGATTTCAGTGTCTAGACTGTCCTGGGACTGTATCTGATTTCAGTGTCTGGACTGTCCTGGGACTGTATCTGATTTCAGTGTCTAGAATGTCCTCAGACTGTATCTGATTTCAGTGCCTGGACTGTCTCGGGAGTGTATCTGATTTCAGTGTCTAGACTGTCCCGGGACTGTATCTGATTTCAGTGTCTGGACTGTCCCGGGACTGTAGCTGATTTCAGTGTCTAGTCTGTCCCGGGACTGTATCTGATTTCAGTGTCTCGACTGTACCGGGACTATATCTGATTTCAGTGTCCAGACTGTATCTGATTTCAGTGTCTAGACTGTATCGGATTGCAGTGTCTGGAATGTCCCGGGACTGTATCTGATTTCAGGGTCTAGACTGTCCTGGGACTGTATCTGATTTCAGTGTCTAGACTGCACCCTGGGACTGTATCTGATGTCAGTGTCTGGACTGTGTCGGAACTGTATCTGATTTCAGTGTCTAGACAGTCCCGGGAATGTATCTGATTTCAGTGCCTAGACTGTATCTGATTTCAGTGTCCAGACTGTAAATGATTTCAGTGTCTAGACTGTCCTGGGACTGTATCTGATTTCAGTGTCTAGACTGTCCTGGCACTGTATCTGATTTCAGTGTCTGGACTGTCCTGGGACTGTATCTGATTTCAGTGTCTAGACTGTCCTGGGACTGTATCTGATTTCAGTGCTTTGACAGTCCCAGGACTGAATCTGATTTCAATGTCTAGACTGTATCTGATTTCAGTGTCTGGACTGTATCTGATTTCAGTGTCTAGACTGTCCTGGGATTGTATCTGATTTCAGTGTCTAGACTGTCCCGGGACTGTATCTGATTTCAGTGTCTAGACAGTCCTGGGAATGTATCTGATTTCAGTGCCTAGACTGTATCTGATTTCAGTGCCTGGACTGTCTCGGGACTGTATCTGATTTCAGTGTCTAGACTGTCCCGGGACTGTATCTGATTTCAGTGTCTGGACTGTCCCGGGACTGTAGCTGATTTCAGTGTCTAGTCTGTCCCGGGACTGTATCTGATTTCAGTGTCTCGACTGTCCCGGGACTATATCTGATTTCAGTGTCTAGACTGTATCGGATTCCAGTGTCTGGACTGTCCCGGGACTGTATCTGATTTCAGTGTCTGGGCTGTCCTGGGACTGTATCTGATTTCAGTGTCTAGACTGTCCCTGGGACTGTATCTGATGTCAGTGTCTGGGCTGCCCTGGCACTGTATCTGATTTCAGTGTCTGGACTGTCCTGGGACTGTATCTGATTTCAGTGTCTAGACTGTCCTGAGACTGTATCTGATTTCAGTGCCTTGACTGTCCCAGCACTGAATCTGATTTCAATGTCTAGACTGTATCTGATTTCAGTGTCTGGACTGTCCTGGGACTGTATCTGATTTCAGTGTCTAGACTGTCCCGGGACTGTATCTGATTTCAGTGTCTAGACTGTATCTGATTTCAGTGTCTGGACTGTATCTGATTTCAGTGTCGGGACTGTCCTGGGACTGTATCTGAGTTCAGTGTCTAGACTGTCCCGGGACTGTATCTGATTTCAGTGTCCAGACTGTATCTGAATTCAGTGTCTAGACTGTATCTGATTTCAGTGTCTGGACTGTCCTGGGACTGTATCTGATTTCAGTGTCTAGACTGTATCTGATTTCAGTGTCTGGACTGTCCCGGGACTGTATCTGATTTCAGTGTCCAGACTGTATCTGAATTCAGTGTCTAGACTGTATCTGATTTCAGTGTCTGGACTGTCTCGGGACTGTATCTGATTTCAGTGTCTGGACTGTCTCAGGACTGTATCTGATTTCAGTGTCTAGACTGTCCCGGGACTGTATCTGATTTCAGTGTCTGGATTGTCTCGGGACTGTATCTGATTTCAGTGTCTAGACTGTATCTAATTTCAGTGTCTGGACTGTATCTGATTTCTGTGTCAATACTGTATCTGATTTCAGTGTCTGGACTGTCCTGGGACTGCATCTGATTTCAGTGTCTAGACTGTATCTGATTTCAGTGTCTAGACTGTCCCGGGACTGTATCTGATTTCAGTGTCTAGACTGTCTTGGCACTGTATCTGATTTCAGTGTCTAGACTGTCCCTGGACTGTATCTGATTTCAGTGTCCGGACTGTATCTGATTTCAGTGTCTGAACTGTCCTGGGACTGTATCTGATTTCAGTGTCTAGACTGTCATTAAATATATTCAAGAATGAGTTAGATATATTTCTTAAAGCTAAAGGTATCAAGGGATATGGGGAGAAGGCAGGTACAGGGTACTGAGTTTGGATGATCAGCCATGATCTCATCGAATGGCGGAGCAGGCTCGAGGGGCCGAATGGCCTACTCCTGCTCCTATCTTCTATATTTCTATGTTTCTGTCTGATTTCAATGTCTAGAATGTATCTGATTTCAGTTTCTGGACTGTCCTGGGACTGTATCTGATTTCAGTTTCTCGACTGTCCTGGGAGTGTATCTGTTTTCAGTGTCTAGACTGTGTCGGGACTGTATCTGCTTTCAGTGTCTGGACTGTATCTGATTTCAGTGTCTGGACTGTATCTGATTTAAGTGTCTGGACTGTCCTGGGACTGTATCTGATTTCAGTGTCTAGACTGTATCTGATTTCAGTGTCTGGACTGTCCTGGGACTGTATCTGATTTTTGTGTCTAGACTGTCCCGGGACTGTATCTGATTTCAGTGTCTGGACTGTCCTGGGACTGTATCTGATTTCAGTGTCTAGACTGTGTCGGGACTGTATCTGCTTTCAGTGTCTGGACTGTATCTGATTTCAGTGTCTGGAGTGTATCTGATTTAAGTGTCTGGACTGTCCTGGGACTGTATCTGATTTCAGTGTCTAGACTGCATCTGATTTCAGTGTCTGGACTGTCCTGGGACTGTATCTGATTTTAGTGTCTAGACTGTCCCGGGACTGTATCTGATTTCAGTGTCTGGACTGTCCCGGGACTATATCTGATTTTAGTGTCTAGACTGTCCTGGGTCTGTATCTGTTTTCAGTGTCTGAACTGTCCCGGGACAGTATCTGATTTTATTGTCTGGACTGTCCTGGGACTGTATCTGATTTCAGTTTCTAGACTGTCCTTGGACTGTATCTGATTTCAGTGTCTGGACTGTCCTGGGACTGTATCTGATTTCAGTGTCTAGACTGTCCTGGGACTGTATCTGATTTCAGTGTCTAGACTGTCCTTGGACTGTATCTGATTTCAGTGTCTGGACTGTCCTGGGACTGTATCTGATTTCAGTGTCTAGACTGCCCTGGGACTGTATCTGATTTCAGTGTCTGGGCTGTCCTGGGACTGTATCTGATTTCAGTGTCTGGGCTGTCCTGGGACTGTATCTGATTTCAGTGTCTGGACTGTCCCGGGACTGTATCTGATTTCAGTGTCTGGACTGTCCTGGGACTGTATCTGATTTCAGTGTCTAGACTGTCCTGGGACTGTATCTCATTTCAGTGTCTAGACTGTCCTGGGACTGTATCTGATTTCAGTGTCTGGACTGTCCCGGGACTGTACCTGATTTCAGTGTCTAGACTGTCCTGGGACTGTATCTGATTTCAGTGTCTAGACTCTACCTGATTTCAGTGTCTGGACTGTCCCTGGGACTGTATCTGATTTCAGTGTCTAGAATGTATCTGATTTCAGTGTCTGGACTGTATCTGATTTCACTCTCTAGACTATATCTGATTTCAGTGTCTAGACTGTGTCGTGACTGTATCTGATTTCAGTGGCTAGACTGTCCCGGGACTGAATCTGATTTCAGTGTCTAGACTGTATCTGATTTCAGTGTCTGGACTGTATCTGATTTCACTGTCTAGACTGTATCTGATTTCAGTGTCTGGACTGTCCTGGGACTGTATCTGATTTCAGTGTCTAGACTGTCCTGGCACTTCATCTGATTTCAGTGTCTAGACTGTCCTGGGACTGTATTTGATTTCAGTTTCTGGACTGTATCTGATTTCAGTGTCTAGACTGTATCTGATTTCAGTGTCTAGACTGTCCTGGGACTGTATCTGATTTCAGTGTCCAGACTGTATCTGATTTCAGTGTCTGGACTGTCCTGGGACTGTATCTGATTTCAGTGTCTAGACTGTCCTGGGACTGTATCTGATTTCAGTGTCTGGACTGTCCTGGGACTGTGTCTGATTTCAGTGTCTGGACTGTCCCGGGACTGAATCTGATTTCAGTGTCTAGACTGTCCTGGGACTGTATCTGATTTCAGTGTCTGGGTTGTCCTGGGACTGTATCTGATTTCAGTGTCTAGACTGTCCTGGGACTGTATCTGATTTCAGTGTCTGGACTGTCCTGGGACTGTATCTGATTTCAGTGTCTAGAATGTCCTCAGACTGTATCTGATTTCAGTGCCTGGACTGTCTCGGGAGTGTATCTGATTTCAGTGTCTAGACTGTCCCGGGACTGTATCTGATTTCAGTGTCTGGACTGTCCCGGGACTGTAGCTGATTTCAGTGTCTAGTCTGTCCCGGGACTGTATCTGATTTCAGTGTCTCGACTGTACCGGGACTATATCTGATTTCAGTGTCCAGACTGTATCTGATTTCAGTGTCTAGACTGTATCGGATTGCAGTGTCTGGAATGTCCCGGGACTGTATCTGATTTCAGGGTCTAGACTGTCCTGGGACTGTATCTGATTTCAGTGTCTAGACTGCACCCTGGGACTGTATCTGATGTCAGTGTCTGGACTGTGTCGGAACTGTATCTGATTTCAGTGTCTAGACAGTCCCGGGAATGTATCTGATTTCAGTGCCTAGACTGTATCTGATTTCAGTGTCCAGACTGTAAATGATTTCAGTGTCTAGACTGTCCTGGGACTGTATCTGATTTCAGTGTCTAGACTGTCCTGGCACTGTATCTGATTTCAGTGTCTGGACTGTCCTGGGACTGTATCTGATTTCAGTGTCTAGACTGTCCTGGGACTGTATCTGATTTCAGTGCTTTGACAGTCCCAGGACTGAATCTGATTTCAATGTCTAGACTGTATCTGATTTCAGTGTCTGGACTGTATCTGATTTCAGTGTCTAGACTGTCCTGGGATTGTATCTGATTTCAGTGTCTAGACTGTCCCGGGACTGTATCTGATTTCAGTGTCTAGACAGTCCTGGGAATGTATCTGATTTCAGTGCCTAGACTGTATCTGATTTCAGTGCCTGGACTGTCTCGGGACTGTATCTGATTTCAGTGTCTAGACTGTCCCGGGACTGTATCTGATTTCAGTGTCTGGACTGTCCCGGGACTGTAGCTGATTTCAGTGTCTAGTCTGTCCCGGGACTGTATCTGATTTCAGTGTCTCGACTGTCCCGGGACTATATCTGATTTCAGTGTCCAGACTGTATCTGATTTCAGTGTCTAGACTGTATCGGATTCCAGTGTCTGGACTGTCCCGGGACTGTATCTGATTTCAGTGTCTGGGCTGTCCTGGGACTGTATCTGATTTCAGTGTCTAGACTGTCCCTGGGACTGTATCTGATGTCAGTGTCTGGGCTGCCCTGGCACTGTATCTGATTTCAGTGTCTGGACTGTCCTGGGACTGTATCTGATTTCAGTGTCTAGACTGTCCTGAGACTGTATCTGATTTCAGTGCCTTGACTGTCCCAGCACTGAATCTGATTTCAATGTCTAGACTGTATCTGATTTCAGTGTCCGGACTGTATCTGATTTCAGTGTCTGGACTGTCCTGGGACTGTATCTGATTTCAATGTCTAGACTGTCCCGGGTCTGTATCTGATTTCAGTGTCTAGACTGTATCTGATTTCAGTGTCTGGACTGTATCTGATTTCAGTGTCGGGACTGTCCTGGGACTGTATCTGAGTTCAGTGTCTAGAATGTCCCGGGACTGTATCTGATTTCAGTGTCCAGACTGTATCTGAATTCAGTGTCTAGACTGTATCTGATTTCAGTGTCTGGACTGTCCTGGGACTGTATCTGATTTCAGTGTCTAGACTGTATCTGATTTCAGTGTCTGGACTGTCCCGGGACTGTATCTGATTTCAGTGTCCAGACTGTATCTGAATTCAGTGTCTAGACTGTATCTGATTTCAGTGTCTGGACTGTCTCGGGACTGTATCTGATTTCAGTGTCTGGACTGTCTCGGGACTGTATCTGATTTCAGTGTCTAGACTGTCCCGGGACTGTATCTGATTTCAGTGTCTGGACTGTCTCGGGACTGTATCTGATTTCAGTGTCTAGACTGTATCTAATTTCAGTATCTGGACTGTATCTGATTTCTGTGTCAATACTGTATCTGATTTCAGTGTCTGGACTGTCCTGGGACTGTATCTGATTTCAGTGTCCGGACTGTATCTGATTTCAGTGTCTGAACTGTCCTGGGACTGTATCTGATTTCAGTGTCTAGACTGTCATTAAAAATATTCAAGAATGAGTTAGATATATTTCTTAAAGCTAAAGGTATCAAGGGACATGGGGACAAGGCAGGTACAGGGTACTGAGTTTGGATGATCAGCCATGATCTCATCGAATGGCGGAGCAGGCTCGAGGGGTCGAATGGCCTACTCCTGCTCCTATCTTCTATATTTCTATGTTTCTGACTGATTTCAATGTCTAGAATGTATCTGATTTCAGTTTCTGGACTGTCCTGGGACTGTATCTGATTTCAGTTTCTCGACTGTCCTGGGAGTGTATCTGTTTTCAGTGTCTAGACTGTGTCGGGACTGTATCTGCTTTCAGTGTCTGGACTGTATCTGATTTCAGTGTCTGGACTGTCCCGGGACTGTACCTGATTTCAGTGTCTAGACTGTCCTGGGACTGTATCTGATTTCAGTGTCTAGACTCTATCTGATTTCAGTGTCTGGACTGTCCCTGGGACTGTATCTGATTTCAGTGTCTAGAATGTATCTGATTTCAGTGTCTGGACTGTATCTGATTTCACTCTCTAGACTGTATCTGATTTCAGTGTCTAGACTGTGTCGTGACTGTATCTGATTTCAGTGTCTAGACTGTCCCGGGACTGAATCTGATTTCAGTGTCTAGACTGTATCTGATTTCAGTGTCTGGACTGTATCTGATTTCACTGTCTAGACTGTATCTGATTTCAGTGTCTGGACTGTCCTGGGACTGTATCTGATTTCAATGTCTAGACTGTCCTGGGACTGCATCTGATTTCAGTGTCTAGACTGTCCTGGGACTGTATTTGATTTCAGTTTCTGGACTGTATCTGATTTCAGTGTCTAGACTGTATCTGATTTCAGTGTCTAGACTGTCCTGGGACTGTATCTGATTTCAGTGTCCAGACTGTATCTGATTTCAGTGTCTGGACTGTCCTGGGACTGTATCTGATTTCAGTGTCTAGACTGTCCTGGGACTGTATCTGATTTCAGTGTCTGGACTGTCCTGGGACTGTGTCTGATTTCAGTGTCTGGACTGTCCCGGGACTGAATCTGATTTCAGTGTCTAGACTGTCCTGGGACTGTATCTGATTTCAGTGTCTGGGTTGTCCTGGGACTGTATCTGATTTCAGTGTCTAGACTGTCCTGGGACTGTATCTGATTTCAGTGTCTGGACTGTCCTGGGACTGTATCTGATTTCAGTGTCTAGAATGTCCTCGGACTGTATCTGATTTCAGTGCCTGGACTGTCTCGGGAGTGTATCTGATTTCAGTGTCTAGACTGTCCCGGGACTGTATCTGATTTCAGTGTCTGGACTGTCCCGGGACTGTAGCTGATTTCAGTGTCTAGTCTGTCCCGGGACTGTATCTGATTTCAGTGTCTCGACTGTACCGGGACTATATCTGATTTCAGTGTCCAGACTGTATCTGATTTCAGTGTCTAGACTGTATCGGATTGCAGTGTCTGGAATGTCCCGGGACTGTATCTGATTTCAGGGTCTAGACTGTCCTGGGACTGTATCTGATTTCAGTGTCTAGACTGCACCCTGGGACTGTATCTGATGTCAGTGTCTGGACTGTGTCGGAACTGTATCTGATTTCAGTGTCTAGACAGTCCCGGGAATGTATCTGATTTCAGTGCCTAGACTGTATCTGATTTCAGTGTCCAGACTGTAAATGATTTCAGTGTCTAGACTGTCCTGGGACTGTATCTGATTTCAGTGTCTAGACTGTCCTGGCATTGTATCTGATTTCAGTGTCTGGACTGTCCTGGGACTGTATCTGATTTCAGTGTCTAGACTGTCCTGGGACTGTATCTGATTTCAGTGCTTTGACAGTCCCAGGACTGAATCTGATTTCAATGTCTAGACTGTATCTGATTTCAGTGTCTGGACTGTATCTGATTTCAGTGTCTAGACTGTCCTGGGATTGTATCTGATTTCAGTGTCTAGACTGTCCCGGGACTGTATCTGATTTCAGTGTCTAGACAGTCCTGGGAATGTATCTGATTTCAGTGCCTAGACTGTATCTGATTTCAGTGCCTGGACTGTCTCGGGACTGTATCTGATTTCAGTGTCTAGACTGTCCCGGGACTGTATCTGATTTCAGTGTCTGGACTGTCCCGGGACTGTAGCTGATTTCAGTGTCTAGTCTGTCCCGGGACTGTATCTGATTTCAGTGTCTCGACTGTCCCGGGACTATATCTGATTTCAGTGTCCAGACTGTATCTGATTTCAGTGTCTAGACTGTATCGGATTCCAGTGTCTGGACTGTCCCGGGACTGTATCTGATTTCAGTGTCTGGGCTGTCCTGGGACTGTATCTGATTTCAGTGTCTAGACTGTCCCTGGGACTGTATCTGATGTCAGTGTCTGGGCTGCCCTGGCACTGTATCTGATTTCAGTGTCTGGACTGTCCTGGGACTGTATCTGATTTCAGTGTCTAGACTGTCCTGAGACTGTATCTGATTTCAGTGCCTTGACTGTCCCAGCACTGAATCTGATTTCAATGTCTAGACTGTATCTGATTTCAGTGTCCGGACTGTATCTGAAATCATGGTCTGGACTGTCCTGGGACTGTATCTGATTTCAATGTCTAGACTGTCCCGGGTCTGTATCTGATTTCAGTGTCTAGACTGTATCTGATTTCAGTGTCTGGACTGTATCTGATTTCAGTGTCGGGACTGTCCTGGGACTGTATCTGAGTTCAGTGTCTAGAATGTCCCGGGACTGTATCTGATTTCAGTGTCCAGACTGTATCTGAATTCAGTGTCTAGACTGTATCTGATTTCAGTGTCTGGACTGTCCTGGGACTGTATCTGATTTCAGTGTCTAGACTGTATCTGATTTCAGTGTCTGGACTGTCCCGGGACTGTATCTGATTTCAGTGTCCAGACTGTATCTGAATTCAGTGTCTAGACTGTATCTGATTTCAGTGTCTGGACTGTCTCGGGACTGTATCTGATTTCAGTGTCTGGACTGTCTCGGGACTGTATCTGATTTCAGTGTCTAGACTGTCCCGGGACTGTATCTGATTTCAGTGTCTGGACTGTCTCGGGACTGTATCTGATTTCAGTGTCTAGACTGTATCTAATTTCAGTATCTGGACTGTATCTGATTTCTGTGTCAATACTGTATCTGATTTCAGTTTCTGGACTGTCCTGGGACTGTATCTGATTTCAGTGTCCGGACTGTATCTGATTTCAGTGTCTGAACTGTCCTGGGACTGTATCTGATTTCAGTGTCTAGACTGTCATTAAAAATATTCAAGAATGAGTTAGATATATTTCTTAAAGCTAAAGGTATCAAGGGACATGGGGACAAGGCAGGTACAGGGTACTGAGTTTGGATGATCAGCCATGATCTCATCGAATGGCGGAGCAGGCTCGAGGGGTCGAATGGCCTACTCCTGCTCCTATCTTCTATATTTCTATGTTTCTGTCTGATTTCAATGTCTAGAATGTATCTGATTTCAGTTTCTGGACTGTCCTGGGACTGTATCTGATTTCAGTTTCTCGACTGTCCTGGGAGTGTATCTGTTTTCAGTGTCTAGACTGTGTCGGGACTGTATCTGCTTTCAGTGTCTGGACTGTATCTGATTTCAGTGTCTGGACTGTATCTGATTTAAGTGTCTGGACTGTCCTGGGACTGTATCTGATTTCAGTGTCTAGACTGTCCCTGGGACTGTATCTGATTTCAATGTCTAGACTGTCCCGGGTCTGTATCTGATTTCAGTGTCTAGACTGTATCTGATTTCAGTGTCTAGACTGTATCGGATTCCAGTGTCTGGACTGTCCCAGGACTGTATCTGATTTCAGTGTCTGGGCTGTCCTGGGACTGTATCTGATTTCAGTGTCTAGACTGTCCCTGGGACTGTATCTGATGTCAGTGTCTGGGCTGCCCTGGCACTGTATCTGATTTCAGTGTCTGGACTGTCCTGGGACTGTATCTGATTTCAGTGTCTAGACTGTCCTGGGACTGTATCTGATTTCAGTGCCTTGACTGTCCCAGCACTGAATCTGATTTCAATGTCTAGACTGTATCTGATTTCAGTGTCCGGACTGTATCTGATTTCAGTGTCTGGACTGTCCTGGGACTGTATCTGATTTCAATGTCTAGACTGTCCCGGGTCTGTATCTGATTTCAGTGTCTAGACTGTATCTGATTTCAGTGTCTGGACTGTATCTGATTTCAGTGTCGGGACTGTCCTGGGACTGTATCTGAGTTCAGTGTCTAGACTGTCCCGGGACTGTATCTGATTTCAGTGTCCAGACTGTATCTGAATTCAGTGTCTAGACTGTATCTGATTTCAGTGTCTGGACTGTCCTGGGACTGTATCTGATTTCAGTATCTAGACTGTATCTGATTTCAGTGTCTGGACTGTCCCGGGACTGTATCTGATTTCAGTGTCCAGACTGTATCTGAATTCAGTGTCTAGACTGTATCTGATTTCAGTGTCTGGACTGTCTCGGGACTGTATCTGATTTCAGTGTCTGGACTGTCTCGGGACTGTATCTGATTTCAGTGTCTAGACTGTCCCGGGACTGTATCTGATTTCAGTGTCTGGACTGTCTCGGGACTGTATCTGATTTCAGTGTCTAGACTGTATCTAATTTCAGTGTCTGGACTGTATCTGATTTCTGTGTCAATACTGTATCTGATTTCAGTGTCTGGACTGTCCTGGGACTGTATCTGATTTCAGTGTCCGGACTGTATCTGATTTCAGTGTCTGAACTGTCCTGGGACTGTATCTGATTTCAGTGTCTAGACCGTCATTAAAAATATTCAAGAATGAGTTAGATATATTTCTTAAAGCTAAAGGTATCAAGGGATATGGGGACAAGGCAGGTACAGGGTACTGAGTTTGGATGATCAGCCATGATCTCATCGAATGGCGGAGCAGGCTCGAGGGGTCGAATGGCCTACTCCTGCTCCTATCTTCTATATTTCTATGTTTCTGTCTGATTTCAATGTCTAGAATGTATCTGATTTCAGTTTCTGGACTGTCCTGGGACTGTATCTGATTTCAGTTTCTCGACTGTCCTGGGAGTGTATCTGTTTTCAGTGTCTAGACTGTGTCGGGACTGTATCTGCTTTCAGTGTCTGGACTGTATCTGATTTCAGTGTCTGGACTGTATCTGATTTAAGTGTCTGGACTGTCCTGGGACTGTATCTGATTTCAGTGTCTAGACTGTGTTGGGACTGTATCTGCTTTCAGTGTCTGGACTGTATCTGATTTCAGTGTCTGGACTGTATCTGATTTAAGTGTCTGGACTATCCTGGGACTGTATCTGATTTCAGTGTCTAGACTGTATCTGATTTCAGTGTCTGGACTGTCCTGGGACTGTATCTGATTTTAGTGTCTAGACTGTCCCGGGACTGTATCTGATTTCAGTGTCTGGACTGTCCCGGGACTGTATCTGATTTTAGTGTCTAGACTGTCCCGGGTCTGTATCTGTTTTCAGTGTCTGAACTGTCCCGGGACTGTATCTGATTTTATTGTCCAGACTGTCCTGGGACTGTATCTGATTTCAGTGTCTAGACTGTCCTTGGACTGTATCTGATTTCAGTGTCTGGACTGTCCTGGGACTGTATCTGATTTCAGTGTCTAGACTGTCCTGGGACTGTATCTGATTTCAGTGTCTAGACTGTCATTGGACTGTATCTGATTTCAGTGTCTGGACTGTCCTGGGACTGTTTCTGATTTCAGTGTCTAGACTGTCCTGGGACTGTATCTGATTTCAGTGTCTGGGCTGTCCTGGGACTGTATCTGATTTCAGTGTCTGGACTGTCCTGGGACTGTATCTGATTTCAGTGTCTGGACTGTCCCGGGACTGTATCTGATTTCAGTGTCTGGACTGTCCTGGGACTGTATCTGATTTTAGTGTCTCGACTGTATCTGATTTCAGTTTCTGGACTGTATCTGATTTCAGTGTCGGGACTGTCCTGGGACTGTATCTGATTTCAGTGTCCAGACTGTATCTGATTTCAGTGTCTGGCTGTATCTGATTTCAGTGTCTAGACTGCATCTGATTTCAGTGTCTAGACTGTCCTGGGACTGTATCTGATTTCAGTGTCTAGACTGTCCCGGGACTGTATCTGATTTCAGTGTCTGGGCTGTCCTGGGACTGCATCTGATTTCAGTGTCTGGACTGTCGCGGGACTGTACCTGATTTCAGTGTCTAGACTGTCCTGGGACTGTATCTGATTTCAGTGTCTGGACTGTATCTGATTTCAGTGTCCAGACTGTATCTGATTTCAGTGTCTGGACTGTCCCTGGGACTGTATCTGATTTCAGTGTCTGGACTGTCCTGGGACTGTATCTGATTTCAGTGTCTGGACTGTCCTGGGACTGCATCTGATTTCAGTGTCTAGACTGTCCTGGGACTGTATTTGATTTCAGTTTCTGGACTGTATCTGATTTCAGTGTCTAGACTGCATCTGATTTCAGTGTCTAGACAGTCCTGGGACTGTATCTGATTTCATCGTCTGGACTGTATCTGATTTCAGTGTCTAGACTGTATCTGATTTCAGTGTCTAGACTGTCCTGGGACTGTATCTGATTTCAGTGTCCGGACTGTATCTGATTTCAGTGTCTGGACTGTCCTGGGACTGTATCTGATTTCAGTGTCTAGACTGTCATACATAGATACATACATAGAAGATAGGAGCAGGAGTAGGCCATCCGGCCCTTCGAGCCTGCTCCGCCATTTAATGAGATCATGGCTGATCCTTCAATTCAGTATCCCGTCCCCGCCTTCTCTCCGTAACCCTTAACCCCTTTTGCCTGTAGAAATATATCTAATTCCCTCTTAAATATATTTAATGAGCTGGCGTACACTGCCCTCTGTGGCAATGAGTTCCACAGGTTCACCACTCTCTGAGTGAAGAAATTCCCCCTCATTTCTGTCCTAAATGGTTTAGCCCTTATCCTTAAATTATGTCCTCTAGTTCTGTTCTCACCCGCCAAGGGAAACATTCCTTCTGCATCTAATCTGTCTAGACCTGTCAGAATTTTATACACTTCTATGAGGTCCCCTCTCAATCTTCTAAACTCCAGTGTGTACATCCCTAAACTACATAGTCTCTCCTCATAGGTCAATCCCGCCATTCCTGGTATCAGCCTGGTGAATCGCCGCTGCACCCCCTCCATGGCAAGAACATCTTTCCTCAGATGAGGCGACCAAAACTGTACACAGTACTCGAGGTGTGGTCTCACCAGTGCCCTGTACAGCTGCAGCAAGGTATCCCTGTTCCTGTATTCCAACCCTTTTGCTATGAAGGCCAGCATACCGTTTGCCTTCTTGACCGCCTGTTGCACCTGCATGCTCGCCTTCAGTGACTGGTGTACAAGAACACCCAGGTCTCTCTGTACTTCCCCCTCTCCCAATTTATTGCCATTTAAATAATAATTTGCCCTCCCGTTCCTGCACCCAAGGTGGATAACTTCGCACTTGTCCACATTATAGTGCATCTGCCATTTATCCGCCCAATCACCCAGTCTGTCCAAATCGCTCTGGAGCTTCCTGGTCTCCTCCTCTGAGCCCACCCCCCCTCCTAGTTTAGTGTCGTCTGCAAATTTGGAAATGCTGCATTCGACTCCCTGATCCAGGTCATTAATATAAATTGTGAACAGCTGGGGACCCAGGACAGATCCCTGTGGTACCCCACTTGTTACTGCCTGCCATTCAGAAAATGAGCCGTTTATTCCAACTCTCTGTTTTCTATCTGACAGCCAGTTCTCTATCCACGTCAATACTTTCCCCTTTATCCCATGAGCTTCAATTTTCCATGCTAATCTTTTATGTGGGACCTTATCGAAGGCCTTTTGGAAGTCCAGGTACACCACATCCACCGGCTCTCCCCCATCCACCCTACCAGTCACTCCCTCAAAAAACTCCAACAGATTAGTCAAGCACGATTTACCCTTTGTAAATCCATGTTGACTCTGTCCTATCCTGTCCCCATTTGCTAAGTGCTCGGCTATTTCATCCTTAATGATGGACTCCAGCATTTTGCCCACAACTGATGTAAGGCTTACAGGTCTGTAATTACCTGCTTTTTCCCTACCCCCCTTTTTGAATAGTGGGGTAACGTTAGCTACCCTCCAATCCATGGGCACTGTTCCCGAGTCTAATGAATTCTGAAAAATCATGCTTAGTGCATCCGCTATCTCTAGGGCCACCTCCTTCAGTACCCTAGGATGCATGTTATCAGGCCCTGGGGATTTGTCCGCCTTCAATCCCTTTAGCTTCCTTAACACCATATCCTTAGAGATATTGATTTGCGTCAGTTCCTCCTTTGCCAATGTCCCTATTTTTCCCGATATCCCAGGGAGGTTTTTTGTGTCTTCCTTCGTAAAGACTGACCCAAAGTATGCATTTAGTTGGTCTGCCATTTCCTTATTTCCCATTATATATTCCCCCGTATCTGACTGCAATGGACCAACTTTGGTTTTCACCAGTCTTTTCCTCTTGATATACTTATAAAAGCTTTTGGAGTTAGTTTTTATATTTTCCGCCAGCTTGCTTTCGTAAGCTATTTTGCCCTTCTTGATTAAGCCCTTTGCCCTCCTTTGCTCTATCTTAAACTGTTCCCAATCTTCCGCTCTGGCGCGTTTTTTGGCTATTTTATACGCCCTATCTTTGTCCTGGGACTGTATCTGATTTCAGTGTCTGGACTGTCCCGGGACTGAATCTGATTTCAGTGTCTAGAGTGTATCTGATTTCAGTGTCCAGACTGTCCTGGGACTGTATCTGATTTCAGTGTCTGGACTGTCCTGGGACTGTATCTGATTTCAGTGCCTGGACTGTCTCGGGACTGTATCTGATTTCAGTTTCTAGACTGTCCCGGGACTGTATCTGATTTCAGTGTCTGGACTGTCCCGGGACTGTATCTGATTTCAGTGCCTAGTCTGTCCCGGGACTGTATCTGATTTCAGTGTCTCGACTGTCCCGGGACTGTATCTGATTTCAGTGTCCAGACTGTATCTGATTTCAGTGTCTAGACTGTATCGGATTGCAGTGTCTGGACTGTCCCGGGACTGTATCTGATTTCAGGGTCTAGACTGTCCTGGGACTGTATCTGATTTCAGTGTCTAGACTGTCCCTGGGACTGTATCTGATGTCAGTGTCTGGACTGTGTCGGAACTGTATCTGATTTCAGTGTCTAGACAGTCCCGGGAATGTATCTGATTTCAGTGCCTAGACTGTATCTGATTTCAGTGTCCAGACTGTATCTGATTTCAGTGTCTAGACTGTCCTGGGACTGTATCTGATTTCAGTGTCTAGACTGTCCTGGCACTGTATCTGATTTCAGTGTCTGGACTGTCCTGGGACTGTATCTGATTTCAGTGTCTAGACTGTCCCGGGACTGTATCTGATTTCAGTGTCTCGACTGTCCCGGGACTGTATCTGATTTCAGTGTCCAGACTGTATCTGATTTCAGTGTCTAGACTGTATCGGATTGCAGTGTCTGGACTGTCCCGGGACTGTATCTGATTTCAGGGTCTAGACCGTCCTGGGACTGTATCTGATTTCAGTGTCTAGACTGTCCCTGGGACTGTATCTGATGTCAGTGTCTGGACTGTGTCGGAACTGTATCTGATTTCAGTGTCTAGACAGTCCCGGGAATGTATCTGATTTCAGTGCCTAGACTGTATCTGATTTCAGTGTCCAGACTGTATCTGATTTCAGTGTCTAGACTGTCCTGGGACTGTATCTGATTTCAGTGTCTAGACTGTCCTGGCACTGTATCTGATTTCAGTGTCTGGACTGTCCTGGGACTGTATCTGATTTCAGTGTCTAGACTGTCCTGGGACTGTATCTGATTTCAGTGCTTTGACAGTCCCAGGACTGAATCTGATTTCAATGTCTAGACTGTATCTGATTTCAGTGTCTGGACTGTATCTGATTTCAGTGTCTAGACTGTATCTGATTTCAGTGTCTAGACTGTATCGGATTCCAGTGTCTGGACTGTCCCAGGACTGTATCTGATTTCAGTGTCTGGGCTGTCCTGGGACTGTATCTGATTTCAGTGTCTAGACTGTCCCTGGGACTGTATCTGATGTCGGTGTCTGGGCTGCCCTGGCACTGTATCTGATTTCAGTGTCTGGACTGTCCTGGGACTGTATCTGATTTCAGTGTCTAGACTGTCCTGGGACTGTATCTGATTTCAGTGCCTTGACTGTCCCAGCACTGAATCTGATTTCAATGTCTAGACTGTATCTGATTTCAGTGTCCGGACTGTATCTGATTTCAGTGTCTGGACTGTCCTGGGACTGTATCTGATTTCAATGTCTAGACTGTCCCGGGTCTGTATCTGATTTCAGTGTCTAGACTGTATCTGAATTCAGTGTCTAGACTGTATCTGATTTCAGTGTCTGGACTGTCTCGGGACTGTATCTGAGTTCAGTGTCTAGACTGTCCCGGGACTGTATCTGATTTCAGTGCCTTGACTGTCCCAGCACTGAATCTGATTTCAATGTCTAGACTGTATCTGATTTCAGTGTCCGGACTGTATCTGATTTCAGTGTCTGGACTGTCCTGGGACTGTATCTGATTTCAATGTCTAGACTGTCCCGGGTCTGTATCTGATTTCAGTGTCTAGACTGTATCTGAATTCAGTGTCTAGACTGTATCTGATTTCAGTGTCGGGACTGTCCTGGGACTGTATCTGAGTTCAGTGTCTAGACTGTCCCGGGACTGTATCTGATTTCAGTGTCCAGACTGTATCTGAATTCAGTGTCTAGACTGTATCTGATTTCAGTGTCTGGACTGTCTCGGGACTGTATCTGATTTCAGTGTCTGGACTGTCTCGGGACTGTATCTGATTTCAGTGTCTAGACTGTCCCGGGACTGTATCTGATTTCAGTGTCTGGACTGTCTCGGGACTGTATCTGATTTCAGTGTCTAGACTGTATCTAATTTCAGTGTCTGGACTGTATCTGATTTCTGTGTCAATACTGTATCTGATTTCAGTGTCTGGACTGTCCTGGGACTGTATCTGATTTCAGTGTCCGGACTGTATCTGATTTCAGTGTCTGAACTGTCCTGGGACTGTATCTGATTTCAGTGTTTGGACTGTCATTAAAAATATTCAAGAATGAGTTAGATATATTTCTTAAAGCTAAAGGTATCAAGGGATATGGGGACAAGGCAGGTACAGGGTACTGAGTTTGGATGATCAGCCATGATCTCATCGAATGGCGGAGCAGGCTCGAGGGGTCGAATGGCCTACTCCTGCTCCTATCTTCTATATTTCTATGTTTCTGTCTGATTTCAATGTCTAGAATGTATCTGATTTCAGTTTCTGGACTGTCCTGGGACTGTATCTGATTTCAGTTTCTCGACTGTCCTGGGAGTGTATCTGTTTTCAGTGTCTAGACTGTGTCGGGACTGTATCTGCTTTCAGTGTCTGGACTGTATCTGATTTCAGTGTCTGGACTGTATCTGATTTAAGTGTCTGGACTGTCCTGGGACTGTATCTGATTTTAGTGTCTAGACTGTCCCGGGACTGTATCTGATTTCAGTGTCTGGACTGTCCTGGAACTGTATCTGATTTCAGTGTCTAGACTGTGTTGGGACTGTATCTGCTTTCAGTGTCTGGACTGTATCTGATTTCAGTGTCTGGACTGTATCTGATTTAAGTGTCTGGACTATCCTGGGACTGTATCTGATTTCAGTGTCTAGACTGTATCTGATTTCAGTGTCTGGACTGTCCTGGGACTGTATCTGATTTTAGTGTCTAGACTGTCCCGGGACTGTATCTGATTTCAGTGTCTGGACTGTCCCGGGACTGTATCTGATTTTAGTGTCTAGACTGTCCCGGGTCTGTATCTGTTTTCAGTGTCTGAACTGTCCCGGGACTGTATCTGATTTTATTGTCCAGACTGTCCTGGGACTGTATCTGATTTCAGTGTCTAGACTGTCCTTGGACTGTATCTGATTTCAGTGTCTGGACTGTCCCGGGACTGTATCTGATTTCAGTGTCTAGACTGTCCTGGGACTGTATCTGATTTCAGTGTCTAGACTGTCATTGGACTGTATCTGATTTCAGTGTCTGGACTGTCCTGGGACTGTTTCTGATTTCAGTGTCTAGACTGTCCTGGGACTGTATCTGATTTCAGTGTCTGGGCTGTCCTGGGACTGTATCTGATTTCAGTGTCTGGACTGTCCTGGGACTGTATCTGATTTCAGTGTCTGGACTGTCCCGGGACTGTATCTGATTTCAGTGTCTGGACTGTCCTGGGAATGTATCTGATTTTAGTGTCTAGACTGTATCTGATTTCAGTTTCTGGACTGTATCTGATTTCAGTGTCGGGACTGTCCTGGGACTGTATCTGATTTCAGTGTCCAGACTGTATCTGATTTCAGTGTCTGGCTGTATCTGATTTCAGTGTCTAGACTGCATCTGATTTCAGTGTCTAGACTGTCCTGGGACTGTATCTGATTTCAGTGTCTAGACTGTCCCGGGACTGTATCTGATTTCAGTGTCTGGGCTGTCCTGGGACTGCATCTGATTTCAGTGTCTGGACTGTCGCGGGACTGTACCTGATTTCAGTGTCTAGACTGTCCTGGGACTGTATCTGATTTCAGTGTCTGGACTGTATCTGATTTCAGTGTCCAGACTGTATCTGATTTCAGTGTCTGGACTGTCCCTGGGACTGTATCTGATTTCAGTGTCTGGACTGTCCTGGGACTGTATCTGATTTCAGTGTCTGGACTGTCCTGGGACTGCATCTGATTTCAGTGTCTAGACTGTCCTGGGACTGTATTTGATTTCAGTTTCTGGACTGTATCTGATTTCAGTGTCTAGACTGCATCTGATTTCAGTGTCTAGACAGTCCTGGGACTGTATCTGATTTCATCGTCTGGACTGTATCTGATTTCAGTGTCTAGACTGTATCTGATTTCAGTGTCTAGACTGTCCTGGGACTGTATCTGATTTCAATGTCCGGACTGTATCTGATTTCAGTGTCTGGACTGTCCTGGGACTGTATCTGATTTCAGTGTCTAGACTGTCCTGGGACTGTATCTGATTTCAGTGTCTGGACTGTCCCGGGACTGAATCTGATTTCAGTGTCTAGAGTGTATCTGATTTCAATGTCCAGACTGTCCTGGGACTGTATCTGATTGCAGTGTCTGGACTGTCCTGGGACTGTATCTGATTTCAGTGCCTGGACTGTCTCGGGACTGTATCTGATTTCAGTTTCTAGACTGTCCCGGGACTGTATCTGATTTCAGTGTCTGGACTGTCCCGGGACTGTATCTGATTTCAGTGCCTAGTCTGTCCCGGGACTGTATCTGATTTCAGTGTCTCGACTGTCCCGGGACTGTATCTGATTTCAGTGTCCAGACTGTATCTGATTTCAGTGTCTAGACTGTATCGGATTGCAGTGTCTGGACTGTCCCGGGACTGTATCTGATTTCAGGGTCTAGACTGTCCTGGGACTGTATCTGATTTCAGTGTCTAGACTGTCCCTGGGACTGTATCTGATGTCAGTGTCTGGACTGTGTCGGAACTGTATCTGATTTCAGTGTCTAGACAGTCCCGGGAATGTATCTGATTTCAGTGCCTAGACTGTCTCTGATTTCAGTGTCCAGACTGTATCTGATTTCAGTGTCTAGACTGTCCTGGGACTGTATCTGATTTCAGTGTCTAGACTGTCCTGGCACTGTATCTGATTTCAGTGTCTGGACTGTCCTGGGACTGTATCTGATTTCAGTGTCTAGACTGTCCTGGGACTGTATCTGATTTCAGTGCTTTGACAGTCCCAGGACTGAATCTGATTTCAATGTCTAGACTGTATCTGATTTCAGTGTCTGGACTGTATCTGATTTCAGTGTCTAGACTGTCCTGGGATTGTATCTGATTTCAGTGTCTAGACTGTCCCGGGACTGTATCTGATCTCAGTGTCTAGACAGTCCTGGGAATGTATCTGATTTCAGTGCCTAGACTGTATCTGATTTCAGTGCCTGGACTGTCTCGGGACTGTATCTGATTTCAGTGTCTAGACTGTCCCGGGACTGTATCTGATTTCAGTGTCTGGACTGTCCCGGGACTGTATCTGATTTCAGTGTCTCGACTGTCCCGGGACTATATCTGATTTCAGTGTCCAGACTGTATCTGATTTCAGTGTCTAGACTGTATCGGATTGCAGTGTCTGGACTGTCCCGGGACTGTATCTGATTTCAGTGTCTGGGCTGTCCTGGGACTGTATCTGATTTCAGTGTCTAGACTGTCCCTGGGACTGTATCTGATGTCAGTGTCTGGGCTGCCCTGGCACTGTATCTGATTTCAGTGTCTGGACTGTCCTGGGACTGTATCTGATTTCAGTGTCTAGACTGTCCTGGGACTGTATCTGATTTCAGTGCCTTGACTGTCCCAGCACTGAATCTGATTTCAATGTCTAGACTGTATCTGATTTCAGTGTCTGGACTGTATCTGATTTCAGTGTCTGGACTGTCCTGGGACTGTATCTGTTTTCAGTGTCTAGACTGTCCCGGGTCTGTATCTGATTTCAGTGTCTAGACTGTATCTGATTTCAGTGTCTGGACTGTATCTGATTTCAGTGTCGGGACTGTCCTGGGACTGTATCTGAGTTCAGTGTCTAGACTGTCCCGGGACTGTATCTGATTTCAGTGTCCAGACTGTATCTGAATTCAGTGTCTAGACTGTATCTGATTTCAGTGTCTGGACTGTCCTGGGACTGTATCTGATTTCAGTGTCTAGACTGTATCTGATTTCAGTGTCTGGACTGTCCCGGGACTGTATCTGATTTCAGTGTCCAGACTGTATCTGAATTCAGTGTCTAGACTGTATCTGATTTCAGTGTCTGGACTGTCTCGGGACTGTATCTGATTTCAGTGTCTGGACTGTCTCGGGACTGAATCTGATTTCAGTGTCTAGACTGTCCCGGGACTGTATCTGATTTCAGTGTCTGGACTGTCTCGGGACTGTATCTGATTTCAGTGTCTAGACTGTATCTAATTTCAGTGTCTGGACTGTATCTGATTTCTGTGTCAATACTGTATCTGATTTCAGTGTCTGGACTGTCCTGGGACTGTATCTGATTTCAGTGTCTAGACTGTATCTGATTTCAGTGTCTAGACTGTCCTGGGACTGTATCTGATTTCAGTGTCTAGACTGTCCTGGGACTGTATCTGATTTCAGTGTCTAGACTCTCCCTGGACTGTATCTGATTTCAGTGTCCGGACTGTATCTGATTTCAGTGTCTGAACTGTCCTGGGACTGTATCTGATTTCAGTGTCTAGACTGTCATTAAAAATATTCAAGAATGAGTTAGATATATTTCTTAAAGCTAAAGGTATCAAGGGATATGGGGACAAGGCAGGTACAGGGTACTGAGTTTGGATGATCAGCCATGATCTCATCGAATGGCGGAGCAGGCTCGAGGGGCCGAATGGCCTACTCCTGCTCCTATCTTCTATATTTCTATGTTTCTGTCTGATTTCAATGTCTAGAATGTATCTGATTTCAGTTTCTGGACTGTCCTGGGACTGTATCTGATTTCAGTTTCTCGACTGTCCTGGGAGTGTATCTGTTTTCAGTGTCTAGACTGTGTCGGGACTGTATCTGCTTTCAGTGTCTGGACTGTATCTGATTTCAGTGTCTGGACTGTATCTGATTTAAGTGTCTGGACTGTCCTGGGACTGTATCTGATTTTAGTGTCTAGACTGTCCCGGGACTGTATCTGATTTCAGTGTCTGGACTGTCCTGGGACTGTATCTGATTTCAGTGTCTAGACTGTGTCGGGACTGTATCTGCTTTCAGTGTCTGGACTGTATCTGATTTCAGTGTCTGGACTGTATCTGATTTAAGTGTCTGGACTGTCCTGGGACTGTATCTGATTTCAGTGTCTAGACTGTATCTGATTTCAGTGTCTAGACTGTCCCGGGACTGTATCTGATTTCAGTGTCTGGACTGTCCCGGGACTGTATCTGATTTTAGTGTCTAGACTGTCCCGGGACTGTATCTGATTTCAGTGTCTGGACTGTCCCGGGACTGTATCTGATTTTAGTGTCTAGACTGTCCCGGGTCTGTATCTGTTTTCATGTGTCTGAACTGTCCCAGGACTGTATCTGATTTTATTGTCTAGACTGTCCTGGGACTGTATCTGATTTCAGTGTCTAGACTGTCCTTGGACTGTATCTGATTTCAGTGTCTGGACTGTCCTGGGACTGTATCTGATTTCAGTGTCTAGACTGTCCTGGGACTGTATCTGATTTCAGTGTCTAGACTGTCCTTGGACTGTATCTGATTTCAGTGTCTGGTCTTTCCTGGGACTGTATCTGATTTCAGTGTCTAGACTGTCCTGGGACTGTATCTGATTTCAGTGTCTGGGCTGTCCTGGGACTGTATCTGATTTCAGTGTCTGGACTGTCCTGGGACTCCATCTGATTTCAGTGTCTAGACTGTATCTGATTTCAGTTTCTGGACTGTATCTGATTTCAGTGTCGGGACTGTCCTGGGACTGTATCTGATTTCAGTGTCCAGACTGTATCTGATTTCAGTGTCTAGACTGTATCTGATTTCAGTGTCTGGACTGTGTCTGATTTCACTGTCTAGACTGTATCTGATTTCAGTGTCTAGAATGTTCTGAAACTGTATCTGATTTCAGTGTCTAGACTGTCCTGGGACTGTATCTGATTTCAGTGTCTAGACTGTCCTGGGACTGCATCTGATTTCAGTGTCTAGACTGTCCTGGGACTGTATTTGATTTCCGTTTCTGGACTGTATCTGATTTCAGTGTCTAGACTGTATCTGATTTCAGTGTCTAGACAGTCCTGGGACTGTATCTGATTTCATCGTCTGGACTGTATCTGATTTCAGTGTCTAGACTGTATCTGATTTCAGTGTCTAGACTGTCCTGGGATTGTATCTGATTTCAGTGTCCAGACTGTATCTGATTTCAGTGTCTGGACTGTCCTGGGACTGTATTTGATTTCAGTGTCTGGACTGTCCTGGGACTGTATCTCATTTCAGTGTCTAGACTGTCCTGGGACTGTATCTGATTTCAGTGTCTGGACTGTCCCGGGACTGAATCTGATTTCCGTGTCTAGAGTGTATCTGATTTCAGTGTCTAGACTGTCCTGGGATTGTATCTGATTTCAGTGTCCAGACTGTATCTGATTTCAGTGTCTGGACTGTCCTCGGACTGTATCTGATTTCAGTGTCCGGACTGTCCTGGGACTGTATCTGATTTCAGTGTCTCGACTGTCCCGGGACTGTATCTGATTTCAGTGTCCAGACTGTATCTGATTTCAGTGTCTAGACTGTATCGGATTGCAGTGTCTGGACTGTCCCGGGACTGTATCTGATTTCAGGGTCTAGACTGTCCTGGGACTGTATCTGATTTCAGTGTCTAGACTGTCCCTGGGACTGTATCTGATGTCAGTGTCTGGGCTGCCCTGGCACTGTATCTGATTTCAGTGTCTGGACTGTGTCGGAACTGTATCTGATTTCAGTGTCTAGACAGTCCCGGGAATGTATCTGATTTCAGTGCCTAGACTGTATCTGATTTCAGTGTCCAGACTGTATCTGATTTCAGTGTCTAGACTGTCCTGGGAATGTATCTGATTTCAGTGTCTAGACTGTCCTGGCACTGTATCTGATTTCAGTGTCCAGACTGTATCTGATTTCAGTGTCTGGGCTGTCCTGGGACTATATCTGATTTCAGTGTCTAGACTGTCCTGGGACTGTATCTGATTTCAGTGCTTTGACAGTCCCAGGACTGAATCTGATTTCAATGTCTAGACTGTATCTGATTTCAGTGTCTGGACTGTATCTGATTTCAGTGTCTAGACTGTCCTGGTACTGTATCTGATTTCAGTGTCTAGACTGTCCCGGGACTGTATCTGATTTCAGTGTCTAGACTGTATCTGAATTCAGTGTCTAGACTGTATCTGATTTCAGTGTCTGGACTGTCCTGGGACTGTATCTGATTTCAGTGTCTGGCTGTATCTGATTTCAGTGTCTAGACTGTATCTGATTTCAGTGTCTAGACTATCCTGGGACTGTATCTGATTTCAGCGTCTAGACTGTCCCGGGACTGTATCTGATTTCAGTGTCTGGGCTGTCCTGGGACTGTATCTGATTTCAGTGTCTGGACTGTCCCGGGACTGCACCTCATTTCAGTGTCTAGACTGTCCTGGGACTGTATCTTATTTCAGTGTCTGGACTGTATCTGATTTCAGTGTCTAGACTCCACCTGATTTCAGTGTCTGGACTGTCCCTGGGACTGTATCTGATTTCAGTGTCTGGACTGTCCTGGGACTGTATCTGATTTCAGTGTCTAGACTGTCCTGGGACTGCATCTGATTTCAGTGTCTAGACTGTCCTGGGACTGTATTTGATTTCCGTTTCTGTACTGTATCTGATTTCAGTGTCTAGACTGTATCTGATTTCAGTGTCTAGACAGTCCTGGGACTGTATCTGATTTCATCGTCTGGACTGTATCTGATTTCAGTGTCTAGACTGTATCTGATTTCAGTGTCTAGACTGTCCTGGGATTGTATCTGATTTCAGTGTCCAGACTGTATCTGATTTCAGTGTCTAGACTGTCCCGGGACTGTATCTGATTTCAGTGTCTGGACTGTCCCGGGACTGTAGCTGATTTCAGTGTCTAGTCTGTCCCGGGACTGTATCTGATTTCAGTGTCTCGACTGTCCCGGGACTATATCTGATTTCAGTGTCCAGACTGTATCTGATTTCAGTGTCTAGACTGTATCGGATTCCAGTGTCTGGACTGTCCCGGGACTGTATCTGATTTCAGTGTCTGGGCTGTCCTGGGACTGTATCTGATTTCAGTGTCTAGACTGTCCCTGGGACTGTATCTGATGTCAGTGTCTGGGCTGCCCTGGCACTGTATCTGATTTCAGTGTCTGGACTGTCCTGGGACTGTATCTGATTTCAGTGTCTAGACTGTCCTGGGACTGTATCTGATTTCAGTGCCTTGACTGTCCCAGCACTGAATCTGATTTCAATGTCTAGACTGTATCTGATTTCAGTGTCCGGACTGTATCTGATTTCAGTGTCTGGACTGTCCTGGGACTGTATCTGATTTCAATGTCTAGACTGTCCCGGGTCTGTATCTGATTTCAGTGTCTAGACTGCATCTGATTTCAGTGTCTAGACAGTCCTGGGACTGTATCTGATTTCATCATCTGGACTGTATCTGATTTCAGTGTCTAGACTGTATCTGATTTCAGTGTCTAGACTGTCCTGGGACTGTATCTGATTTCAGTGTCCGGACTGTATCTGATTTCAGTGTCTGGACTGTCCTGGGACTGTATCTGATTTCAGTGTCTAGACTGTCCTGGGACTGTATCTGATTTCAGTGTCTGGACTGTCCCGGGACTGAATCTGATTTCAGTGTCTAGAGTGTATCTGATTTCAGTGTCCAGACTGTCCTGGGACTGTATCTGATTTCAGTGTCTGGACTGTCCTGGGACTGTATCTGATTTCAGTGCCTGGACTGTCTCGGGACTGTATCTGATTTCAGTTTCTAGACTGTCCCGGGACTGTATCTGATTTCAGTGTCTGGACTGTCCCGGGACTGTATCTGATTTCAGTGCCTAGTGTGTCCCGGGACTGTATCTGATTTCAGTGTCTCGACTGTCCCGGGACTGTATCTGATTTCAGTGTCCAGACTGTATCTGATTTCAGTGTCTAGACTGTATCGGATTGCAGTGTCTGGACTGTCCCGGGACTGTATCTGATTTCAGGGTCTAGACTGTCCTGGGACTGTATCTGATTTCAGTGTCTAGACTGTCCCTGGGACTGTATCTGATGTCAGTGTCTGGACTGTGTCGGAACTGTATCTGATTTCAGTGTCTAGACAGTCCCGGGAATGTATCTGATTTCAGTGCCTAGACTGTATCTGATTTCAGTGTCCAGACTGTATCTGATTTCAGTGTATAGACTGTCCTGGGACTGTATCTGATTTCAGTGTCTAGACTGTCCTGGCACTGTATCTGATTTCAGTGTCTGGACTGTCCTGGGACTGTATCTGATTTCAGTGTCTAGACTGTCCTGGGACTGTATCTGATTTCAGTGCTTTGACAGTCCCAGGACTGAATCTGATTTCAATGTCTAGACTGTATCTGATTTCAGTGTCTGGACTGTATCTGATTTCAGTGTCTAGACTGTCCTGGGATTGTATCTGATTTCAGTGTCTAGACTGTCCCGGGACTGTATCTGATTTCAGTGTCTAGACAGTCCTGGGAATGTATCTGATTTCAGTGCCTAGACTGTATCTGATTTCAGTGCCTGGACTGTCTCGGGACTGTATCTGATTTCAGTGTCTAGACTGTCCCGGGACTGTATCTGATTTCAGTGTCTGGACTGTCCCGGGACTGTATCTGATTTCAGTGTCTCGACTGTCCCGGGACTATATCTGATTTCAGTGTCCAGACTGTATCTGATTTCAGTGTCTAGACTGTATCGGATTGCAGTGTCTGGACTGTCCCGGGACTGTATCTGATTTCAGTGTCTGGGCTGTCCTGGGACTGTATCTGATTTCAGTGTCTAGACTGTCCCTGGGACTGTATCTGATTTCAGTGTCTAGACTGTCCTGGGACTGTATCTGATTTCAGTGCCTTGACTGTCCCAGCACTGAATCTGATTTCAATGTCTAGACTGTATCTGATTTCAGTGTCTGGACTGTATCTGATTTCAGTGTCTGGACTGTCCTGGGACTGTATCTGATTTCAGTGTCTAGACTGTCCCGGGTCTGTATCTGATTTCAGTGTCTAGACTGTATCTGATTTCAGTGTCTGGACTGTATCTGATTTCAGTGTCGGGACTGTCCTGGGACTGTATCTGAGTTCAGTGTCTAGACTGTCCCGGGACTGTATCTGATTTCAGTGTCCAGACTGTATCTGAATTCAGTGTCTAGACTGTATCTGATTTCAGTGTCTGGACTGTCCTGGGACTGTATCTGATTTCAGTGTCTAGACTGTATCTGATTTCAGTGTCTGGACTGTCCCGGGACTGTATCTGATTTCAGTGTCCAGACTGTATCTGAATTCAGTGTCTAGACTGTATCTGATTTCAGTGTCTGGACTGTCTCGGGACTGTATCTGATTTCAGTGTCTGGACTGTCTCGGGACTGTATCTGATTTCAGTGTCTAGACTGTCCCGGGACTGTATCTGATTTCAGTGTCTGGACTGTCTCGGGACTGTATCTGATTTCAGTGTCTAGACTGTATCTAATTTCAGTGTCTGGACTGTATCTGATTTCTGTGTCAATACTGTATCTGATTTCAGTGTCTGGACTGTCCTGGGACTGTATCTGATTTCAGTGTCTAGACTGTATCTGATTTCAGTGTCTAGACTGTCCTGGGACTGTATCTGATTTCAGTGTCTAGACTGTCCTGGGACTGTATCTGATTTCAGTGTCTAGACTCTCCCTGGACTGTATCTGATTTCAGTGTCCGGACTGTATCTGATTTCAGTGTCTGAACTGTCCTGGGACTGTATCTGATTTCAGTGTCTAGACTGTCATTAAAAATATTCAAGAATGAGTTAGATATATTTCTTAAAGCTAAAGGTATCAAGGGATATGGGGACAAGGCAGGTACAGGGTACTGAGTTTGGATGATCAGCCATGATCTCATCGAATGGCGGAGCAGGCTCGAGGGGCCGAATGGCCTACTCCTGCTCCTATCTTCTATATTTCTATGTTTCTGTCTGATTTCAATGTCTAGAATGTATCTGATTTCAGTTTCTGGACTGTCCTGGGACTGTATCTGATTTCAGTTTCTCGACTGTCCTGGGAGTGTATCTGTTTTCAGTGTCTAGACTGTGTCGAGACTGTATCTGCTTTCAGTGTCTGGACTGTATCTGATTTCAGTGTCTGGACTGTATCTGATTTAAGTGTCTGGACTGTCCTGGGACTGTATCTGATTTTAGTGTCTAGACTGTCCCGGGACTGTATCTGATTTCAGTGTCTGGACTGTCCTGGGACTGTATCTGATTTCAGTGTCTAGACTGTGTCGGGACTGTATCTGCTTTCAGTGTCTGGACTGTATCTGATTTCAGTGTCTGGACTGTATCTGATTTAAGTGTCTGGACTGTCCTGGGACTGTATCTGATTTCAGTGTCTAGACTGTATCTGATTTCAGTGTCTAGACTGTCCCGGGACTGTATCTGATTTCAGTGTCTGGACTGTCCCGGGACTGTATCTGATTTTAGTGTCTAGACTGTCCCGGGACTGTATCTGATTTCAGTGTCTGGACTGTCCCGGGACTGTATCTGATTTTAGTGTCTAGACTGTCCCGGGTCTGTATCTGTTTTTATGTGTCTGAACTGTCCCAGGACTGTATCTGATTTTATTGTCTAGACTGTCCTGGGACTGTATCTGATTTCAGTGTCTAG
Source organism: Squalus acanthias (assembly GCA_030390025.1). Taxonomy (NCBI): domain Eukaryota; kingdom Metazoa; phylum Chordata; class Chondrichthyes; order Squaliformes; family Squalidae; genus Squalus; species Squalus acanthias. The sequence continues at coordinate 75,876 of JASTWF010001024.1, forward strand.
ACTGTCCTTGGACTGTATCTGATTTCAGTGTCTGGACTGTCCTGGGACTGTATCTGATTTCAGTGTCTAGACTGTCCTGGGACTGTATCTGATTTCAGTGTCTAGACTGTCCTTGGACTGTATCTGATTTCAGTGTCTGGTCTTTCCTGGGACTGTATCTGATTTCAGTGTCTAGACTGTCCTGGGACTGTATCTGATTTCAGTGTCTGGGCTGTCCTGGGACTGTATCTGATTTCAGTGTCTGGACTGTCCTGGGACTCCATCTGATTTCAGTGTCTAGACTGTATCTGATTTCAGTTTCTGGACTGTATCTGATTTCAGTGTCGGGACTGTCCTGGGACTGTATCTGATTTCAGTGTCCAGACTGTATCTGATTTCAGTGTCTAGACTGTATCTGATTTCAGTGTCTGGACTGTGTCTGATTTCACTGTCTAGACTGTATCTGATTTCAGTGTCTAGAATGTTCTGAAACTGTATCTGATTTCAGTGTCTAGACTGTCCTGGGACTGTATCTGATTTCAGTGTCTAGACTGTCCTGGGACTGCATCTGATTTCAGTGTCTAGACTGTCCTGGGACTGTATTTGATTTCCGTTTCTGGACTGTATCTGATTTCAGTGTCTAGACTGTATCTGATTTCAGTGTCTAGACAGTCCTGGGACTGTATCTGATTTCATCGTCTGGACTGTATCTGATTTCAGTGTCTAGACTGTATCTGATTTCAGTGTCTAGACTGTCCTGGGATTGTATCTGATTTCAGTGTCCAGACTGTATCTGATTTCAGTGTCTGGACTGTCCTGGGACTGTATTTGATTTCAGTGTCTGGACTGTCCTGGGACTGTATCTCATTTCAGTGTCTAGACTGTCCTGGGACTGTATCTGATTTCAGTGTCTGGACTGTCCCGGGACTGAATCTGATTTCAGTGTCTAGAGTGTATCTGATTTCAGTGTCTAGACTGTCCTGGGATTGTATCTGATTTCAGTGTCCAGACTGTATCTGATTTCAGTGTCTGGACTGTCCTCGGACTGTATCTGATTTCAGTGTCCGGACTGTCCTGGGACTGTATCTGATTTCAGTGTCTCGACTGTCCCGGGACTGTATCTGATTTCAGTGTCCAGACTGTATCTGATTTCAGTGTCTAGACTGTATCGGATTGCAGTGTCTGGACTGTCCCGGGACTGTATCTGATTTCAGGGTCTAGACTGTCCTGGGACTGTATCTGATTTCAGTGTCTAGACTGTCCCTGGGACTGTATCTGACTTCAGTGTCTGGGCTGCCCTGGCACTGTATCTGATTTCAGTGTCCAGACTGTATCTGATTTCAGTGTCTGGGCTGTCCTGGGACTATATCTGATTTCAGTGTCTGGACTGTGTCGGAACTGTATCTGATTTCAGTGTCTAGACAGTCCCGGGAATGTATCTGATTTCAGTGCCTAGACTGTATCTGATTTCAGTGTCCAGACTGTATCTGATTTCAGTGTCTAGACTGTCCTGGGAATGTATCTGATTTCAGTGTCTAGACTGTCCTGGCACTGTATCTGATTTCAGTGTCCAGACTGTATCTGATTTCAGTGTCTGGGCTGTCCTGGGACTATATCTGATTTCAGTGTCTAGACTGTCCTGGGACTGTATCTGATTTCAGTGCTTTGACAGTCCCAGGACTGAATCTGATTTCAATGTCTAGACTGTATCTGATTTCAGTGTCTGGACTGTATCTGATTTCAGTGTCTAGACTGTCCTGGGACTGTATCTGATTTCAGTGTCTAGACTGTCCCAGGACTGTATCTGATTTCAGTGTCTAGACTGTATCTGAATTCAGTGTCTAGACTGTATCTGATTTCAGTGTCTGGACTGTCCTGGGACTGTATCTGATTTCAGTGTCTGGCTGTATCTGATTTCAGTGTCTAGACTGTATCTGATTTCAGTGTCTAGACTATCCTGGGACTGTATCTGATTTCAGCGTCTAGACTGTCCCGGGACTGTATCTGATTTCAGTGTCTGGGCTGTCCTGGGACTGTATCTGATTTCAGTGTCTGGACTGTCCCGGGACTGCACCTGATTTCAGTGTCTAGACTGTCCTGGGACTGTATCTGATTTCAGTGTCTGGACTGTATCTGATTCCAGTGTCTAGACTCCACCTGATTTCAGTGTCTGGACTGTCCCTGGGACTGTATCTGATTTCAGTGTCTGGACTGTCCTGGGACTGTATCTGATTTCAGTGTCTAGACTGTCCTGGGACTGCATCTGATTTCAGTGTCTAGACTGTCCTGGGACTGTATTTGATTTCCGTTTCTGTACTGTATCTGATTTCAGTGTCTAGACTGTATCTGATTTCAGTGTCTAGACAGTCCTGGGACTGTATCTGATTTCATCGTCTGGACTGTATCTGATTTCAGTGTCTAGACTGTATCTGATTTCAGTGTCTAGACTGTCCTGGGATTGTATCTGATTTCAGTGTCCAGACTGTATCTGATTTCAGTGTCTAGACTGTCCCGGGACTGTATCTGATTTCAGTGTCTGGACTGTCCCGGGACTGTAGCTGATTTCAGTGTCTAGTCTGTCCCGGGACTGTATCTGATTTCAGTGTCTCGACTGTCCCGTGACTATATCTGATTTCAGTGTCCAGACTGTATCTGATTTCAGTGTCTAGACTGTCCTGGGATTGTATCTGATTTCAGTGTCCAGACTGTATCTGATTTCAGTGTCTAGACTGTCCCGGGACTGTATCTGATTTCAGTGTCTGGACTGTCCCGGGACTGTAGCTGATTTCAGTGTCTAGTCTGTCCCGGGACTGTATCTGATTTCAGTGTCTCGACTGTCCCGTGACTATATCTGATTTCAGTGTCCAGACTGTATCTGATTTCAGTGTCTAGACTGTATCGGATTCCAGTGTCTGGACTGTCCCGGGACTGTATCTGATTTCAGTGTCTGGGCTGTCCTGGGACTGTATCTGATTTCAGTGTCTAGACTGTCCCTGGGACTGTATCTGATGTCAGTGTCTGGGCTGCCCTGGCACTGTATCTGATTTCAGTGTCTGGACTGTCCTGGGACTGTATCTGATTTCAGTGTCTAGACTGTCCTGGGACTGTATCTGATTTCAGTGCCTTGACTGTCCCAGCACTGAATCTGATTTCAATGTCTAGACTGTATCTGATTTCAGTGTCCGGACTGTATCTGATTTCAGTGTCTGGAGTGTCCTGGGACTGTATCTGATTTCAATGTCTAGACTGTCCCGGGTCTGTATCTGATTTCAGTGTCTAGACTGTATCTGATTTCAGTGTCTGGACTGTATCTGATTTCAGTGTCGGGACTGTCCTGGGACTGTATCTGAGTTCAGTGTCTAGACTGTCCCGGGACTGTATCTGATTTCAGTGTCCAGACTGTATCTGAATTCAGTGTCTAGACTGTATCTGATTTCAGTGTCTGGACTGTCCTGGGACTGTATCTGATTTCAGTGTCTAGACTGTATCTGATTTCAGTGTCTGGACTGTCCCGGGACTGTATCTGATTTCAGTGTCCAGACTGTATCTGAATTCAGTGTCTAGACTGTATCTGATTTCAGTGTCTGGACTGTCTCGGGACTGTATCTGATTTCAGTGTCTGGACTGTCTCGGGACTGTATCTGATTTCAGTGTCTAGACTGTCCCGGGACTGTATCTGATTTCAGTGTCTGGACTGTCTCGGGACTGTATCTGATTTCAGTGTCTAGACTGTATCTAATTTCAGTGTCTGGACTGTATCTGATTTCTGTGTCAATACTGTATCTGATTTCAGTGTCTGGACTGTCCTGGGACTGTATCTGATTTCAGTGTCCGGACTGTATCTGATTTCAGTGTCTGAACTGTCCTGGGACTGTATCTGATTTCAGTGTCTAGACTGTCATTAAAAATATTCAAGAATGAGTTAGATATATTTCTTAAAGCTAAAGGTATCAAGGGATATGGGGACAAGGCAGGTACAGGGTACTGAGTTTGGATGATCAGCCATGATCTCATCGAATGGCGGAGCAGGCTCGAGGGGTCGAATGGCCTACTCCTGCTCCTATCTTCTATATTTCTATGTTTCTGTCTGATTTCAATGTCTAGAATGTATCTGATTTCAGTTTCTGGACTGTCCTGGGACTGTATCTGATTTCAGTTTCTCGACTGTCCTGGGAGTGTATCTGTTTTCAGTGTCTAGACTGTGTCGGGACTGTATCTGCTTTCAGTGTCTGGACTGTATCTGATTTCAGTGTCTGGACTGTATCTGATTTAAGTGTCTGGACTGTCCTGGGACTGTATCTGATTTCAGTGTCTAGACTGTCCCTGGGACTGTATCTGATGTCAGTGTCTGGGCTGCCCTGGCACTGTATCTGATTTCAGTGTCTGGACTGTCCTGGGACTGTATCTGATTTCAGTGTCTAGACTGTCCTGGGACTGTATCTGATTTCAGTGCCTTGACTGTCCCAGCACTGAATCTGATTTCAATGTCTAGACTGTATCTGATTTCAGTGTCCGGACTGTATCTGATTTCAGTGTCTGGACTGTCCTGGGACTGTATCTGATTTCAATGTCTAGACTGTCCCGGGTCTGTATCTGATTTCAGTGTCTAGACTGTATCTGATTTCAGTGTCTAGACTGTATCGGATTCCAGTGTCTGGACTGTCCCGGGACTGTATCTGATTTCAGTGTCTGGGCTGTCCTGGGACTGTATCTGATTTCAGTGTCTAGACTGTCCCTGGGACTGTATCTGATGTCAGTGTCTGGGCTGCCCTGGCACTGTATCTGATTTCAGTGTCTGGACTGTCCTGGGACTGTATCTGATTTCAGTGTCTAGACTGTCCTGGGACTGTATCTGATTTCAGTGCCTTGACTGTCCCAGCACTGAATCTGATTTCAATGTCTAGACTGTATCTGATTTCAGTGTCCGGACTGTATCTGATTTCAGTGTCTGGACTGTCCTGGGACTGTATCTGATTTCAATGTCTAGACTGTCCCGGGTCTGTATCTGATTTCAGTGTCTAGACTGTATCTGATTTCAGTGTCTGGACTGTATCTGATTTCAGTGTCGGGACTGTCCTGGGACTGTATCTGAGTTCAGTGTCTAGACTGTCCCGGGACTGTATCTGATTTCAGTGTCCAGACTGTATCTGAATTCAGTGTCTAGACTGTATCTGATTTCAGTGTCTGGACTGTCCTGGGACTGTTTCTGATTTCAGTGTCTAGACTGTATCTGATTTCAGTGTCTGGACTGTCCCGGGACTGTATCTGATTTCAGTGTCCAGACTGTATCTGAATTCAGTGTCTAGACTGTATCTGATTTCAGTGTCTGGACTGTCTCGGGACTGTATCTGATTTCAGTGTCTGGACTGTCTCGGGACTGTATCTGATTTCAGTGTCTAGACTGTCCCGGGACTGTATCTGATTTCAGTGTCTGGACTGTCTCGGGACTGTATCTGATTTCAGTGTCTAGACTGTATCTAATTTCAGTGTCTGGACTGTATCTGATTTCTGTGTCAATACTGTATCTGATTTCAGTGTCTGGACTGTCCTGGGACTGTATCTGATTTCAGTGTCCGGACTGTATCTGATTTCAGTGTCTGAACTGTCCTGGGACTGTATCTGATTTCAGTGTCTAGACTGTCATTAAAAATATTCAAGAATGAGTTAGATATATTTCTTAAAGCTAAAGGTATCAAGGGATATGGGGACAAGGCAGGTACAGGGTACTGAGTTTGGATGATCAGCCATGATCTCATCGAATGGCGGAGCAGGCTCGAGGGGTCGAATGGCCTACTCCTGCTCCTATCTTCTATATTTCTATGTTTCTGTCTGATTTCAATGTCTAGAATGTATCTGATTTCAGTTTCTGGACTGTCCTGGGACTGTATCTGATTTCAGTTTCTCAACTGTCCTGGGAGTGTATCTGTTTTCAGTGTCTAGACTGTGTCGGGACTGTATCTGCTTTCAGTGTCTGGACTGTATCTGATTTCAGTGTCTGGACTGTATACATAGATACATAGAAGATAGGAGCAGGAGTAGGCCATCCGGCCCTTCGAGCCTGCTCCGCCATTTAATGAGATCATGGCTGATCCTTCAATTCAGTATCCCGTCCCCGCCTTCTCTCCGTAACCCTTAACCCCTTTTGCCTGTAGAAATATATCTAATTCCCTCTTAAATATATTTAATGAGCTGGCGTACACTGCCCTCTGTGGCAATGAGTTCCACAGGTTCACCACTCTCTGAGTGAAGAAATTCCCCCTCATTTCTGTCCTAAATGGTTTAGCCCTTATCCTTAAATTATGTCCTCTAGTTCTGTTCTCACCCGCCAAGGGAAACATTCCTTCTGCATCTAATCTGTCTAGACCTGTCAGAATTTTATACACTTCTATGAGGTCCCCTCTCAATCTTCTAAACTCCAGTGTGTACATCCCTAAACTACATAGTCTCTCCTCATAGGTCAATCCCGCCATTCCTGGTATCAGCCTGGTGAATCGCCGCTGCACCCCCTCCATGGCAAGAACATCTTTCCTCAGATGAGGCGACCAAAACTGTACACAGTACTCGAGGTGTGGTCTCACCAGTGCCCTGTACAGCTGCAGCAAGGTATCCCTGTTCCTGTATTCCAACCCTTTTGCTATGAAGGCCAGCATACCGTTTGCCTTCTTGACCGCCTGTTGCACCTGCATGCTCGCCTTCAGTGACTGGTGTACAAGAACACCCAGGTCTCTCTGTACTTCCCCCTCTCCCAATTTATTGCCATTTAAATAATAATTTGCCCTCCCGTTCCTGCACCCAAGGTGGATAACTTCGCACTTGTCCACATTATAGTGCATCTGCCATTTATCCGCCCAATCACCCAGTCTGTCCAAATCGCTCTGGAGCTTCCTGGTCTCCTCCTCTGAGCCCACCCCCCCTCCTAGTTTAGTGTCGTCTGCAAATTTGGAAATGCTGCATTCGACTCCCTGATCCAGGTCATTAATATAAATTGTGAACAGCTGGGGACCCAGGACAGATCCCTGTGGTACCCCACTTGTTACTGCCTGCCATTCAGAAAATGAGCCGTTTATTCCAACTCTCTGTTTTCTATCTGACAGCCAGTTCTCTATCCACGTCAATACTTTCCCCTTTATCCCATGAGCTTCAATTTTCCATGCTAATCTTTTATGTGGGACCTTATCGAAGGCCTTTTGGAAGTCCAGGTACACCACATCTACTGGCTCTCCCCCATCTATTTTACCAGTTACTCCCTCAAAAAATTCCAATAGATTAGTCAAGCACGATTTACCCTTTGTAAATCCATGTTGACTCTGTCCTATCCTGTCCCCATTTGCTAAGTGCTCGGCTATTTCATCCTTAATGATGGACTCCAGCATTTTGCCCACAACTGATGTAAGGCTTACAGGTCTGTAATTACCTGCTTTTTCCCTACCCCCCTTTTTGAATAGTGGGGTAACGTTAGCTACCCTCCAATCCATGGGCACTGTTCCCGAGTCTAATGAATTCTGAAAAATCATACTTAGTGCATCCGCTATCTCTAGGGCCACCTCCTTCAGTACCCTAGGATGCATGTTATCAGGCCCTGGGGATTTGTCCGCCTTCAATCCCTTTAGCTTCCTTAACACCATATCCTTAGAGATATTGATTTGCGTCAGTTCCTCCTTTGCCAATGTCCCTATTTTTCCCGATATCCCAGGGAGGTTTTTTGTGTCTTCCTTCGTAAAGACTGACCCAAAGTATGCATTTAGTTGGTCTGCCATTTCCTTATTTCCCATTATATATTCCCCCGTATCTGACTGCAATGGACCAACTTTGGTTTTCACCAGTCTTTTCCTCTTGACATACTTATAAAAGCTTTTGGAGTTAGTTTTTATATTTTCCGCCAGCTTGCTTTCGTAAGCTATTTTGCCCTTCTTGATTAAGCCCTTTGCCCTCCTTTGCTCTATCTTAAACTGTTCCCAATCTTCCGCTCTGGCGCGTTTTTTGGCTATTTTATACGCCCTATCTTTGGATTTTATGCTGTCTCTAATTTCCCCTGTTATCCACGGTTGAGTCACCTTTTTAGATTTCCTTTTATGCCAGATTGGTATAAACAATTTTTGCAATTTTGTCATTCTATCTTTAAATGCTTGCCATTGTTTATCTACCTCCAGTCCTCCCAGGAACGTTGTCCAATCAGACCTACTCAGTTCCCGTCTAATGGCATCATAATTCCCCTTGTTTAAATTCAGGACCTGAGTCTCTGAGTCAATTTCTTCGCTCTCCATTTCGAGTGAGAAATCGATCATGTTATGATCGCTCTGACCCAAGGGTCCCCGTACAACAAGATTACTAATTAGTCCCTTCTCATTTAAGTGTCTGGACTGTCCTGGGACTGTATCTGATTTTAGTGTCTAGACTGTCCCGGGACTGTATCTGATTTCAGTGTCTGGACTGTCCTGGGACTGTATCTGATTTCAGTGTCTAGACTGTGTCGGGACTGTATCTGCTTTCAGTGTCTGGACTGTATCTGATTTCAGTGTCTGGACTGTATCTGATTTAAGTGTCTGGACTGTCCTGGGACTGTATCTGATTTCAGTGTCTAGACTGTATCTGATTTCAGTGTCTGGACTGTCCTGGGACTGTATCTGATTTTAGTGTCTAGACTGTCCCGGGACTGTATCTGATTTCAGTGTCTGGACTGTCCCGGGACTGTATCTGATTTTAGTGTCTAGACTGTCCCGGGTCTGTATCTGTTTTCAGTGTCTGAACTGTCCCGGGACTGTATCTGATTTTATTGTCTAGACTGTCCTGGGACTGTATCTGATTTCAGTGTCTAGACTGTCCTTGGACTGTATCTGATTTCAGTGTCTGGACTGTCCTGGGACTGTATCTGATTTCAGTGTCTAGACTGTCCTGGGACTGTATCTGATTTCAGTGTCTAGACTGTCATTGGACTGTATCTGATTTCAGTGTCTGGACTGTCCTGGGACTGTTTCTGATTTCAGTGTCTAGACTGTCCTGGGACTGTATCTGATTTCAGTGTCTGGGCTGTCCTGGGACTGTATCTGATTTCAGTGTCTGGACTGTCCTGGGACTGTATCTGATTTCAGTGTCTGGACTGTCCCGTGACTGTATCTGATTTCAGTGTCTGGACTGTCCTGGGACTGTATCTGATTTTAGTGTCTAGACTGTATCTGATTTCAGTTTCTGGACTGTATCTGATTTCAGTGTCGGGACTGTCCTGGGACTGTATCTGATTTCAGTGTCCAGACTGTATCTGATTTCAGTGTCTGGCTGTATCTGATTTCAGTGTCTAGACTGCATCTGAGTTCAGTGTCTAGACTGTCCTGGGACTGTATCTGATTTCAGTTTCTAGACTGTCCCGGGACTGTATCTGATTTCAGTGTCTGGGCTGTCCTGGTACTGCATCTGATTTCAGTGTCTGGACTGTCGCGGGACTGTACCTGATTTCAGTGTCTAGACTGTCCTGGGACTGTATCTGATTTCAGTGTCTGGACTGTATCTGATTTCAGTGTCTAGACTCCACCTGATTTCAGTGTCTGGACTGTCCCTGGGACTGTATCTGATTTCAGTGTCTGGACTGTCCTGGGACTGTATCTGATTTCAGTGTCTGGACTGTCCTGGGACTGCATCTGATTTCAGTGTCTAGACTGTCCTGGGACTGTATTTGATTTCAGTTTCTGGACTGTATCTGATTTCAGTGTCTAGACTGCATCTGATTTCAGTGTCTAGACAGTCCTGGGACTGTATCTGATTTCATCGTCTGGACTGTATCTGATTTCAGTGTCTAGACTGTATCTGATTTCAGTGTCTAGACTGTCCTGGGACTGTATCTGATTTCAGTGTCCGGACTGTATCTGATTTCAGTGTCTGGACTGTCCTGGGACTGTATCTGATTTCAGTGTCTAGACTGTCCTGGGACTGTATCTGATTTCAGTGTCTGGACTGTCCCGGGACTGAATCTGATTTCAGTGTCTAGAGTGTATCTGATTTCAGTGTCCGGACTGACCTGGGACTGTATCTGATTTCAGTGTCTGGACTGTCCTGGGACTGTATCTGATTTCAGTGCCTGGACTGTCTCGGGACTGTATCTGATTTCAGTTTCTAGACTGTCCCGGGACTGTATCTGATTTCAGTGTCTGGACTGTCCCGGGACTGTATCTGATTTCAGTGCCTAGTCTGTCCCGGGACTGTATCTGATTTCAGTGTCTCGACTGTCCCGGGACTGTATCTGATTTCAGTGTCCAGACTGTATCTGATTTCAGTGTCTAGACTGTATCTGATTTCAGTGCCTGGACTGTCCTGGGACTGTATCTGATTTCAGCGTCTGGTCTGCACCGGGACTGTATCTGATTTCAGTGTCTAGACTGTCCTGGGACTGTATCTGATTTCAGTGTCTGGACTGTCCCGGGACTGTATCTGATTTCAGTGACTAGACTGTATCTGATTGCACTGTCTGGACTGTCCCGGGACTGTATCTGATTTCAGTGTCTAGACTGTCCTGGGACTGTATCTGATTTCAGTGTCTGGACTGTATCTGATTTCAGTGTCCAGACTGTATCTGATTTCAGTGTCTAGACTGTATCTGATTTCAGTGTCGGGACTGTCCTGGGACTGTATCTGATTTCAGTGCCTGGACTGTCCCGGGACTGTATCTGATTTCAGTGTCTAGACAGTCCCGGGACTGTATCTGATTTCAGTGCCTAGACTGTATCTGATTTCAGTGTCCAGACTGTATCTGATTTCAGTGTCTAGACTGTATCTGATTTCAGTGTCTGGACTGTCCTGGGACTGTATCTGATGTCAGTGTCTAGACTGTCCTGGGAAGGTATCTGATTTCAGTGTCTAGACTGTCCTGGGACTGTATCTGATTTCAGGGTCTGAACTGTCCTGGGACTGTATCTGATTTCAGTGTCTAGACTGTCCTGGGACTGTATCTGATTTCAGTGCATTGACTGTCCCAGGACTGAATCTGATTTCAATGTCTAGACTGTATCTGATTTCAGTGTCTGGACTGTATCTGATTTCAGTGTCTGAACTGTCCTGGGACTGTATCTGATTTCAGTGTCTAGACTGTCTTGGGACTGTATCTGATTTCAGTGCATTGACTGTCCCAGGACTGAATCTGATTTCAATGTCTAGACTGTATCTGATTTCAGTGTCTGGACTGTATCTGATTTCAGTGTCTAGACTGTCCTGGGACTGTATCTGATTTCAGTGTCTAGACTGTCCTGGGACTGTATCTGATTTCAGTGTCTAGACTGTATCTGATTTCAGTGTCTGGACTGTATCTGATTTCAGTGTCGGGACTGTCCTGGGACTGTATCTGAGTTCAGTGTCTAGACTGTCCCGGGACTGTATCTGATTTCAGTGTCCAGACTGTATCTGATTTCAGTGTCTAGACTGTATCTGATTTCAGTGCCTGGACTGTCCTGGGACTGTATCTGATTTCAGCGTCTGGTCTGTCCCGGGACTGTATCTGATTTCAGTGTCTAGATTGTCCTGGGACTGTATCTGATTTCAGTGTCTGGACTGTCCCGGGACTGTATCTGATTTCAGTGACTAGACTGTATCTGATTGCACTGTCTGGACTGTCCCGGGACTGTATCTGATTTCAGTGTCTAGACTGTCCTGGGACTGTATCTGATTTCAGTGTCTAGACTGTCCCTGGGACTGTATCTGATGTCAGTGTCTGGGCTGCCCTGGGACTGTATCTGATTTCAGTGTCTAGACTGTCCTGGGACAGCATCTGAAATCGGTGTCTAGACTGTCCTGGGACTGTATCTGATTTCAGTGTCTGGACTGTCCTGGGACTGTATCTGATTTCAGTGTCTAGACTGTCCTGGGACTGTATCTGATTACAGTGTCCAGACTGTATCTGAGTTCAGTGTCCAGACTGTATCTGATTTCAGTGTCTAGACTGTATCTGATTTCAGTGTCTGGACTGTCCTGGGACTGTATCTGATTTCAGTGTCTAGACTGTCCTGGGACTGTATCTGATTTCAGTGTCTAGACTGTATCTGATTTCAGTGTCCAGACTGTATCTGATTTCAGTGTCTAGACTGTCCTGGGACTGTATCTGATTTCAGTGTCTAGACTGTCCTGGCACTGTATCTGATTTCAGTGTCTGGACTGTCCTGGGACTGTATCTGATTTCAGTGTCTAGACTGTCCTGGGACTGTATCTGATTTCAGTGCTTTGACAGTCCCAGGACTGAATCTGATTTCAATGTCTAGACTGTATCTGATTTCAGTGTCTGGACTGTATCTGATTTCAGTGTCTAGACTGTCCTGGGATTGTATCTGATTTCAGTGTCTAGACTGTCCCGGGACTGTATCTGATTTCAGTGTCTAGACAGTCCTGGGAATGTATCTGATTTCAGTGCCTAGACTGTATCTGATTTCAGTGCCTGGACTGTCTCGGGACTGTATCTGATTTCAGTGTCTAGACTGTCCCGGGACTGTATCTGATTTCAGTGTCTGGACTGTCCCGGGACTGTATCTGATTTCAGTGTCTCGACTGTCCCGGGACTATATCTGATTTCAGTGTCCAGACTGTATCTGATTTCAGTGTCTAGACTGTATCGGATTGCAGTGTCTGGACTGTCCCGGGACTGTATCTGATTTCAGTGTCTGGGCTGTCCTGGGACTGTATCTGATTTCAGTGTCTAGACTGTCCCTGGGACTGTATCTGATGTCAGTGTCTGGGCTGCCCTGGCACTGTATCTGATTTCAGTGTCTGGACTGTCCTGGGACTGTATCTGATTTCAGTGTCTAGACTGTCCCGGGTCTGTATCTGATTTCAGTGTCTAGACTGTATCTGATTTTAGTGTCTGGACTGTATCTGATTTCAGTGTCGGGACTGTCCTGGGACTGTATCTGAGTTCAGTGTCTAGACTGTCCCGGGACTGTATCTGATTTCAGTGTCCAGACTGTATCTGAATTCAGTGTCTAGACTGTATCTGATTTCAGTGTCTGGACTGTCCTGGGACTGTATCTGATTTCAGTGTCTAGACTGTATCTGATTTCAGTGTCTGGACTGTCCCGGGACTGTATCTGATTTCAGTGTCCAGACTGTATCTGAATTCAGTGTCTAGACTGTATCTGATTTCAGTGTCTGGACTGTCTCGGGACTGTATCTGATTTCAGTGTCTGGACTGTCTCGGGACTGTATCTGATTTCAGTGTCTAGACTGTCCCGGGACTGTATCTGATTTCAGTGTCTGGACTGTCTCGGGACTGTATCTGATTTCAGTGTCTAGACTGTATCTAATTTCAGTGTCTGGACTGTATCTGATTTCTGTGTCAATACTGTATCTGATTTCAGTGTCTGGACTGTCCTGGGACTGTATCTGATTTCAGTGTCTAGACTGTATCTGATTTCAGTGTCTAGACTGTCCTGGGACTGTATCTGATTTCAGTGTCTAGACTGTCCTGGGACTGTATCTGATTTCAGTGTCTAGACTGTCCCTGGACTGTATCTGATTTCAGTGTCCGGACTGTATCTGATTTCAGTGTCTGAACTGTCCTGGGACTGTATCTGATTTCAGTGTCTAGACTGTCATTAAAAATATTCAAGAATGAGTTAGATATATTTCTTAAAGCTAAAGGTATCAAGGGATATGGGGACAAGGCAAGTACAGGGTACTGAGTTTGGATGATCAGCCATGATCTCATCGAATGGCGGAGCAGGCTCGAGGGGCCGAATGGCCTACTCCTGCTCCTATCTTCTATATTTCTATGTTTCTGTCTGATTTCAATGTCTAGAATGTATCTGATTTCAGTTTCTGGACTGTCCTGGGACTGTATCTGATTTCAGTTTCTCGACTGTCCTGGGAGTGTATCTGTTTTCAGTGTCTAGACTGTGTCGGGACTGTATCTGCTTTCAGTGTCTGGACTGTATCTGATTTCAGTGTCTGGACTGTATCTGATTTAAGTGTCTGGACTGTCCTGGGACTGTATCTGATTTTAGTGTCTAGACTGTCCCGGGACTGTATCTGATTTCAGTGTCTGGACTGTCCTGGGACTGTATCTGATTTCAGTGTCTAGACTGTGTCCGGACTGTATCTGCTTTCAGTGTCTGGACTGTATCTGATTTCAGTGTCTGGACTGTATCTGATTTAAGTGTCTGGACTGTCCTGGGACTGTATCTGATTTCAGTGTCTAGACTGTATCTGATTTCAGTGTCTAGACTGTCCCGGGACTGTATCTGATTTCAGTGTCTGGACTGTCCCGGGACTGCATCTGATTTTAGTGTCTAGACTGTCCCGGGACTGTATCTGATTTCAGTGTCTGGACTGTCCCGGGACTGTATCTGATTTTAGTGTCTAGACTGTCCCGGGTCTGTATCTGTTTTCATGTGTCTGAACTGTCCCAGGACTGTATCTGATTTTATTGTCTAGACTGTCCTGGGACTGTATCTGATTTCAGTGTCTGGACTGTCCTTGGACTGTATCTGATTTCAGTGTCTGGACTGTCCTGGGACTGTATCTGATTTCAGTGTCTAGACTGTCCTGGGACTGTATCTGATTTCAGTGTCTAGACTGTCCTTGGACTGTATCTGATTTCAGTGTCTGGACTGTCCTGGGACTGTATCTGATTTCAGTGTCTAGACTGTCCTGGGACTGTATCTGATTTCAGTGTCTGGGCTGTCCTGGGACTGTATCTGATTTCAGTGTCTGGACTGTCCTGGGACTCCATCTGATTTCAGTGTCTAGACTGTATCTGATTTCAGTTTCTGGACTGTATTTGATTTCAGTGTCGGGACTGTCCTGGGACTGTATCTGATTTCAGTGTCCAGACTGTATCTGATTTCAGTGTCTGGACTGTATCTGATTTCAGTGTCGGGACTGTCCTGGGACTGTATCTGAGTTCAGTGTCTAGACTGTCCCGGGACTGTATCTGATTTCAGTGTCCAGACTGTATCTGATTTCAGTGTCTAGACTGTATCTGATTTCAGTGCCTGGACTGTCCTGGGACTGTATCTGATTTCAGCGTCTGGTCTGTCCCGGGACTGTATCTGATTTCAGTGTCCAAACTGTCCTGGGACTGTATCTGATTTCAGTGTCTGGACTGTCCCGGGACTGTATCTGATTTCAGTGACTAGACTGTATCTGATTGCACTGTCTGGACTGTCCCGGGACTGTATCTGATTTCAGTGTCTAGACTGTCCTGGGACTGTATCTGATTTCAGTGTCTAGACTGTCCCTGGGACTGTATCTGATGTCAGTGTCTGGGCTGCCCTGGGACTGTATCTGATTTCAGTGTCTAGACTGTCCTGGGACAGCATCTGAAATCGGTGTCTAGACTGTCCTGGGACTGTATCTGATTTCAGTGTCTGGACTGTCCTGGGACTGTATCTGATTTCAGTGTCTAGACTTTCCTGGGACTGTATCTGATTACAGTGTCCAGACTGTATCTGAGTTCAGTGTCCAGACTGTATCTGATTTCAGTGTCTAGACTGTATCTGATTTCAGTGTCTGAACTGTCCTGGGACTGTATCTGATTTCAGTGTCTAGACTGTCCTGGGACTGTATCTGATTTCAGTGTCTAGACTGTATCTGATTTCAGTGTCCAGACTGTATCTGATTTCAGTGTCTAGACTGTCCTGGGACTGTATCTGATTTCAGTGTCTAGACTGTCCTGGCACTGTATCTGATTTCAGTGTCTGGACTGTCCTGGGACTGTATCTGATTTCAGTGTCTAGACTGTCCTGGGACTGTATCTGATTTCAGTGCTTTGACAGTCCCAGGACTGAATCTGATTTCAATGTCTAGACTGTATCTGATTTCAGTGTCTGGACTGTATCTGATTTCAGTGTCTAGACTGTCCTGGGATTGTATCTGATTTCAGTGTCTAGACTGTCCCGGGACTGTATCTGATTTCAGTGTCTAGACAGTCCTGGGAATGTATCTGATTTCAGTGCCTAGACTGTATCTGATTTCAGTGCCTGGACTGTCTCGGGACTGTATCTGATTTCAGTGTCTAGACTGTCCCGGGACTGTATCTGATTTCAGTGTCTGGACTGTCCCGGGACTGTATCTGATTTCAGTGTCTCGACTGTCCCGGGACTATATCTGATTTCAGTGTCCAGACTGTATCTGATTTCAGTGTCTAGACTGTATCGGATTGCAGTGTCTGGGCTGCCCTGGCACTGTATCTGATTTCAGTGTCTGGACTGTCCTGGGACTGTATCTGATTTCAGTGTCTAGACTGTCCTGGGACTGTATCTGATTTCAGTGCCTTGACTGTCCCAGCACTGAATCTGATTTCAGTGTCTAGACTGTGTCCGGACTGTATCTGCTTTCAGTGTCTGGACTGTATCTGATTTCAGTGTCTGGACTGTATCTGATTTAAGTGTCTGGACTGTCCTGGGACTGTATCTGATTTCAGTGTCTAGACTGTATCTGATTTCAGTGTCTAGACTGTCCCGGGACTGTATCTGATTTCAGTGTCTGGACTGTCCCGGGACTGCATCTGATTTTAGTGTCTAGACTGTCCCGGGACTGTATCTGATTTCAGTGTCTGGACTGTCCCGGGACTGTATCTGATTTTAGTGTCTAGACTGTCCCGGGTCTGTATCTGTTTTCATGTGTCTGAACTGTCCCAGGACTGTATCTGATTTTATTGTCTAGACTGTCCTGGGACTGTATCTGATTTCAGTGTCTGGACTGTCCTTGGACTGTATCTGATTTCAGTGTCTGGACTGTCCTGGGACTGTATCTGATTTCAGTGTCTAGACTGTCCTGGGACTGCATCTGATTTCAGTGTCTAGACTGTCCTGGGACTGTATTTGATTTCCGTTTCTGGACTGTATCTGATGTCAGTGTCTAGACTGTATCTGATTTCAGTGTCTAGACAGTCCTGGGACTGTATCTGATTTCATCGTCTGGACTGTATCTGATTTCAGTGTCTAGACTGTATCTGATTTCAGTGTCTAGACTGTCCTGGGATTGTATCTGATTTCAGTGTCCAGACTGTATCTGATTTCAGTGTCTGGACTGTCCTGGGACTGTATTTGATTTCAGTGTCTGGACTGTCCTGGGACTGTATCTCATTTCAGTGTCTAGACTGTCCTGGGACTGTATCTGATTTCAGTGTCTGGACTGTCCCGGGACTGAATCTGATTTCAGTGTCTAGAGTGTATCTGATTTCAGTGTCTAGACTGTCCTGGGATTGTATCTGATTTCAGTGTCCAGACTGTATCTGATTTCAGTGTCTAGACTGTCTTGGGACTGTATCTGATTTCAGTGCATTGACTGTCCCAGGACTGAATCTGATTTCAATGTCTAGACTGTATCTGATTTCAGTGTCTGGACTGTATCTGATTTCAGTGTCTAGACTGTCCTGGGACTGTATCTGATTTCAGTGTCTAGACTGTCCTGGGACTGTATCTGATTTCAGTGTCTAGACTGTATCTGATTTCAGTGTCTGGACTGTATCTGATTTCAGTGTCGGGACTGTCCTGGGACTGTATCTGAGTTCAGTGTCTAGACTGTCCCGGGACTGTATCTGATTTCAGTGTCCAGACTGTATCTGATTTCAGTGTCTAGACTGTATCTGATTTCAGTGCCTGGACTGTCCTGGGACTGTATCTGATTTCAGCGTCTGGTCTGTCCCGGGACTGTATCTGATTTCAGTGTCTAGACTGTCCTGGGACTGTATCTGATTTCAGTGTCTGGACTGTCCCGGGACTGTATCTGATTTCAGTGACTAGACTGTATCTGATTGCACTGTCTGGACTGTCCCGGGACTGTATCTGATTTCAGTGTCTAGACTGTCCTGGGACTGTATCTGATTTCAGTGTCTAGACTGTCCCTGGGACTGTATCTGATGTCAGTGTCTGGGCTGCCCTGGGACTGTATCTGATTTCAGTGTCTAGACTGTCCTGGGACAGCATCTGAAATCGGTGTCTAGACTGTCCTGGGACTGTATCTGATTTCAGTGTCTGGACTGTCCTGGGACTGTATCTGATTTCAGTGTCTAGACTGTCCTGGGACTGTATCTGATTACAGTGTCCAGACTGTATCTGAGTTCAGTGTCCAGACTGTATCTGATTTCAGTGTCTAGACTGTATCTGATTTCAGTGTCTGAACTGTCCTGGGACTGTATCTGATTTCAGTGTCTAGACTGTCCTGGGACTGTATCTGATTTCAGTGTCTAGACTGTATCTGATTTCAGTGTCCAGACTGTATCTGATTTCAGTGTCTAGACTGTCCTGGGACTGTATCTGATTTCAGTGTCTAGACTGTCCTGGCACTGTATCTGATTTCAGTGTCTGGACTGTCCTGGGACTGTATCTGATTTCAGTGTCTAGACTGTCCTGGGACTGTATCTGATTTCAGTGCTTTGACAGTCCCAGGACTGAATCTGATTTCAATGTCTAGACTGTATCTGATTTCAGTGTCTGGACTGTATCTGATTTCAGTGTCTAGACTGTCCTGGGATTGTATCTGATTTCAGTGTCTAGACTGTCCCGGGACTGTATCTGATTTCAGTGTCTAGACAGTCCTGGGAATGTATCTGATTTCAGTGCCTAGACTGTATCTGATTTCAGTGCCTGGACTGTCTCGGGACTGTATCTGATTTCAGTGTCTAGACTGTCCCGGGACTGTATCTGATTTCAGTGTCTGGACTGTCCCGGGACTGTATCTGATTTCAGTGTCTCGACTGTCCCGGGACTATATCTGATTTCAGTGTCCAGACTGTATCTGATTTCAGTGTCTAGACTGTATCGGATTGCAGTGTCTCGGCTGCCCTGGCACTGTATCTGATTTCAGTGTCTGGACTGTCCTGGGACTGTATCTGATTTCAGTGTCTAGACTGTCCTGGGACTGTATCTGATTTCAGTGCCTTGACTGTCCCAGCACTGAATCTGATTTCAGTGTCTAGACTGTGTCCGGACTGTATCTGCTTTCAGTGTCTGGACTGTATCTGATTTCAGTGTCTGGACTGTATCTGATTTAAGTGTCTGGACTGTCCTGGGACTGTATCTGATTTCAGTGTCTAGACTGTATCTGATTTCAGTGTCTAGACTGTCCCGGGACTGTATCTGATTTCAGTGTCTGGACTGTCCCGGGACTGCATCTGATTTTAGTGTCTAGACTGTCCCGGGACTGTATCTGATTTCAGTGTCTGGACTGTCCCGGGACTGTATCTGATTTTAGTGTCTAGACTGTCCCGGGTCTGTATCTGTTTTCATGTGTCTGAACTGTCCCAGGACTGTATCTGATTTTATTGTCTAGACTGTCCTGGGACTGTATCTGATTTCAGTGTCTGGACTGTCCTTGGACTGTATCTGATTTCAGTGTCTGGACTGTCCTGGGACTGTATCTGATTTCAGTGTCTAGACTGTCCTGGGACTGCATCTGATTTCAGTGTCTAGACTGTCCTGGGACTGTATTTGATTTCCGTTTCTGGACTGTATCTGATGTCAGTGTCTAGACTGTATCTGATTTCAGTGTCTAGACAGTCCTGGGACTGTATCTGATTTCATCGTCTGGACTGTATCTGATTTCAGTGTCTAGACTGTATCTGATTTCAGTGTCTAGACTGTCCTGGGATTGTATCTGATTTCAGTGTCCAGACTGTATCTGATTTCAGTGTCTGGACTGTCCTGGGACTGTATTTGATTTCAGTGTCTGGACTGTCCTGGGACTGTATCTCATTTCAGTGTCTAGACTGTCCTGGGACTGTATCTGATTTCAGTGTCTGGACTGTCCCGGGACTGAATCTGATTTCAGTGTCTAGAGTGTATCTGATTTCAGTGTCTAGACTGTCCTGGGATTGTATCTGATTTCAGTGTCCAGACTGTATCTGATTTCAGTGTCTAGACTGTCTTGGGACTGTATCTGATTTCAGTGCATTGACTGTCCCAGGACTGAATCTGATTTCAATGTCTAGACTGTATCTGATTTCAGTGTCTGGACTGTATCTGATTTCAGTGTCTAGACTGTCCTGGGACTGTATCTGATTTCAGTGTCTAGACTGTCCTGGGACTGTATCTGATTTCAGTGTCTAGACTGTATCTGATTTCAGTGTCTGGACTGTATCTGATTTCAGTGTCGGGACTGTCCTGGGACTGTATCTGAGTTCAGTGTCTAGACTGTCCCGGGACTGTATCTGATTTCAGTGTCCAGACTGTATCTGATTTCAGTGTCTAGACTGTATCTGATTTCAGTGCCTGGACTGTCCTGGGACTGTATCTGATTTCAGCGTCTGGTCTGTCCCGGGACTGTATCTGATTTCAGTGTCTAGACTGTCCTGGGACTGTATCTGATTTCAGTGTCTGGACTGTCCCGGGACTGTATCTGATTTCAGTGACTAGACTGTATCTGATTGCACTGTCTGGACTGTCCCGGGACTGTATCTGATTTCAGTGTCTAGACTGTCCTGGGACTGTATCTGATTTCAGTGTCTAGACTGTCCCTGGGACTGTATCTGATGTCAGTGTCTGGGCTGCCCTGGGACTGTATCTGATTTCAGTGTCTAGACTGTCCTGGGACAGCATCTGAAATCGGTGTCTAGACTGTCCTGGGACTGTATCTGATTTCAGTGTCTGGACTGTCCTGGGACTGTATCTGATTTCAGTGTCTAGACTGTCCTGGGACTGTATCTGATTACAGTGTCCAGACTGTATCTGAGTTCAGTGTCCAGACTGTATCTGATTTCAGTGTCTAGACTGTATCTGATTTCAGTGTCTGAACTGTCCTGGGACTGTATCTGATTTCAGTGTCTAGACTGTCCTGGGACTGTATCTGATTTCAGTGTCTAGACTGTATCTGATTTCAGTGTCCAGACTGTATCTGATTTCAGTGTCTAGACTGTCCTGGGACTGTATCTGATTTCAGTGTCTAGACTGTCCTGGCACTGTATCTGATTTCAGTGTCTGGACTGTCCTGGGACTGTATCTGATTTCAGTGTCTAGACTGTCCTGGGACTGTATCTGATTTCAGTGCTTTGACAGTCCCAGGACTGAATCTGATTTCAATGTCTAGACTGTATCTGATTTCAGTGTCTGGACTGTATCTGATTTCAGTGTCTAGACTGTCCTGGGATTGTATCTGATTTCAGTGTCTAGACAGTCCTGGGAATGTATCTGATTTCAGTGCCTAGACTGTATCTGATTTCAGTGCCTGGACTGTCTCGGGACTGTATCTGATTTCAGTGTCTAGACTGTCCCGGGACTGTATCTGATTTCAGTGTCTGGACTGTCCCGGGACTGTATCTGATTTCAGTGTCTCGACTGTCCCGGGACTATATCTGATTTCAGTGTCCAGACTGTATCTGATTTCAGTGTCTAGACTGTATCGGATTGCAGTGTCTCGGCTGCCCTGGCACTGTATCTGATTTCAGTGTCTGGACTGTCCTGGGACTGTATCTGATTTCAGTGTCTAGACTGTCCTGGGACTGTATCTGATTTCAGTGCCTTGACTGTCCCAGCACTGAATCTGATTTCAGTGTCTAGACTGTGTCCGGACTGTATCTGCTTTCAGTGTCTGGACTGTATCTGATTTCAGTGTCTGGACTGTATCTGATTTCAGTGTCTGGACTGTCCTGGGACTGTATCTGATTTCAGTGTCTAGACTGTATCTGATTTCAGTGTCTAGACTGTCCCGGGACTGTATCTGATTTCAGTGTCTGGACTGTCCCAGGACTGAATCTGATTTCAGTGTCTAGACTGTCCCGGGACTGTATCTGATTTCAGTGTCTGGACTGTCCCGGGACTGTATCTGATTTTAGTGTCTAGACTGTCCCGGGTCTGTATCTGTTTTCATGTGTCTGAACTGTCCCAGGACTGTATCTGATTTTATTGTCTAGACTGTCCTGGGACTGTATCTGATTTCAGTGTCTGGACTGTCCTTGGACTGTATCTGATTTCAGTGTCTGGACTGTCCTGGGACTGTATCTGATTTCAGTGTCTAGACTGTCCTGGGACTGTATCTGATTTCAGTGTCTAGACTGTCCTTGGACTGTATCTGATTTCAGTGTCTGGACTGTCCTGGGACTGTATCTGATTTCAGTGTCTAGACTGTCCTGGGACTGTATCTGATTTCAGTGTCTGGGCTGTCCTGGGACTGTATCTGATTTCAGTGTCTGGACTGTCCTGGGACTCCATCTGATTTCAGTGTCTAGACTGTATCTGATTTCAGTTTCTGGACTGTATCTGATTTCAGTGTCTGGACTGTCCTGGGACTGTATCTGATTTCAGTGTCCAGACTGTATCTGATTTCAGTGTCTAGACTGTATCTGATTTCAGTGTCTGGACTGTGTCTGATTTCACTGTCTAGACTGTATCTGATTTCAGTGTCTAGAATGTTCTGAAACTGTATCTGATTTCAGTGTCTAGACTGTCCTGGGACTGTATCTGATTTCAGTGTCTAGACTGTCCTGGGACTGCATCTGATTTCAGTGTCTAGACTGTCCTGGGACTGTATTTGATTTCCGTTTCTGGACTGTATCTGATTTCAGTGTCTAGACTGTATCTGATTTCAGTGTCTAGACAGTCCTGGGACTGTATCTGATTTCATCGTCTGGACTGTATCTGATTTCAGTGTCTAGACTGTATCTGATTTCAGTGTCTAGACTGTCCTGGGATTGTATCTGATTTCAGTGTCCAGACTGTATCTGATTTCAGTGTCTGGACTGTCCTGGGACTGTATTTGATTTCAGTGTCTGGACTGTCCTGGGACTGTATCTCATTTCAGTGTCTAGACTGTCCTGGGACTGTATCTGATTTCAGTGTCTGGACTGTCCCGGGACTGAATCTGATTTCAGTGTCTAGAGTGTACCTGATTTCAGTGTCTAGACTGTCCTGGGATTGTATCTGATTTCAGTGTACAGACTGTATCTGATTTCAGTGTCTAGACTGTCTTGGGACTGTATCTGATTTCAGTGCATTGACTGTCCCAGGACTGAATCTGATTTCAATGTCTAGACTGTATCTGATTTCAGTGTCTGGACTGTATCTGATTTCAGTGTCTAGACTGTCCTGGGACTGTATCTGATTTCAGTGTCTAGACTGTCCTGGGACTGTATCTGATTTCAGTGTCTAGACTGTATCTGATTTCAGTGTCTGGACTGTATCTGATTTCAGTGTCGGGACTGTCCTGGGACTGTATCTGAGTTCAGTGTCTAGACTGTCCCGGGACTGTATCTGATTTCAGTGTCCAGACTGTATCTGATTTCAGTGTCTAGACTGTATCTGATTTCAGTGCCTGGACTGTCCTGGGACTGTATCTGATTTCAGCGTCTGGTCTGTCCCGGGACTGTATCTGATTTCAGTGTCTAGACTGTCCTGGGACTGTATCTGATTTCAGTGTCTGGACTGTCCCGGGACTGTATCTGATTTCAGTGACTAGACTGTATCTGATTGCACTGTCTGGACTGTCCCGGGACTGTATCTGATTTCAGTGTCTAGACTGTCCTGGGACTGTATCTGATTTCAGTGTCTAGACTGTCCCTGGGACTGTATCTGATGTCAGTGTCTGGGCTGCCCTGGGACTGTATCTGATTTCAGTGTCTAGACTGTCCTGGGACAGCATCTGAAATCGGTGTCTAGACTGTCCTGGGACTGTATCTGATTTCAGTGTCTGGACTGTCCTGGGACTGTATCTGATTTCAGTGTCTAGACTGTCCTGGGACTGTATCTGATTACAGTGTCCAGACTGTATCTGAGTTCAGTGTCCAGACTGTATCTGATTTCAGTGTCTAGACTGTATCTGATTTCAGTGTCTGAACTGTCCTGGGACTGTATCTGATTTCAGTGTCTAGACTGTCCTGGGACTGTATCTGATTTCAGTGTCTAGACTGTATCTGATTTCAGTGTCCAGACTGTATCTGATTTCAGTGTCTAGACTGTCCTGGGACTGTATCTGATTTCAGTGTCTAGACTGTCCTGGCACTGTATCTGATTTCAGTGTCTGGACTGTCCTGGGACTGTATCTGATTTCAGTGTCTAGACTGTCCTGGGACTGTATCTGATTTCAGTGCTTTGACAGTCCCAGGACTGAATCTGATTTCAATGTCTAGACTGTATCTGATTTCAGTGTCTGGACTGTATCTGATTTCAGTGTCTAGACTGTCCTGGGATTGTATCTGATTTCAGTGTCTAGACTGTCCCGGGACTGTATCTGATTTCAGTGTCTAGACAGTCCTGGGAATGTATCTGATTTCAGTGCCTAGACTGTATCTGATTTCAGTGCCTGGACTGTCTCTGGACTGTATCTGATTTCAGTGTCTAGACTGTCCCGGGACTGTATCTGATTTCAGTGTCTGGACTGTCCCGGGACTGTATCTGATTTCAGTGTCTCGACTGTCCCGGGACTATATCTGATTTCAGTGTCCAGACTGTATCTGATTTCAGTGTCTAGACTGTATCGGATTGCAGTGTCTGGGCTGCCCTGGCACTGTATCTGATTTCAGTGTCTGGACTGTCCTGGGACTGTATCTGATTTCAGTGTCTAGACTGTCCCGGGTCTGTATCTGATTTCAGTGTCTAGACTGTATCTGATTTCAGTGTCTGGACTGTATCTGATTTCAGTGTCGGGACTGTCCTGGGACTCTATCTGAGTTCAGTGTCTAGACTGTCCCGGGACTGTATCTGATTTCAGTGTCCAGACTGTATCTGAATTCAGTGTCTAGACTGTATCTGATTTCAGTGTCTGGACTGTCCTGGGACTGTATCTGATTTCAGTGTCTAGACTGTATCTGATTTCAGTGTCTGGACTGTCCCGGGACTGTATCTGATTTCAGTGTCCAGACTGTATCTGAATTCAGTGTCTAGACTGTATCTGGTTTCAGTGTCTGGACTGTCTCGGGACTGTATCTGATTTCAGTGTCTGGACTGTCTCGGGACTGTATCTGATTTCAGTGTCTAGACTGTCCCGGGACTGTATCTGATTTCAGTGTCTGGACTGTCTCGGGACTGTATCTGATTTCAGTGTCTAGACTGTATCTAATTTCAGTGTCTGGACTGTATCTGATTTCTGTGTCAATACTGTATCTGATTTCAGTGTCTGGACTGTCCTGGGACTGTATCTGATTTCAGTGTCTAGACTGTATCTGATTTCAGTGTCTAGACTGTCCTGGGACTGTATCTGATTTCAGTGTCTAGACTGTCCTGGGACTGTATCTGATTTCAGTGTCTAGACTGTCCCTGGACTGTATCTGATTTCAGTGTCCGGACTGTATCTGATTTCAGTGTCTGAACTGTCCTGGGACTGTATCTGATTTCAGTGTCTAGACTGTCATTAAAAATATTCAAGAATGAGTTAGATATATTTCTTAAAGCTAAAGGTATCAAGGGATATGGGGACAAGGCAGGTACAGGGTACTGAGTTTGGATGATCAGCCATGATCTCATCGAATGGCGGAGCAGGCTCGAGGGGCCGAATGGCCTACTCCTGCTCCTATCTTCTATATTTCTATGTTTCTGTCTGATTTCAATGTCTAGAATGTATCTGATTTCAGTTTCTGGACTGTCCTGGGACTGTATCTGATTTCAGTTTCTCGACTGTCCTGGGAGTGTATCTGTTTTCAGTGTCTAGACTGTGTCGGGACTGTATCTGCTTTCAGTGTCTGGACTGTATCTGATTTCAGTGTCTGGACTGTATCTGATTTAAGTGTCTGGACTGTCCTGGGACTGTATCTGATTTTAGTGTCTAGACTGTCCCGGGACTGTATCTGATTTCAGTGTCTGGACTGTCCTGGGACTGTATCTGATTTCAGTGTCTAGACTGTGTCCGGACTGTATCTGCTTTCAGTGTCTGGACTGTATCTGATTTCAGTGTCTGGACTGTATCTGATTTAAGTGTCTGGACTGTCCTGGGACTGTATCTGATTTCAGTGTCTAGACTGTATCTGATTTCAGTGTCTAGACTGTCCCGGGACTGTATCTGATTTCAGTGTCTGGACTGTCCCGGGAATGCATCTGATTTTAGTGTCTAGACTGTCCCGGGACTGTATCTGATTTCAGTGTCTGGACTGTCCCGGGACTGTATCTGATTTTAGTGTCTAGACTGTCCCGGGTCTGTATCTGTTTTCATGTGTCTGAACTGTCCCAGGACTGTATCTGATTTTATTGTCTAGACTGTCCTGGGACTGTATCTGATTTCAGTGTCTAGACTGTCCTTGGACTGTATCTGATTTCAGTGTCTGGACTGTCCTGGGACTGTATCTGATTTCAGTGTCTAGACTGTCCTGGGACTGTATCTGATTTCAGTGTCTAGACTGTCCTTGGACTGTATCTGATTTCAGTGTCTGGACTGTCCTGGGACTGTATCTGATTTCAGTGTCTAGACTGTCCTGGGACTGTATCTGATTTCAGTGTCTAGACTGTCCTTGGACTGTATCTGATTTCAGTGTCTGGACTGTCCTGGGACTGTATCTGATTTCAGTGTCTAGACTGTCCTGGGATTGTATCTGATTTCAGTGTCCAGACTGTATCTGATTTCAGTGTCTAGACTGTCTTGGGACTGTATCTGATTTCAGTGCATTGACTGTCCCAGGACTGAATCTGATTTCAATGTCTAGACTGTATCTGATTTCAGTGTCTGGACTGTATCTGATTTCAGTGTCTAGACTGTCCTGGGACTGTATCTGATTTCAGTGTCTAGACTGTCCTGGGACTGTATCTGATTTCAGTGTCTAGACTGTATCTGATTTCAGTGTCTGGACTGTATCTGATTTCAGTGCCTGGACTGTCCTGGGACTGTATCCGATTTCAGCGTCTGGTCTGTCCCGGGACTGTATCTGATTTCAGTGTCTAGACTGTCCTGGGACTGTATCTGATTTCAGTGTCTGGACTGTCCCGGGACTGTATCTGATTTCAGTGACTAGACTGTATCTGATTTCAGTGTCTGGACTGTCCCGGGACTGTATCTGATTTCAGTGTCTAGACTGTCCTGGGACTGTATCTGATTTCAGTGTCTAGACTGTCCCTGGGACTGTATCTGATGTCAGTGTCTGGGCTGCCCTGGGACTGTATCTGATTTC
Source organism: Squalus acanthias (assembly GCA_030390025.1). Taxonomy (NCBI): domain Eukaryota; kingdom Metazoa; phylum Chordata; class Chondrichthyes; order Squaliformes; family Squalidae; genus Squalus; species Squalus acanthias. Next base: position 102,847 of record JASTWF010001024.1, read on the forward strand.
AGTGTCTAGACTGTCCTGGGACAGCATCTGAAATCGGTGTCTAGACTGTCCTGGGACTGTATCTGATTTCAGTGTCTGGACTGTCCTGGGACTGTATCTGATTTCAGTGTCTAGACTGTCCTGGGACTGTATCTGATTACAGTGTCCAGACTGTATCTGAGTTCAGTGTCCAGACTGTATCTGATTTCAGTGTCTAGACTGTATCTGATTTCAGTGTCTGGACTGTCCTGGGACTGTATCTGATTTCAGTGTCTAGACTGTCCTGGGACTGTATCTGATTTCAGTGTCCAGACTGTATCTGATTTCAGTGTCCAGACTGTATCTGATTTCAGTGTCTAGACTGTCCTGGGACTGTATCTGATTTCAGTGTCTAGACTGTCCTGGCACTGTATCTGATTTCAGTGTCTGGACTGTCCTGGGACTGTATCTGATTTCAGTGTCTAGACTGTCCTGGGACTGTATCTGATTTCAGTGCTTTGACAGTCCCAGGACTGAATCTGATTTCAATGTCTAGACTGTATCTGATTTCAGTGTCTGGACTGTATCTGATTTCAGTGTCTAGACTGTCCTGGGATTGTATCTGATTTCAGTGTCTAGACTGTCCCGGGACTGTATCTGATTTCAGTGTCTAGACAGTCCTGGGAATGTATCTGATTTCAGTGCCTAGACTGTATCTGATTTCAGTGCCTGGACTGTCTCTGGACTGTATCTGATTTCAGTGTCTAGACTGTCCCGGGACTGTATCTGATTTCAGTGTCTGGACTGTCCCGGGACTGTATCTGATTTCAGTGTCTCGACTGTCCCGGGACTATATCTGATTTCAGTGTCCAGACTGTATCTGATTTCAGTGTCTAGACTGTATCGGATTGCAGTGTCTGGGCTGCCCTGGCACTGTATCTGATTTCAGTGTCTGGACTGTCCTGGGACTGTATCTGATTTCAGTGTCTAGACTGTCCTGGGACTGTATCTGATTTCAGTGCCTTGACTGTCCCAGCACTGAATCTGATTTCAATGTCTAGACTGTATCTGATTTCAGTGTCTGGACTGTATCTGATTTCAGTGTCTGGACTGTCCTGGGACTGTATCTGATTTCAGTGTCTAGACTGTCCCGGGTTGTATCTGATTTCAGTGTCTAGACTGTATCTGATTTCAGTGTCTGGACTGTATCTGATTTCAGTGTCGGGACTGTCCTGGGACTGTATCTGAGTTCAGTGTCTAGACTGTCCCGGGACTGTATCTGATTTCAGTGTCCAGACTGTATCTGAATTCAGTGTCTAGACTGTATCTGATTTCAGTGTCTGGACTGTCCTGGGACTGTATCTGATTTCAGTGTCTAGACTGTATCTGATTTCAGTGTCTGGACTGTCCCGGGACTGTATCTGATTTCAGTGTCCAGACTGTATCTGAATTCAGTGTCTAGACTGTATCTGATTTCAGTGTCTGGACTGTCTCGGGACTGTATCTGATTTCAGTGTCTGGACTGTCTCGGGACTGTATCTGATTTCAGTGTCTAGACTGTCCCGGGACTGTATCTGATTTCAGTGTCTGGACTGTCTCGGGACTGTATCTGATTTCAGTGTCTAGACTGTATCTAATTTCAGTGTCTGGACTGTATCTGATTTCTGTGTCAATACTGTATCTGATTTCAGTGTCTGGACTGTCCTGGGACTGTATCTGATTTCAGTGTCTAGACTGTATCTGATTTCAGTGTCTAGACTGTCCTGGGACTGTATCTGATTTCAGTGTCTAGACTGTCCTGGGACTGTATCTGATTTCAGTGTCTAGACTGTCCCGGGACTGTATCTGATTTCAGTGTCCGGACTGTATCTGATTTCAGTGTCTGAACTGTCCTGGGACTGTATCTGATTTCAGTGTCTAGACTGTCATTAAAAATATTCAAGAATGAGTTAGATATATTTCTTAAAGCTAAAGGTATCAAGGGATATGGGGACAAGGCAGGTACAGGGTACTGAGTTTGGATGATCAGCCATGATCTCATCGAATGGCGGAGCAGGCTCGAGGGGCCGAATGGCCTACTCCTGCTCCTATCTTCTATATTTCTATGTTTCTGTCTGATTTCAATGTCTAGAATGTATCTGATTTCAGTTTCTGGACTGTCCTGGGACTGTATCTGATTTCAGTTTCTCGACTGTCCTGGGAGTGTATCTGTTTTCAGTGTCTAGACTGTGTCGGGACTGTATCTGCTTTCAGTGTCTGGACTGTATCTGATTTCAGTGTCTGGACTGTATCTGATTTAAGTGTCTGGACTGTCCTGGGACTGTATCTGATTTTAGTGTCTAGACTGTCCCGGGACTGTATCTGATTTCAGTGTCTGGACTGTCCTGGGACTGTATCTGATTTCAGTGTCTAGACTGTGTCCGGACTGTATCTGCTTTCAGTGTCTGGACTGTATCTGATTTCAGTGTCTGGACTGTATCTGATTTAAGTGTCTGGACTGTCCTGGGACTGTATCTGATTTCAGTGTCTAGACTGTATCTGATTTCAGTGTCTAGACTGTCCCGGGACTGTATCTGATTTCAGTGTCTGGACTGTCCCGGGACTGCATCTGATTTTAGTGTCTAGACTGTCCCGGGACTGTATCTGATTTCAGTGTCTGGACTGTCCCGGGACTGTATCTGATTTTAGTGTCTAGACTGTCCCGGGTCTGTATCTGTTTTCATGTGTCTGAACTGTCCCAGGACTGTATCTGATTTTATTGTCTAGACTGTCCTGGGACTGTATCTGATTTCAGTGTCTAGACTGTCCTTGGACTGTATCTGATTTCAGTGTCTGGACTGTCCTGGGACTGTATCTGATTTCAGTGTCTAGACTGTCCTGGGACTGTATCTGATTTCAGTGTCTAGACTGTCCTTGGACTGTATCTGATTTCAGTGTCTGGACTGTCCTGGGACTGTATCTGATTTCAGTGTCTAGACTGTCCTGGGACTGTATCTGATTTCAGTGTCTGGGCTGTCCTGGGACTGTATCTGATTTCAGTGTCTGGACTGTCCTGGGACTCCATCTGATTTCAGTGTCTAGACTGTATCTGATTTCAGTTTCTGGACTGTATCTGATTTCAGTGTCGGGACTGTCCTGGGACTGTATCTGATTTCAGTGTCCAGACTGTATCTGATTTCAGTGTCTAGACTGTATCTGATTTCAGTGTCTGGACTGTGTCTGATTTCACTGTCTAGACTGTATCTGATTTCAGTGTCTAGAATGTTCTGAAACTGTATCTGATTTCAGTGTCTAGACTGTCCTGGGACTGTATCTGATTTCAGTGTCTAGACTGTCCTGGGACTGCATCTGATTTCAGTGTCTAGACTGTCCTGGGACTGTATTTGATTTCCGTTTCTGGACTGTATCTGATTTCAGTGTCTAGACTGTATCTGATTTCAGTGTCTAGACAGTCCTGGGACTGTATCTGATTTCATCGTCTGGACTGTATCTGATTTCAGTGTCTAGACTGTATCTGATTTCAGTGTCTAGACTGTCCTGGGATTGTATCTGATTTCAGTGTCCAGACTGTATCTGATTTCAGTGTCTGGACTGTCCTGGGACTGTATTTGATTTCAGTGTCTGGACTGTCCTGGGACTGTATCTCATTTCAGTGTCTAGACTGTCCTGGGACTGTATCTGATTTCAGTGTCTGGACTGTCCCGGGACTGAATCTGATTTCAGTGTCTAGAGTGTATCTGATTTCAGTGTCTAGACTGTCCTGGGATTGTATCTGATTTCAGTGTCCAGACTGTATCTGATTTCAGTGTCTGGACTGTCCTCGGACTGTATCTGATTTCAGTGTCCGGACTGTCCTGGGACTGTATCTGATTTCAGTGTCTCGACTGTCCCGGGACTGTATCTGATTTCAGTGTCCAGACTGTATCTGATTTCAGTGTCTAGACTGTATCGGATTGCAGTGTCTGGACTGTCCCGGGACTGTATCTGATTTCAGGGTCTAGACTGTCCTGGGACTGTATCTGATTTCAGTGTCTAGACTGTCCCTGGGACTGTATCTGATGTCAGTGTCTGGGCTGCCCTGGCACTGTATCTGATTTCAGTGTCTGGACTGTGTCGGAACTGTATCTGATTTCAGTGTCTAGACAGTCCCGGGAATGTATCTGATTTCAGTGCCTAGACTGTATCTGATTTCAGTGTCCAGACTGTATCTGATTTCAGTGTCTAGACTGTCCTGGGAATGTATCTGATTTCAGTGTCTAGACTGTCCTGGCACTGTATCTGATTTCAGTGTCCAGACTGTATCTGATTTCAGTGTCTGGGCTGTCCTGGGACTGTATCTGATTTCAGTGTCTAGACTGTCCTGGGACTGTATCTGATTTCAGTGCTTTGACAGTCCCAGGACTGAATCTGATTTCAATGTCTAGACTGTATCTGATTTCAGTGTCTGGACTGTATCTGATTTCAGTGTCTAGACTGTCCTGGGACTGTATCTGATTTCAGTGTCTAGACTGTCCCGGGACTGTATCTGATTTCAGTGTCTAGACTGTATCTGAATTCAGTGTCTAGACTGTATCTGATTTCAGTGTCTGGACTGTCCTGGGACTGTATCTGATTTCAGTGACTGGCTGTATCTGATTTCAGTGTCTAGACTGTATCTGATTTCAGTGTCTAGACTATCCTGGGACTGTATCTGATTTCAGCGTCTAGACTGTCCCGGGACTGTATCTGATTTCAGTGTCTGGGCTGTCCTGGGACTGTATCTGATTTCAGTGTCTGGACTGTCCCGGGACTGTACCTGATTTCAGTGTCTAGACTGTCCTGGGACTGTATCTGATTTCAGTGTCTGGACTGTATCTGATTTCAGTGTCTAGACTCCACCTGATTTCAGTGTCTGGACTGTCCCTGGGACTGTATCTGATTTCAGTGTCTGGACTGTCCTGGGACTGTATCTGATTTCAGTGTCTAGACTGTCCTGGGACTGCATCTGATTTCAGTGTCTAGACTGTCCTGGGACTGTATTTGATTTCCGTTTCTGGACTGTATCTGATTTCAGTGTCTAGACTGTATCTGATTTCAGTGTCTAGACAGTCCTGGGACTGTATCTGATTTCATCGTCTGGACTGTATCTGATTTCAGTGTCTAGACTGTATCTGATTTCAGTGTCTAGACTGTCCTGGGATTGTATCTGATTTCAGTGTCCAGACTGTATCTGATTTCAGTGTCTGGACTGTCCTGGGACTGAATCTGATTTCAGTGTCTAGACTGAATCTGATTTCAGTGTCTGGACTGTCCCGGGACTGAATCTGATTTCAGTGTCTAGACTGTATCTGATTTCAGTGTCTGGACTGTCCTGGGACTGTATCTCATTTCAGTGTCTAGACTGTCCTGGGACTGTATCTGATTTCAGTGTCTGGACTGTCCCGGGACTGAATCTGATTTCAGTGTCTAGAGTGTATCTGATTTCAGTGTCTAGACTGTCCTGGGATTGTATCTGATTTCAGTGTCCAGACTGTATCTGATTTCAGTGTCTGGACTGTCCTGGGACTGAATCTGATTTCAGTGTCTAGACTGTATCTGATTTCAGTGTCTGGACTGTCCCGGGACTGAATCTGATTTCAGTGTCTAGACTGTATCTGATTTCAGTGTCTGGACTGTCCTGGGACTGTATCTGATTTCAGTGTCTCGACTGTCCCGGGACTGTATCTGATTTCAGTGTCCAGACTGTATCTGATTTCAGTGTCTAGACTGTATCGGATTGCAGTGTCTGGACTGTCCCGGGACTGTATCTGATTTCAGGGTCTAGACTGTCCTGGGACTGTATCTGATTTCAGTGTCTAGACTGTCCCTGGGACTGTTTCTGATGTCAGTGTCTCGGCTGCCCTGGCACTGTATCTGATTTCAGTGTCTGGACTGTGTCGGAACTGTATCTGATTTCAGTGTCTAGACAGTCCCGGGACTGTATCTGATTTCAGTGCCTAGACTGTATCTGATTTCAGTGTCCAGACTGTATCTGATTTCAGTGTCTAGACTGTATCTGATTTCAGTGTCTGGACTGTCCTGGTGCTGTATCTGATGTCAGTGTCTAGACTGTCCTGGGAAGGTATCTGATTTCAGTGTCTAGACTGTCCTGGGACTGTATCTGATTTCAGTGTCTGAACTGTCCTGGGACTGTATCTGATTTCAGTGTCTAGACTGTCCTGGGACTGTATCTGATTTCAGTGCATTGACTGTCCCAGGACTGAATCTGATTTCAATGTCTAGACTGTATCTGATTTCAGTGTCTGGACTGTATCTGATTTCAGTGTCTGAACTGTCCTGGGACTGTATCTGATTTCAGTGTCTAGACTGTCTTGGGACTGTATCTGATTTCAGTGCATTGACTGTCCCAGGACTGAATCTGATTTCAATGTCTAGACTGTATCTGATTTCAGTGTCTGGACTGTATCTGATTTCAGTGTCTAGACTGTCCTGGGACTGTATCTGATTTCAGTGTCTAGACTGTCCTGGGACTGTATCTGATTTCAGTGTCTAGACTGTATCTGATTTCAGTGTCTGGACTGTATCTGATTTCAGTGTCGGGACTGTCCTGGGACTGTATCTGAGTTCAGTGTCTAGACTGTCCCGGGACTGTATCTGATTTCAGTGTCCAGACTGTATCTGATTTCAGTGTCTAGACTGTATCTGATTTCAGTGCCTGGACTGTCCTGGGACTGTATCTGATTTCAGCGTCTGGTCTGTCCCGGGACTGTATCTGATTTCAGTGTCTAGACTGTCCTGGGACTGTATCTGATTTCAGTGTCTGGACTGTCCCGGGACTGTATCTGATTTCAGTGACTAGACTGTATCTGATTGCACTGTCTGGACTGTCCCGGGACTGTATCTGATTTCAGTGTCTAGACTGTCCTGGGACTGTATCTGATTTCAGTGTCTAGACTGTCCCTGGGACTGTATCTGATGTCAGTGTCTGGGCTGCCCTGGGACTGTATCTGATTTCAGTGTCTAGACTGTCCTGGGACAGCATCTGAAATCGGTGTCTAGACTGTCCTGGGACTGTATCTGATTTCAGTGTCTGGACTGTCCTGGGACTGTATCTGATTTCAGTGTCTAGACTGTCCTGGGACTGTATCTGATTGCAGTGTCCAGACTGTATCTGAGTTCAGTGTCCAGACTGTATCTGATTTCAGTGTCTAGACTGTATCTGATTTCAGTGTCTGAACTGTCCTGGGACTGTATCTGATTTCAGTGTCTAGACTGTCCTGGGACTGTATCTGATTTCAGTGCCTGGACTGTCCCGGGACTGGATCTGATTTCAGTGTCTAGACTGTATCTGATTTCAGTGTCTAGACTGTCCCAGGTCTGTATCTGATTTCACTGTCTGGACTGTCTCGGGACTGTAGCTGATTTCAGTGTCTAGACTGTCCCGGGACTGTATCTGATTTCAGTGTCTGGACTGTCTCGGGACTGTATCTGATTTCAGTGTCTGGACTGTCCCGGGTCTGTATCTGATTTCAGTGTCTGGACTGTCTCGGGACTGTAGCTGATTTCAGTGTCTAGGCTGTCCCGCGACTGGATCTGATTTCAGTGCCTGGACTGTCCCGGGACTGTATCTGATTTCAGTGTCTAGACTGTCCTGGGACTGTATCTGATTTCAGTGTCTAGACTGTCCCTGGGACTGTATCTGATGTCAGTGTCTGGGCTGCCCTGGCACTGTATCTGATTTCAGTGTCTAGACTGTCCCTGGCACTGTATCTGATTTCAGTGTCTAAGCTGTCCTGGTACTGTATCTGATTTCAGTGTCTAGACTGTCCTGGGAATGTATCTGATTTCAGTGCCTAGACTGTATCTGATTTCAGTGTCCAGACTGTATCTGATTTCAGTGTCTAGACTGTATCTGATTTCAGTGTCGGGACTGTCCTGGGACTGTATCTGATTTCAGTGCCTGGACTGTCCCGGGACTGTATCTGATTTCAGTGTCTAGACAGTCCCGGGACTGTATCTGATTTCAGTGCCTAGACTGTATCTGATTTCAGTGTCCAGACTGTATCTGATTTCAGTGTCTAGACTGTATCTGATTTCAGTGTCTGGACTGTCCTGGGACTGTATCTGATGTCAGTGTCTAGACTGTCCTGGGAAGGTATCTGATTTCAGTGTCTAGACTGTCCTGGGACTGTATCTGATTTCAGTGTCTGAACTGTCCTGGGACTGTATCTGATTTCAGTGTCTAGACTGTCCTGGGACTGTATCTGATTTCAGTGCATTGACTGTCCCAGGACTGAATCTGATTTCAATGTCTAGACTGTATCTGATTTCAGTGTCTGGACTGTATCTGATTTCAGTGTCTGAACTGTCCTGGGACTGTATCTGATTTCAGTGTCTAGACTGTCTTGGGACTGTATCTGATTTCAGTGCATTGACTGTCCCAGGACTGAATCTGATTTCAATGTCTAGACTGTATCTGATTTCAGTGTCTGGACTGTATCTGATTTCAGTGTCTAGACTGTCCTGGGACTGTATCTGATTTCAGTGTCTAGACTGTCCTGGGACTGTATCTGATTTCAGTGTCTAGACTGTATCTGATTTCAGTGTCTGGACTGTATCTGATTTCAGTGTCGGGACTGTCCTGGGACTGTATCTGAGTTCAGTGTCTAGACTGACCCGGGACTGTATCTGATTTCAGTGTCCAGACTGTATCTGATTTCAGTGTCTAGACTGTATCTGATTTCAGTGCCTGGACTGTCCTGGGACTGTATCTGATTTCAGCGTCTGGTCTGTCCCGGGACTGTATCTGATTTCAGTGTCGAGACTGTCCTGGGACTTTATCTGATTTCACTGTCTGGACTGTCCCGGGACTGTATCTGATTTCAGTGACTAGACTGTATCTGATTGCACTGTCTGGACTGTCCCGGGACTGTATCTGATTTCAGTGTCTAGACTGTCCTGGGACTGTATCTGATTTCAGTGTCTAGACTGTCCCTGGGACTGTATCTGATGTCAGTGTCTGGGCTGCCCTGGGACTGTATCTGATTTCAGTGTCTAGACTGTCCTGGGACAGCATCTGAAATCGGTGTCTAGACTGTCCTGGGACTGTATCTGATTTCAGTGTCTGGACTGTCCTGGGACTGTATCTGATTTCAGTGTCTAGACTGTCCTGGGACTGTATCTGATTACAGTGTCCAGACTGTATCTGAGTTCAGTGTCCAGACTGTATCTGATTTCAGTGTCTAGACTGTATCTGATTTCAGTGTCTGAACTGTCCTGGGACTGTATCTGATTTCAGTGTCTAGACTGTCCTGGGACTGTATCTGATTTCAGTGCCTGGACTGTCCCGGGACTGGATCTGATTTCAGTGTCTAGACTGTATCTGATTTCAGTGTCTAGACTGTCCCAGGTCTGTATCTGATTTCACTGTCTGGACTGTCTCGGGACTGTAGCTGATTTCAGTGTCTAGACTGTCCCGGGACTGTATCTGATTTCAGTGTCTGGACTGTCTCGGGACTGTATCTGATTTCAGTGTCTGGACTGTCCCGGGTCTGTATCTGATTTCAGTGTCTGGACTGTCTCGGGACTGTAGCTGATTTCAGTGTCTAGACTGTCCCGGGACTGTATCTGATTTCAGTGTCTGGACTGTCTCGGGACTGTAGCTGATTTCAGTGTCTAGGCTGTCCCGCGACTGGATCTGATTTCAGTGCCTGGACTGTCCCGGGACTGTATCTGATTTCAGTGTCTAGACTGTATCTAATTTCAGTGTCTGGACTGTATCTGATTTCTGTGTCAATACTGTATCTGATTTCAGTGTCTGGACTGTCCTGGGACTGTATCTGATTTCAGTGTCTAGACTGTATCTGATTTCAGTGTCTAGACTGTCCCGGGACTGTATCTGATTTCAGTGTCTAGACTGTCCTGGGACTGTATCTGATTTCAGTGTCTAGACTGTCATTAAATATATTCAAGAATGAGTTAGATATATTTCTTACAGGTAAAGGTATCAATGGATATGGGGACAAGGCAGGTACAGGGTACTGAGTTTGGATGATCAGCCATGATCTCATCGAATGGCGGAGCAGGCTCGAGGGGCCGAATGACCTACTCCTGCTCCTATCTTCTATATTTCTATGTTTCTGTCTGATTTTAATGTCTAGAATGTATCTGATTTCAGTTTCTGGACTGTCCTGGGACTGTATCTGATTTCAGTTTCTCGGCTGTCCTGGGAGTGTATCTGTTTTCAGTGTCTAGACTGTGTCGGGACTGTATCTGCTTTCAGTGTCTGGACTGTATCTGATTTCAGTGTCTGGACTGTATCTGATTTAAGTGTCTGGACTGTCCTGGGACTGTATCTGATTTCAGAGTCTAGACTGTATCTGATTTCAGTGTCTGGACTGTCCTGGGAATGTATCTGATTTTAGTGTCTGGACTGTCCTGGGACTGTATCTGATTTCAGTGTCTAGACTGTGTCGGGACTGTATCTGCTTTCAGTGTCTGGACTGTATCTGATTTCAGTGTCTGGACTGTATCTGATTTAAGTGTCTGGACTGTCCTGGGACTGTATCTGATTTCAGTGTCTAGACTGTATCTGATTTCAGTGTCTGGACTGTCCTGGGACTGTATCTGATTTTAGTGTCCAGACTGTCCCGGGACTGTATCTGATTTCAGTGTCTGGACTGTCCCGGGACTGTATCTGATTTTAGTGTCTAGACTGTCCCGGGTCTGTATCTGTTTTCAGTGTCTGAACTGTCCCGGGACTGTATCTGATTTTATTGTCTAGACTGTCCCAGGTCTGTATCTGATTTCACTGTCTGGACTGTCTCGGGACTGTAGCTGATTTCAGTGTCTAGACTGTCCCGGGACTGTATCTGATTTCAGTGTCTGGACTGTCTCGGGACTGTATCTGATTTCAGTGTCTGGACTGTCCCGGGTCTGTATCTGATTTCAGTGTCTGGACTGTCTCGGGACTGTAGCTGATTTCAGTGTCTAGACTGTCCCGGGACTGTATCTGATTTCAGTGTCTGGACTGTCTCGGGACTGTAGCTGATTTCAGTGTCTAGGCTGTCCCGCGACTGGATCTGATTTCAGTGCCTGGACTGTCCCGGGACTGTATCTGATTTCAGTGTCTAGACTGTATCTAATTTCAGTGTCTGGACTGTATCTGATTTCTGTGTCAATACTGTATCTGATTTCAGTGTCTGGACTGTCCTGGGACTGTATCTGATTTCAGTGTCTAGACTGTATCTGATTTCAGTGTCTAGACTGTCCCGGGACTGTATCTGATTTCAGTGTCTAGACTGTCCTGGGACTGTATCTGATTTCAGTGTCTAGACTGTCATTAAATATATTCAAGAATGAGTTAGATATATTTCTTACAGGTAAAGGTATCAATGGATATGGGGACAAGGCAGGTACAGGGTACTGAGTTTGGATGATCAGCCATGATCTCATCGAATGGCGGAGCAGGCTCGAGGGGCCGAATGACCTACTCCTGCTCCTATCTTCTATATTTCTATGTTTCTGTCTGATTTTAATGTCTAGAATGTATCTGATTTCAGTTTCTGGACTGTCCTGGGACTGTATCTGATTTCAGTTTCTCGGCTGTCCTGGGAGTGTATCTGTTTTCAGTGTCTAGACTGTGTCGGGACTGTATCTGCTTTCAGTGTCTGGACTGTATCTGATTTCAGTGTCTGGACTGTATCTGATTTAAGTGTCTGGACTGTCCTGGGACTGTATCTGATTTCAGAGTCTAGACTGTATCTGATTTCAGTGTCTGGACTGTCCTGGGAATGTATCTGATTTTAGTGTCTGGACTGTCCTGGGACTGTATCTGATTTCAGTGTCTAGACTGTGTCGGGACTGTATCTGCTTTCAGTGTCTGGACTGTATCTGATTTCAGTGTCTGGACTGTATCTGATTTAAGTGTCTGGACTGTCCTGGGACTGTATCTGATTTCAGTGTCTAGACTGTATCTGATTTCAGTGTCTGGACTGTCCTGGGACTGTATCTGATTTTAGTGTCCAGACTGTCCCGGGACTGTATCTGATTTCAGTGTCTGGACTGTCCCGGGACTGTATCTGATTTTAGTGTCTAGACTGTCCCGGGTCTGTATCTGTTTTCAGTGTCTGAACTGTCCCGGGACTGTATCTGATTTTATTGTCTAGACTGTCCTGGGACTGTATCTGATTTCAGTGTCTAGACTGTCCTTGGACTGTATCTGATTTCAGTGTCTGGACTGTCCTGGGACTGTATCTGATTTCAGTGTCTAGACTGTCCTGGGACTGTATCTGATTTCAGTGTCTAGACTGTCCTGGGACTGTATCTGATTTCAGTGTCTAGACTGACCTTGGACTATCTGATTTCAGTGTCTGGACTGTCCTGGGACTGTATCTGATTTCAGTGTCTAGACTGTCCTGGGACTGTATCTGATTTCAGTGTCTGGACTGTCCTTGGACTGTATCTGATTTCAGTGTCTGGACTGTCCCGGGACTGTATCTGATTTCATTGTCTGGACTGTCCTGGGACTGTATCTGATTTCAGTGTCTAGACTGTATCTGATTTCAGTGTCTGGACTGTATCTGATTTCAGTGTCTGGACTGTCCTGGGACTATATCTGATTTCAGTGTCTGGACTGTCCTGGGACTGTATCTGATTTCAGTGTCTAGACTGTATCTGATTTCAGTGTCTGGACTGTATCTGATTTCACTGTCTAGACTGTATCTGATTTCAGTGTCTAGAATGTTCTGAAACTGTATGTGATTTCAGTGTCTAGACTGTCCCGGGACTGTATCTGATTTCAATATCTGGACTGTATCTGATTTCAGTGTCTAGACTGTATCTGATTTCAGTGTCTGGACTATCCTGGGACTGTATCTGATTTCAGTGTCTGGCTGTATCTGATTTCAGTGTCTCGACTGTATCTGATTTCAGTGTCTAGACTGTCCTGGGACTGTATCTGATTTCAGTGTCTAGACTGTCCCGGGACTGTATCTGATTTCAGTGTCTGGGCTGTCCTGGGACTGTATCTGATTTCAGTGTCTGGACTGTCCTGGGACTGCATCTGATTTCAGTGTCTAGACTGTCCTGGGACTGTATTTGATTTCAGTTTCTGGACTGTATCTGATTTCAGTGTCTGGACTGTATCTGATCTCAGTGTCTAGACTCTACCTGATTTCAGTGTCTGGACTGTCCCTGGGACTGTATCTGATTTCAGTGTCTGGACTGTCCTGGGACTGTATCTGATTTCAGTGTCTAGACTGTCCTTGGACTGCATCTGATTTCAGTGTCTAGACTGTCCTGGGACTGTATTTGATTTCAGTTTCTGGACTGTATCTGATTTCATCATCTGGACTGTATCTGATTTCAGTGTCTAGACTGTATCTGATTTCAGTGTCTAGACTGTCCTGGGACTGTATCTGATTTCAGTGTCTGGACTGTCCTGGGACTGTATTTGATTTCAGTGTCTGGACTGTCCTGGGACTGTATCTGATTTCAGTGTCTAGACTGTCCTGGGACTGTATCTGATTTCAGTGTCTAGACTGTATCTGATTTCAGTGTCTGGACTGTCCTGGGACTGTATCTGATTTTAGTGTCTAGACTGTCCCGGGACTGTATCTGATTTCAGTGTCTGGACTGTCCTGGGACTGTATCTCATTTCAGTGTCTGGACTGTCCTGGGACTGTATCTGATTTCAGTGTCTAGACTGTATCTGATTTCAGTGTCTGGACTGTCCTGGGACTGTATCTGATTTCAGTGTCGAGACTGTCCTGGGACTGTATCTGATTTCAGTGTCTGGACTGTCCTGGGACTGTATCTGATTTCAGTGTCGAGACTGTCCTGGGACTGTGTCTGATTTCAGTGTCTAGACTGTATCTGATTTCAGTGTCTGGACTGTCCTGGGACTGTATCTGATTTCAGTGTCTAGACTGTCCTGGGACTGTATCTGAATGTCAGTGTCTGGACTGTCCTGGGACTGTATCTGATTTCAGTGTCTGGACTGTCCTGGGACTGTATCTGATTTCAGTGTCGAGACTGTCCTGGGACTGTATCTGATTTCAGTGTCTGGACTGTCCTGGGACTGTATCTGATTTCAGTGTCTGGACTGTCCTGGGACTGTATCTGATTTCAGTGTCTGGACTGTCCTGGGACTGTATCTGATTTCAGTGTCTAGAGTGTCCTGGGACTGTATCTGATTTCAGTGTCTAGACTGTCCTTGGACTGTATCTGATTTCAGTGTCTGGACTGTCCTGGGACTGTATCTGATTTCAGTGTCTGGACTGTCCTGGGACTGTATCTGATTTCAGTGTCTGGGCTGTCCTGGGGCTGTATCTGATTTCAGTGTCTAGACTGTCCTGGGACTGTATCTGATTTCAGTGTCTAGACTGTCCTGGGACTGTATCTGATTTCAGTGTCTGGACTGTCCTGGGACTGTATCTGATTTCAGTTTCTGGACTGTCCTGGGACTGTATCTGATTTCAGTGTCTGGACTGTCCTGGGACTGTATCTGATTTCAGTGTCTGGACTGTCCTGGGACTGTATCTGATTTCAGTGTCTAGACTGTCCTGGGACTGTATCTGATTTCAGTGTCTGGGCTGTCCTGGAACTGCATCTGATTTCAGTGTCTAGACTGTCCTGGGACTGTATCTGATTTCAGTGTCGAGACTGTCCTGGGACTGTATCTGATTTCAGTGTCTAGACTGTCCTGGGACTGTGTCTGATTTCAGTGTCTGGGCTGTCCCGGGACTGTATCTGATTTCAGTGTCTAGACTGTATCTGATTTCAGTGTCTGGACTGTCCTGGGACTGTGTCTGATTTCAGTGTCTGGACTGTCCCGGGACTGTATCTGATTTCAGTGTCTGGGCTGTCCTGGGACTGTATCTGATTTCAGTGTCTAGACTGTCCTGGGACTGTATCTGATTTCAGTGTCTAGACTGTCCTGGGACTGTATCTGATTTCAGTGTCTGGGCTGTCCTGGAACTGCATCTGATTTCAGTGTCTAGACTGTCCTGGGACTGTATCTGATTTCAGTGTCGAGACTGTCCTGGGACTGTATCTGATTTCAGTGTCTAGACTGTCCTGGGACTGTGTCTGATTTCAGTGTCTGGGCTGTCCCGGGACTGTATCTGATTTCAGTGTCTAGACTGTATCTGATTTCAGTGTCTGGGCTGCCCCGGGACTGTATCTGATTTCAGTGTCTGGGCTGTCCTGGGACTGTATCTGATTTCAGTGTCTGGACTGTCCCGGGACTGTATCTGATTTCAGTGTCTAGACTGTTCTGGGACTGTATCTGATTTCAGTGTCTGGACTGTCCCGGGACTGTATCTGATTTCAGTGTCTAGACTGTCCTGGGACTGTATCTGATTTCAGTGTCTGGACTGTCCTGGGACTGTATCTGATTTCAGTGTCTAGACTGCCCCCGGGACTGTATCTGATTTCAGTGTCTAGACTGTCCCTGGGACTGTATCTGATATCAGTGTCTAGACTGTATCTGATTTCAGTGTCTGGACTGTCCTGGGACTGTATCTGATTTCAGTGTCTAGACTGTATCTGATTTCAGTGTCTGTACTGTCCTGGGACTGTATCTGATTTCAGTGTCTGGGCTGTCCTGGGACTGTATCTGATTTCAGTGTCTGGGCTCTCCTGGGACTGTATCTGATTTCAGTGTCTGGACTGTCCTGGGACTGTATCTGATTTCAGTGTCTGAGCTGTCCTGGGACTGTATCTGATTTCAGTGTCTGGGCTGTCCTGGGACTGTATCTGATTTCAGTGTCTGGACTGTCCTGGAACTGTATCTGATTTCAGTGTCTGGGCTGTCCTGAGACTGTATCTGATTTCAGTGTCTGGGCTGTCCTGGGACTGTATCTGATTTCAGTGTCTGGGCTGTCCTGGGACTGTATCTGATTTCAGTTTCTGGGCTGTCCTGGGACTGTATCTGATTTCAGTGTCTGGACTGTCCCGGGACTGTATCTGATTTCAGTGTCTAGACTGCACCCGGGACTGTATCTGATTTCAGTGTCTGGGCTGTCCTGGGACTGTGTCTGATTTCAGTGTCTGGGCTGTCCTGGGACTGTATCTGATTTCAGTGTCTGGGCTGTCCTGGGACTGTATCTGATTTCAGTGTCTGCGCTGTCCTGGAACTGTATCTGATTTCAGTGTCTGGTCTGTCCTGGGACTGTATCTGATTTCAGTGTCTAGACAATCCTGGGACTGTATCTGATTTCAGTGTCCAGACTGTATCTGATTTCAGTGTCTGGGCTGTCCTGGGACTGTATCTGATTTCAGTTTCTGGGCTGTCCTGGGACTGTATCTGATTTCAGTGTCTGGACTGTCCCGGGACTGTATCTGATTTCAGTGTCTGGACTGTCCCGGGACTGTATCTGATTTCAGTGTCTGGGCTGTCCCGGGACTGTATCTGATTTCAGTGTCTGGACTGTCCCGGGACTGTATCTGATTTCAGTGTCTGGGCTGTCCTGGGACTGTATCTGATTTCAGTTTCTGGGCTGTCCTGGGACTGTATCTGATTTCAGTTTCTGGGCTGTCCTGGGACTGTATCTGATTTCAGTGTCTAGACTGTCCCGGGACTGTATCTGATTTTAGTGTCTGGGCTGTCCCGGGACTGTATCTGATTTCAGTGTCTGGGCTGTCCCGGGACTGTATCTGATTTCAGTGTCTGGGCTGTCCTGGGACTGTATCTGATTTCAGTGTCTGGACTGTCCTGGGACTGTATCTGATTTCAGTGTCTGGGCTGTCCTGGGACAGTGTCTGATTTCAGTGTCTGGGCTGTCCTGGGACTGTATCTGATTTCAGTGTCTGGACTGTCCTGGGACTGTATCTGATTTCAGTGTCTGGGCTGTCCTGGGACTGTATCTGATTTCAGTGTCTGGGCTGTCCTGAGACTGTATCTGATTTCAGTGTCTGGGCTGTCCTGGGACTGTATCTGATTTCAGTGTCTGGGCTGTCCTGGGACTGTATCTGATTTCAGTGTCTGGGCTGTCCTGGGACTGTGAATTAAACACTAATACAAAAAGACAATATTGCAGATGCTGGAAATCTGAAATAAAAACAGAAAGTGCTGGAGATACTCAGCAGGTCAGGCAGCAGCTGTGAAGAGAGAAACAGAGTTAACGTTTCAGGTCGATGACCTTTCATCAGAACTGGAAAAAAGCAGGAAATGGAACAGATTTTTAAGCAAGTGTAGGGGCTGGGAAAGGGGGGAGGGGATGAAAGAACAAAAGGGAAGGTCAGTGATAGGATAGAAGGCGGAAGAGGTTAAGAGACATTAAGAGATATTCAAGGCAAAAGGAGATGGTAATGGGACAGGTTAAGAAACAAAGGATGGCTCGAGATGAAGTGTGAATTGCACTGACAGAATAAAAGACAGCTGCCGTGTGGGAGAGAAGAAAAAAAGACACAAAGAGTGTGGATAAAAAATATATATATGATAGGGGCCGGGGTTATGATCTGAAATTGTTGAACTCTATGTTGAGTCCAGAAGGCTGTAAAGTGCCTAATCGAAAGATGAGGTGCTGTTCCTCGAGCTTACGCTGAGCTTCCGTGGAACAATGCAAGAGGCCGAGGACGGTGAGGTCTGAGTGGGAGTGGAGCGGTGAATTAAAGTGACCCCTTCCAGGTGAAACAGCGATTTACTTGTACTTCTTGCAATTTAGTATACTGTATTCGCTGCTCACGATGTGGTCTCCTCTACATTGGGAAGACCAAACGCAGATTGGGTGACTGCTTTGCGGAGCACCTCCGTTCAGTCCGTAAGGGGGACCCGAGCTCCCGGTGGCCTGTTACTTTAATTCACCGCTTCACTCCCACTCAGACCTCACCGTCCTCGGCCTCTTGCATTGTTCCACGGAAGCTCAGCGTAAGCTCGAGGAACAGCACCTCATCTTTCGTTTAGGCACTTTATAGCCTTCTGGACTCAATATCGAGTTCAACAATTTCAGATCATAACCTCGGCCCCGATCACATTTATATATATATATATATATTTTTTTATCCACACTTTTTGTTTGTGTCTGTTCTTCTCCCTCACATGGCAGCTGTCTTTCATTCTGCCAGCGCAATTCACACTTCATCTAGAGCCATCCTTTGTTTCTTAACCTGTCCCATTACCATCCCCTTTTGCCTTGAATATCTCTTAATGTCTCTTAACCTCTCCTGCCTTCTAGCCTATCACAGACCTTCCCTTTTGTTCTTTCATCTCCTCCCCCCTTTCCCTGCCCCTGCACTTGCTTAAAAATCTGTTCCATTTCCTGCTTTTTTTCCAGTTCTGATGAAAGGTCATCGACCTGAAACGTTAACTCTCTTTCTCTCTTCACAGCTGCTGCCTGACCTGCTGAGTATTTCCAGCATTTTCTGTTTTTATGTCCAAGACTGTATCTGATTTCTGTGTCTGGACTGTGTCTGATCTCAGTGTCTGGACTGTATCTGATTTCAGGGTCTGGACTGTATCTGATTTCAGTGTCTGGACTGTGTCTGATTTCAGTGTCTAGACTGTCCCGGGACTGTATCTGATTTCAGTGTCTGGACTGTATCTGATGTCAGGGTCTGGACTGTGTCTGATTTCAGTGTCTGGACTGTGTCCGATTTCAGTGTCTGGACTGTGTCTGATTTCAGTGTCTGGACTGTGTGGTAACACAATACAGCTTCCTGTGACTCGAACTTTATTACATCACTTCCTGTGATTAGTCCAGGATAAATACTGGGCTGATCAGTTGAATCCTGGAGAGGCATAGAGTAAGACCTCTTTTGTATGTAGCACCTTTTTAGTTGATTAAAGCTTACTTTAAGTTCACCACGCGTAAGGCTCATTCTTACGACAATTTAATCAACTTTGAAAAACTTCGTACTCAAACTTTTTGGACGAACTCGGAACTAAGGATCCAGGGAATCACCCATCATGGAAAACATCCTTCAACCATCGCGTCTTGACTTGGACCCAAACACCCCAGCAGCCGGTAAGGTGTGGAAACACTGGTATCGCACGTTTGACAATTTTCTCGAATATTGCAAGGCTGATGATGACTCAAAATTGCGGATACTCATCAACTGTGTCACCCCGAATGTATTTCAGTATGTCGAGGAATGGGGCAGTTACGAGGAGGCAATTCGGACGCTTAAAAGACTATATACTAAGACACCGAATGAGGTCTATGCCAGACATCTACTAGCTACAGCCCAACAAGGGCCGGAGGAATCCATTGATAAATTCCTCCAAGAGCTTCGCAGACTTAGTATGGACTGTAACTTTCAGGCGGCCTCAGCTGAGCTGTACCGTGAAGAAATGATCCGTGATGCTTTCATCTGCGGGCTTGCCTCCCCATTTATACGCCAGCGTCTACTGGAAAGTAAGACACTTGAGCTTCAGAGAGCTTATGACATGGCTTGCTCTCTAGATCTGGCAAAAAGAAATGCAGACCTTTATACAGTGCCCAGACCTCGGTCTGCTGCCTTAACTACAGTCAGGCAATTTAAGAGGCCACAGGTGAACTCTATTAGGGAGGGCTTTATCCCTGACGATCAATCTGATGACTTCACTGATGAAGAGGATGATGACCCCACTGTGGCAGCCGCTTGGCAATCTAAGAAATGCTTCTTTTGTGGTGATGAGTTTCACCCTCGGAAATTCTGCCCTGCTCGCAATGCGTTTTGCAGTCATTGCAACAAAAAGGGTCATTTTGCAAAGGTTTGCCTATCAAGAGCCTCTACGAGGGCTTATCAAGCTAAGTCCTACCGAACTGCCCCGGTAAGGGCCTATCAAGATGTTCCGGCTAAAATCTATCGTGCTTCCTCTCGGGTTTTCTCTCGAAGAAACACACCTAGAGTTTCAGCCACTCTTTGTGCAACGACACCAATTACAGCTGCTTGTCCTCAGAACCTATTCCATGCAGCTACAAAAGCATCAATTAATGGACATACTTTAGATGCCTTAATTGACTCAGGTAGCACTGATAGTTTCATTAGGGAACAGATTGTTACAGAGTTAAAGCTACATGTTTTCCCATCGGACCAGGCAATTGCGATGGCTCAGTCATCACTTAATACCAGAATTTCTGGCTTTTGTATGGTTGAAATAACACTTAATGGTCACAGGTATCCCTCCACCCGGCTTTCGGTGCTTAAGGACTTATGTAGTGATCTTATCTTAGGGCTAGATTTTTAAAAGCAGCATAAGAAGCTCACCATTGAGTTCGGCGGATCCAAACCTGAACTCACTATTTCTAATATACGACCTCGATTACCGTTCTGTGCATTGTCAGCAGCTTCACTGGATGAACCCTCACTGTTTACCAGTATCCCTCCTCGATGCAAACCGATTATAACAAAGTCACGACGTTTCAGTCAGGAAGACCAGTCTTTTATTGCGGCTGAGATTTCTCGGCTTTTAGCAGAGGATATCATCGAGCCTTGTTCGTCGCCATGGCGCGCCCAGGTCGTTATTGTTAAGAACCCTCTACAACCTCACAAGAAACGGCTGTGCATTGACTATTCACAGACCATCAATCAATATACGGACTTGGACGCATACCCATTGCCGCACATCGATGATATGGTTAATAAACTGGCTGAGTACACGGTGTTCTCAACATATGATCTGAAAAGTGCCTATCATCAGGTACCCTTGAAGGTCTCAGACAAGCAGTATATGGCATTTGAAGCCAATGGACGGCTGTATCAATTTCGTCGCCTCCCCTTTGGGGTCACTAATGGAGTGGCTGTCTTCCAGCGAGCAATGGATGACCTGGTCAAACAGGAAGACTTGAAGGATACGTTTCCTTATCTGGACAATATTACTGTCGCAGGTCGCAATCAGCGGGAACATGACGCCAATCTCCAACGATTTTGGGATGCACTCCAGCACCGTAATTTGACATTAAATGCGGCTAAATCCATTGAGTCACAACCAACCATCAACATCCTTGGCTATTGTGTGGGCAATGGCATCATTAAACCTGACCCTGAAAGGCTTCGCCCACTCCAAGAACTCCCGCCACCTAAGAATCCGGCCTCCTTGCGCCGGGCCCTCGGCCTGTTTGCATACTATGCTAAATGGATTCCTAACTTCTCGGACCGAATCCAACCTCTACTGAAGGCCAGCACATTCCCACTAGACACAGCGGCTGTTGCAGCCTTTAACCTCCTGAAAAAACAGTTGGAGAAAGCGGCTCTTCACTCCATCGATGAGAGTCTTCCTTTTGTTGTTGAGTGTGATGCCTCGGAGGTGGCGATCTCGGCCACTCTGAATCAGGAAGGTCGTCCGGTGGCATTTTTGTCCAGGACTTTTCAAGGGGCTGAGCTACATTATCCTCCAGTCGAGAAAGAAGCTACAGCCATCACAGAGGCAGTACGGAAGTGGAGTCATCTCCTAGCTCACCAGCACTTTACCTTAATCACGGACCAGCGATCGGTCGCCTTCATGCTCGATAATCGAAAACGGACCAAAATTAAAAATAATAAAATCCAGCTTTGGCGGCTGGAATTGGCCTCTTTTGGTTACACCATCCACTATCGACCTGGCAAGGAGAATGTGGCTCCGGATACCCTCACACGAGCATTCTGCTCCGCCATGGCACCCTCTACGCTCGTAGACATCCATGATGGGTTGTGTCATCCGGGCGTTACTCGCATGCTACACTTCGTGCGGTCCCGAAATCTCCCATTCTCTACCGGGGATGTAAAGAAGATGTGCTCGGACTGCAGAGTCTGTGCGGAATTGAAACCTCAGTTTTTCCGCCCCTCGGGTGGTATACTCATACATGCGACCCAGCCAATGCAACGGCTTAGCATCGATTTTAAGGGGCCGTTGCCCTCTTCAACTCGCAACACTTATCTGTTGACCATGGTCGATGAGTATTCCCGTTTTCCGTTTGCCTTTCCCTGCCCCAATATGCTGACGACCACGGTTATCAGCTGCCTTGAGCAGGTATTTGCTTTCTGTGGCATGGCATCCTATGTTCATTCGGATCGGGGCCCTTCTTTTATGTCAGGAGAACTCAAGGCCTATCTCTCGGAATGGGGTATTGCTGCCAGCAGAACGACGCCTTATCATCCGGTCGGGAATGGGCAAGTCGAGCGTTTTAACGCTATCATCTGGAATGCGGTACGTCTGGCTTTGAGATCTCGGGGCCTACCCAACCAGCAATGGGAAGCAGTACTTCCAGACGCATTACACTCCACACGGTCCCTCCTTTCGACCGCCACAAATACGACGCCTCATGAACGGTTCTTCCGATTTCAGCGTCGCTCATCCTATGGGATATCTCTCCCGTCGTGGCTGACTGCACCGGGACCAGTGCTACTCCGAAGATATGTTCGGGCGTCTAAGAATGACCCCCTGGTAGATGAGGTTGAGCTCACTGATGTCAACCCTACCTACGCCTATATTCGGTATCCTGATGGTCGGGAATCTACCGTGTCATTGCGGGATCTGGCTCCCTGCCCGCCGAAACATAGAGGGACACCAGGGGATGATATTGTACCAGGCACATCTCTGGGCTCGCCAGGTGCCTCTCATCACGATCTGGATCTGACGCCGGCTGGTACCTCACTCCAGCGTGCCGACCTGGGGCAGACTGACTATGAGCCCGTCGGGGCTCGCAAGCGCAGCCACGATCCACCCCGTACCATACGCTCGGAAACGGATCTGCCACAGCCCTGCCCGACACCCGTTCGGGCACCAGTACACAGTCAGGATCGTCCTGACCCCTCACAGAGCGGGCTGGATCACTCGGACTCTGGTCCACGGCCCGCAGCGGGTAAACGGGCTAGGGGCCCTCTACCGCTACGAGAACCCAAACGGGTGCAGCTCTCCCTCGTCCAGCGGCTACGAAATGGAGGGAGAATGTGGTAACACAATACAGCTTCCTGTGACTCGAACTTCATCCCGGCCTCCTAATCTTTTGGGGGGGGAGAATGTGGTAACACAATACAGCTTCCTGTGACTCGAACTTTATTACATCACTTCCTGTGATTAGTCCAGGATAAATACTGGGCTGATCAGTTGAATCCTGGAGAGGCATAGAGTAAGACCTCTTTTGTATGTAGCACCTTTTTAGTTGATTAAAGCTTACTTTAAGTTCACCACGCGTAAGGCTCATTCTTACGACAGACTGTATCTGATTTCAGGGTCTGGACTGTGTCTGATTTCAGTGTCTGGACTGTGTCTGATTTCAGTGTCTGGACTGTGTCTGATTTCAGTGTCTGGACTGTATCTGATTTCAGTGTCTAGACTGTCCCGGGACTGTATCTGATTTCAGTGTCTAGACTGTCCTGGGACTGTATCTGATTTCAGTGTCTAGACTGTCCCTGGACTGTATCTGATTTCAGTGTCCGGACTGTATCTGATTTCAGTGTCTAGACTGTCCTGGGACTGTATCTGATTTCAGTGTCTAGACTGTCATTAAATATATTCAAGAATGAGTTAGATATATTTGTTAAAGCTAAAGGTATCAAGGGATATGGGGAGAAGGCAGGTACAGGGCACTGAGTTTGGATGATCAGCCATGATCTCATCGAATGGCGGAGCAGGCTCGAGGGGCCGAATGGCCTACTCCTGCTCCTATCTTCTATATTTCTATGTTTCTGTCTGATTTCAATGTCTAGAATGTATCTGATTTCAGTTTCTGGACTGTCCTGGGACTGTATCTGATTTCAGTTTCTCGACTGTCCTGGGAGTGTATCTGTTTTCAGTGTCTAGACTGTGTCGGGACTGTATCTGCTTTCAGTGTCTGGACTGTATCTGATTTCAGTGTCTGGACTGTATCTGATTTCAGTGTCTGGACTGTCCTGGGACTGTATCTGATTTTAGTGTCTAGACTGTCCCGGGACTGTATCTGATTTCAGTGTCGAGACTGTCCTGGGACTGTGTCTGATTTCAGTGTCTGGACTGTATCTGATTTCAGTGTCTGGACTGTCCTGGGACTGTATCTGATTTCAGTGTCTGGGCTGTCCTGGGACTGTATCTGATTTCAGTGTCTGGACTGTCCCGGGACTGTATCTGATTTCAGTGTCTGGACTGTCCCGGGACTGTATCTGATTTCAGTGTCTGGGCTGTCCTGGGACTGTATCTGATTTCAGTGTCTGGACTGTCCTGGGACTGTATCTGATTTCAGTGTCTGGGCTGTCCTGGGACTGTATCTGATTTCAGTGTCTAGACTGTATCTGATTTCAGTGTCTGGACTGTCCTGGGACTGTATCTGATTTCAGTGTCTGGGCTGTCCTGGGACTGTATCTGATTTCAGTGTCTGGACTGTCCCGGGACTGTATCTGATTTTATTGCTTAGTCTGTCCTGGGACTGTATCTGATTTCAGTGTCTAGACTGTCCTGGGACTGTATCTGATTTCAGTGTCTGGGCTGTCCTGAGACTGTATCTGATTTCAGTGTCTGGGCTGTCCTGGGACTGTATCTGATTTCAGTGTCTGGGCTGTCCTGGGACTGTATCTGATTTCAGTGTCTAGACTGTCCTGGGACTGTATCTGATTTCAGTGTCTAGACTGTCCTGGGACTGTATCTGATTTCAGTGTCTAGACTGTCCTGGGACTGTATCTGATTTCAGTGTCTAGACTGTCCTGGGACTGTATCTGATTTCAGTGTCTGGACTGTCCTGGGACTGTATCTGATTTCAGTGTCTAGACTGTCCTGGGACTGTATCTGATTTCAGTGTCTAGACTGTCCCGGGACTGTATCTGATTTCAGTGTCTGGGCTGTCCTGGGACTGTATCTGATTTCAGTGTCTGGGCTGTCCCGGGACTGTATCTGATTTCAGTGTCTAGACTGTCCTGGGACTGTATCTGATTTCAGTGTCTGGACTGTCCCGGGACTGTATCTGATTTCAGTGTCTGGACTGTCCTGGGACTGTATCTGATTTCAGTGTCTGGACTGTCCTGGGACTGTATCTGATTTCAGTGTCTGGGCTGTCCTGGGACTGTATCTGATTTCAGTGTCTGGACTGTCCCGGGACTGCATCTGATTTCAGTGTCCAGACTGCGGGACTGTATCTGATTTCAGTGTCCAGACTGTATCTGATTTCAGTGTCTAGAATGTCGCGGGACTGCATCTGATATCAGTGTCTGGACTGTCCCGGGACTGTATCTGATTTCAGTGTCTAGACTGTCCTGGGACTGTATCTGATTTCAGTGTCTGGACTGTCCTGGGACTGTATCTGATTTCAGTGTCTCGACTGTCCTGGGACTGTATCTGATTTCAGTTTCTGGACTGTCCTGGGACTGTATCTGATTTCAGTTTCTCGACTGTCCTGGGAGTGTATCTGTTTTCAGTGTCTAGACTGTGTCGGGACTGTATCTGCTTTCAGTGTCTGGACTGTATCTGATTTCAGTGTCTGCACTGTATCTGATTTCAGTGTCTGGACTGTCCTGGGACTGTATCTGATTTTAGTGTCTAGACTGTCCCGGGACTATATCTGATTTCAGTGTCGAGACTGTCCTGGGACTGTGTCTGATTTCAGTGTCTAGACTGTATCTGATTTCAGTGTCTGGACTGTCCTGGGACTGTATCTGATTTCAGTGTCTGGGCTGTCCTGGGACTGTATCTGATTTCAGTGTCTGGACTGTCCCGGGACTGTATCTGAATTCAGTGTCTGGACTGTCCCGGGACTGTATCTGATTTCAGTGTCTGGGCTGTCCTGGGACTGTATCTGATTTCAGTGTCTGGACTGTCCTGGGACTGTATCTGATTTCAGTGTCTGGACTGTCCTGGGACTGTATCTGATTTCAGTGTCTAGACTGTATCTGATTTCAGTGTCTGGACTGTCCTGGGACTGTATCTGATTTCAGTGTCTGGGCTGTCCTGGGACTGTATCTGATTTCAGTGTCTGGACTGTCCCGGGACTGTATCTGATTTTATTGCTTAGTCTGTCCTGGGACTGTATCTGATTTCAGTGTCTAGACTGTCCCGGGACTGTATCTGATTTCAGTGTCTGGGCTGTCCTGAGACTGTATCTGATTTCAGTGTCTGGGCTGTCCTGGGACTGTATCTGATTTCAGTGTCTGGGCTGTCCTGGGACTGTATCTGATTTCAGTGTCTAGACTGTCCTGGGACTGTATCTGATTTCAGTGTCTAGACTGTCCTGGGACTGTATCTGATTTCAGTGTCTAGACTGTCCTGGGACTGTATCTGATTTCAGTGTCTAGACTGTCCTGGGACTGTATCTGATTTCAGTGTCTGGACTGTCCTGGGACTGTATCTGATTTCAGTGTCTAGACTGTCCTGGGACTGTATCTGATTTCAGTGTCTAGACTGTCCCGGGACTGTATCTGATTTCAGTGTCTGGGCTGTCCCGGGACTGTATCTGATTTCAGTGTCTGGGCTGTCCTGGGACTGTATCTGATTTCAGTGTCTGGGCTGTCCCGGGACTGTATCTGCTTTCAGTGTCTGGGCTGTCCTGGGACTGTATCTGATTTCAGTGTCTGGGCTGTCCCAGGACTGTATCTGATTTCAGTGTCTAGACTGTCCTGGGACTGTATCTGATTTCAGTGTCTGGACTGTCCCGGGACTGTATCTGATTTCAGTGTCTGGACTGTCCTGGGACTGTATCTGATTTCAGTGTCTGGACTGTCCTGGGACTGTATCTGATTTCAGTGTCTGGGCTGTCCTGGGACTGTATCTGATTTCAGTGTCTGGACTGTCCCGGGACTGTATCTGATTTCAGTGTCCAGACTGCGGGACTGTATCTGATTTCAGTGTCCAGACTGTATCTGATTTCAGTGTCTAGAATGTCGCGGGACTGCATCTGATATCAGTGTCTGGACTGTCCCGGGACTGTATCTGATTTCAGTGTCTAGACTGTCCTGGGACTGTATCTGATTTCAGTGTCTAGACTGTCCTGGGACTGTATCTGATTTCAGTGTCTAGACTGTCCTGGGACTGTATCTGATTTCAGTGTCTGGACTGTCCTGGGACTGTATCTGATTTCAGTGTCTAGACTGTCCTGGGACTGTATCTGATTTCAGTGTCTAGACTGTCCCGGGACTGTATCTGATTTCAGTGTCTGGGCTGTCCCGGGACTGTATCTGATTTCAGTGTCTGGGCTGTCCTGGGACTGTATCTGATTTCAGTGTCTGGGCTGTCCCGGGACTGTATCTGATTTCAGTGTCTGGGCTGTCCTGGGACTGTATCTGATTTCAGTGTCTGGGCTGTCCCAGGACTGTATCTGATTTCAGTGTCTAGACTGTCCTGGGACTGTATCTGATTTCAGTGTCTGGACTGTCCCGGGACTGTATCTGATTTCAGTGTCTGGACTGTCCTGGGACTGTATCTGATTTCAGTGTCTGGACTGTCCTGGGACTGTATCTGATTTCAGTGTCTGGGCTGTCCTGGGACTGTATCTGATTTCAGTGTCTGGACTGTCCCGGGACTGTATCTGATTTCAGTGTCCAGACTGCGGGACTGTATCTGATTTCAGTGTCCAGACTGTATCTGATTTCAGTGTCTAGAATGTCGCGGGACTGCATCTGATATCAGTGTCTGGACTGTCCCGGGACTGTATCTGATTTCAGTGTCTAGACTGTCCTGGGACTGTATCTGATTTCAGTGTCTGGACTGTCCTGGGACTGTGTCTGATTTCAGTGTCTCGACTGTCCTGGGACTGTATCTGATTTCAGTGTCTGGACTGTCCTGGGACTGTATCTGATTTCAGTGTCTGGGCTGTCCTGGGACTGTACCTGATTTCAGTGTCGAGACTGTCCTGGGACTGTGTCTGATTTCAGTGTCTAGACTGTATCTGATTTCAGTGTCTGGACTGTCCTGGGACTGTATCTGATTTCAGTGTCTGGGCTGTCCTGGGACTGTATCTGATTTCAGTGTCTGGACTGTCCCGGGACTGTATCTGATTTCAGTGTCTGGACTGTCCCGGGACTGTATCTGATTTCAGTGTCTGGGCTGTCCTGGGACTGTATCTGATTTCAGTGTCTGGACTGTCCTGGGACTGTATCTGATTTCAGAATCTGGGCTGTCCTGGGACTGTATCTGATTTCAGTGTCTAGACTGTATCTGATTTCAGTGTCTGGACTGTCCTGGGACTGTATCTGATTTCAGAATCTGGGCTGTCCTGGGACTGTATCTGATTTCAGTGTCTAGACTGTATCTGATTTCAGTGTCTGGACTGTCCTGGGACTGTATCTGATTTCAGTGTCTGGGCTGTCCTGGGACTGTATCTGATTTCAGTGTCTGGACTGTCCCGGGACTGTATCTGATTTTATTGCTTAGTCTGTCCTGGGACTGTATCTGATTTCAGTGTCTAGACTGTCCCGGGACTGTATCTGATTTCAGTGTCTGGGCTGTCCTGAGACTGTATCTGATTTCAGTGTCTGGGCTGTCCTGGGACTGTATCTGATTTCAGTGTCTGGGCTGTCCTGGGACTGTATCTGATTTCAGTGTCTAGACTGTCCTGGGACTGTATCTGATTTCAGTGTCTAGACTGTCCTGGGACTGTATCTGATTTCAGTGTCTAGACTGTCCTGGGACTGTATCTGATTTCAGTGTCTAGACTGTCCTGGGACTGTATCTGATTTCAGTGTCTGGACTGTCCTGGGACTGTATCTGATTTCAGTGTCTAGACTGTCCTGGGACTGTATCTGATTTCAGTGTCTCGACTGTCCCGGGACTGTATCTGATTTCAGTGTCTGGGCTGTCCCGGGACTGTATCTGATTTCAGTGTCTGGGCTGTCCTGGGACTGTATCTGATTTCAGTGTCTGGGCTGTCCCGGGACTGTATCTGATTTCAGTGTCTGGGCTGTCCTGGGACTGTATCTGATTTCAGTGTCTGGGCTGTCCCGGGACTGTATCTGATTTCAGTGTCTAGACTGTCCTGGGACTGTATCTGATTTCAGTGTCTGGACTGTCCCGGGACTGTATCTGATTTCAGTGTCTGGACTGTCCTGGGACTGTATCTGATTTCAGTGTCTGGACTGTCCCGGGACTGTATCTAATTTCAGTGTCTAGACTGTCCTGGGACAGTATCTGATTTCATTGTCTAGACTGTCCTGGGACAGTATCTGATTTCAGTGTCTAGACTGTCCTGGGACTGTGTCTGAATTCAGTGTCTGGACTGTCTCGGGACTGTATCTGATATCAGTGTCTAGACAGTCCCGGGACTGCTTCTGATTTCAGTGTCTGGACTGTCCTGGGACTGTATCTGATTTCAGTGTCTGGACTGTCCTGGGACTGTATCTGATTTCAGTGTCTGGACTGTCCTGGGACTGTATCTGATTTCAGTGTCTAGACTGTCCTGGGACTGTATCTGATTTCAGTGTCTGGACTGTCCGGGGACTGTGTCTGATTTCAGTGTCTAGACTGTCCTGGGACTGTATCTGATTTCAGTGTCTGGACTGTCCTGGGACTGTATCTGATTTCAGTGTCTAGACTGTCCTGGGACTGTATCTGATTTCAGTGTCTGGACTGTCCTAGGACTGTATCTGATTTCAGTGTCTAGACTGTCCCGGGACTGTATCTGATTTCAGTGTCTAGACTGTCCTGGGACTGTATCTGATTTCAGAGTCTAGACTGTCCTGGGACTGTATCTGATTTCAGTGTCTAGACTGTATCTGTTTTCAGTGTCTAGACTGTCCTGGGACAGTGTCTGGACTGTATCTGACTTCAGTGTCTGGACTGTCCTGGGACTGTATCTGATTTCAGCGTCTAGACTGTCCGGGACTGTATCTGATTTCAGTGTCTAGAGTGTCCGGGACTGTATCTGATTTCAGTGTCTAGACTGTATCTGATTTCAGTGTCTGGACTGTCCTGGGACTGAATCTGATTTCATTGTCTAGACTGTCCTGGGACTGTATCTGATTTCAGTGTCTGGACTGTCCTGGGACTATATCTGATTTCAGTGTCTAGACTGTCCCGTGACTATATCTGATTTCAGTGTCTAGACTGTCCCGGGACTGTATCTGATTTCAGTGTCTGGACTGTATCTGATTTCAGTGTCTTGACTGTCCCGGGACTGTATCTGATTTCAGTGTCTGGACTGTATCTGATTTCAGTGTCTGGACTGTCCTGGGACTGTATCTGATTTCAGTGTCTCGACTGTCCTGGGACTGTATCTGATTTCAGTGTCTAGACTGTCCCGGGACTGTATCTGATTTCAGTGTCTGGACTGTCCCTTTGTGCCAGTTGCCATTTATTTTTATTTGTACCTGGGTTGTGGGCGTCAGTGGCAAGGCCAGCATTTATTGTCCATCCCTAGTTGCCCTTGAAAAGATCTTGGTGAGCCACCTTCTCGAACCGCTGCAGTCCGTGTGGTGAGTTTGCTCCCACAGTGCTGTTCGGGCCAACACCGGTGCCTAATTCGATGCCGGGTGGTAACTCCAGGGTTTTTCTTATTATTGTTTCACGACATGGTTTGTTACAACTGTGTGTCTCGCTGGGCCATTTCAGAGGGCTGTTAAGAGTGAACCACATCGCTGTGGGTCTGAAATCACGTATCGGCCAGTCCGCCTAAGGACTGCAGATTTCCTTCCCTAAACGACATTACATAAGAACATAAGAGATAGGAGCAGGAGTCGGTCATTTGGCCCCTCGAACCTGCTCCGCCATTCAATAAGATCATGGCTGATCTGATCTTGGCCTCAACTCCACTTCCCTGCCCGCTCCCCATAACCCTCGACACCCTTATCGTTCAAAAATCTGTCTATTAGCGAACCAGATGGGTTTTTACGACAATCCGGCAGTTTCATGGTCCCCATTACTGATACTAGCTTTTTATTTCCAGGATTTTATAACTAAATGTCATGTTGTTGCCCCCCTGAGCTCCCATTTACTGGCACCAATGGGTTTCCCAATGGGAAATTTCTGTCCGTTTTTTTAACAAGGAGTTGGGCTTGCGGAGGGATACCAGGCAGGTAGGCCTCCTGAGCGGTGGTCCTTCACCTCCCACCGGCTCCCACATCTGCCGACAGGGGTGAAATAAACTCAGTCTGACAAATCCAGTGCTGGTGAAGGTTCCTCCCCTCAAAGGAATCTGTGCCAACAGACCCCTTGTGGTCTCACTCCAATAATACGAAGGCCTGAATCACCGTCATACTGGATGGTCCTTTGGAAGCATTCCCATCACATATAGCACAACAGGGATTTGAACACAAGAATTACAATTTTAAAACCTCTCTCTCTCTTCCTTTAAAACACTCCTTACAACCGACCTCTCGGACCAAGCTTTTGGTCACCTGTCCCAATATCTCCTGATCTTGCTCCGTGTCAGATTTTGTTTGAAGTGCCTTGGGACGTTGTGCTACGTTAAAAGACACGATATAAATGTAAGATGTTGTTTAACGATGTAAAAGTTTCACATGAACAAGGCATGATCTAACTGAATGGCGGAACGGGCTCGAGGGGCTGAATGGCGGAACGGGCTCCAGGGGCGGAACGGGCTCGAGGGGCTGAATGGCGGAATGGGCTCGAGGGGCTGAATGGCGGAACGGGCTCCAGGGGCGGAACGGGCTCGAGGGGCTGAATGGCGGAACGGGCTCGAGGGGCTGAATGGCGGAACGGGCTCCAGGGGCGGAACAGGCTCGAGGGGCTGAATGGCGGAACGGGCTCGAGGGGCTGAATGGCGGAACGGGCTCGAGGGGCTGAATGGCCTCCTCCTGTTCCTATGAGCAGTTGAATACCTCGTTGACGTTCACATCTGGCGCATGAAAGGAGGTCCATCAAGGTGAGCTACTAGTGGGTAATCAGAGCGAGGGAAGTGCAAGCCATCGAGATGCTGGACAGTGCTGCACATAAAGGAAGAAAGGGGGTAAAAGTGGAGAAAAAGGAACACAGACGCCTCACTCCATCATCCTCCCGCTGCAGATGTTTGAAGAACTGATCAGCAACTGGCAAATTCATGACTCACTCCCATTTGTTGAATCTTGTGATTACAGGAGTCGCTCTCCAGCCCTGAGGTAGTGACGAAGCTCTGTGAAATATTAATCAGAGTTTCAGCTATTTCCCCCTCCTTTCCGGAAGGGATTCTAGGGTCTATCCCATCTGGTCCAGGCTCCCTGTAGTCATTTAGTGCTTTCAGTTTCTCGTCTGACAGATGCTTTATTGACCTACACATATGTTATCAGATTCCACAGCCAGCCTGACTCAATGTGATGAATTCACTTACCACATCTGCCGTTTCCCGAACCCCCCCATTCCTACACAACTTTAATCCTTAAAGGACCTATCCAGTCTTTTACAATCTGCAAATAGTGTTCATAACA
>JASTWF010001025.1:0-31301 GCA_030390025.1 Squalus acanthias
GACTCCCCCCCCGCCTCGCCCTGACTCCCCCCCCGTCTCGCCCTGACTCCCCCCCCGTCTCGCCCTGACTCCCCCCCCCCCGTCTCGCCCTGACTCCACCCCCCCCGTCTCGCCCTGACTCCCCCCCCCCCCCCCCCCCGCCTCGCCCTGACTCCCACCCCCGCCTTGCCCTGACTCCCTCCGTCTCGCCCTGATTCCACACCTCGCCCTCAGCCTCCCCCTGACTCCCCCGGCCTTGCCCTAATTGGGGTTTGGTTGAACTATCGGGGGATCGTGGGGTTCAGTAGAACTATCTTAATTTCAAATTTAATTTGAAAAAAGGATATCAAATTAGAATGTGGAAAGACATTCTGT
The DNA here is from genome assembly GCA_030390025.1 of Squalus acanthias. Lineage (NCBI taxonomy): Eukaryota > Metazoa > Chordata > Chondrichthyes > Squaliformes > Squalidae > Squalus > Squalus acanthias. The sequence goes on from JASTWF010001025.1 coordinate 355, forward strand.
CTGCCTCTGTATGTTCTGTGTGTGTGTGCCTCTCAGTCTCACAGATGTTAAAAATTAGAATATCTGTCTCAGGTGTAAGCCATTTGAACATTTAACTTTTTTGCCAACAAAGTACAGGTGCGATAATTGGTTGGATCAGAATTCAACTGCTATATTTTAGCTAAAAATTAAACTAACATTCGAATGAAGAAAGATAACGGGGGAGAAATTTGGTATCCCCCCGTTTGGGGCGCTAACTTTTAAAAGTTGAAAAAATTAGCGCCAGGCGATAATGTTTCTCAACTTTTAAAAAATTGGGGTTTGTGCTAAATCCTTCCTGGAGCGCAACAGGCAGCAGGCGGGGCGGTAGGTGAGCAGCGCTGTACAATGGGCCGTGCAGCGCTGCCGCGTTGGAAGGCTCCTTCCCTCCCTTAAAGGGAAGGGCCATCGCTGCAGGCTCTGCAAGGGGAAACCTTACCTGGTTCCCGACGGCAGCCGCGATCCGGCCCGATCAGCCCGATGCCCTGCAGCAGAGTGCCGGGCTGATCAATCGCTGGTGAAGACAAAGGAAAAAAAAAGAAAGAGCATTTCAGAATTTTTTGGACTTACCTCGGCCACCTTGCCTTTAAGTTTCGCCCCCGAAGCGCCCGGCCTCCCGATGAACGCCTCCTGTAGCTGCCGGTGTTTTCACCCGACGATGCTGCAGGGGGCGGAACCAAAGTTCGGGTCCGGGGTGCGACAGGGGCGATGCGCACGGAGATAACGTCACGATCTCCAGGCAAAGGAGATCGGGGCGCAACGCCATGCCGCCGCCGCAAACCTCCCGCCGAATATAGCGGGAGTCGATCTTCTCGCCGCGCCCGGTTGGTACATGCTTACGCCCCGTTATCACCCCCCGGAGGCGATGACAGGACGTGCTAAGGGGGCCAATTTCTCGGCCGATCTCTTTCTCCCCCTCACTTTGTCCCTAATATGTGTGCCTTTCTCTCCCTGAGCTTAATATACTTTCTGAAGTTTATAGAGCACAAAACAAAAGCTACAATAGGTATGTAATCGCCTCTCTGTTTAAAAGAATGCTCAAAATAAACTTTAACTGATTAACTTTTGAGCTCTAGCTTTCCTTCAAATAAGTTTGAAGCTTGCTGAGCAGAAACTGCTTGCAGCTGAAGGAAAATAATTAGATACTTGGTACATGATCAAACTGTACAACGAAAATTCAGCACAGACAGTCACAGCTCAACGCAACATATGAAACCCAGCCCAGGGCTGAGAGCATTGAGTAAAACTTTAGTGAGAGCATTAAAAGACACAAAAGACAATGAAATGGACCAATATAATCATGTTAGTGTGAAATATGTATATTAAAATTTGTTTAACCTCTTATTTTGGAAATATTTAGAAATATCAGTTACTGAGAAAAATTGGCAGATAAATAAATCTTAAAAAGCACTTTGATTGATTTATTGGGAGACGAGAATACAACACCTCCCAGTGGCCAGCTTGTGAAAATAGCGGGTGATGAATTCACATTCTAAATGTGGACACAACAATTTATACTCTGAAAAGTTGGCACAAAAGTGCAACGGAAAGAGTGAGAGCAAGAAGTAAGGTTTTGTAGACAGCAAGTACTTGCAGGCTTAAGATTTTTAAAATTTAAATATTTTGTCCCAGGATTGGGGGCTGGTGTGATGTACTGAGCCAGACCGAACCAGAAGGTCGCGGGTTCAGTTCCCGGTCTTTGCTGAGTGAGCTGATCCCAGCAGGGCCACTACAATTAGCCTGAGCCCCCTGGGTTAGGAAGGGGAACATCAGTCAGGAATCTGCTCTGGTTCTGGAATGTGCACATGTGCAGATGTTAGGTGGGCTCTAATGTCCTCCACTGTCCAAATTCACTATTGAGGCTCAGGCGTGAAGAGTGATCTCTTGGGTGAGGTACTGGTGGGCACCCAATGCCCACAGAAACACGTGCCAGCTCCTTCAGGAAAACGGGGGAGCTCGAGGGGGAAAAAGTCCTGAGGAATACGATCTGTTGTGCTTGCCTTATCACTCGCGAGATGTTGGATGAGACCCCTCACACACTCAGAGTACAGCCCCCCGTCAGCAGCTGTAACTGTGCCAATCACCTTTCCATCACTTCCTTTTATCACAATGATTTATGTTGCAGGGAACATACAGGTTTAAGAATGGAGCGCGTTATGTGGGAGAGTATGTGCAGAACAAGAAGAATGGCCAGGGAGTCTTCTATTATCCGGATGGCTCTAAGTATGAAGGTAATCTTTCACCTCCTAATTCTGCGTTATTATACAGTGAGGAATAAAGGGAGCTTGCTTAAACCATCACAGCACAAAATACAGCAGGACTCAATCTGTGGTGCGTTTTACTGGCCCAAGCAGCTTATTTTGATTGAAGTGCTGAGTCTGTACCTGACACCTTCTGTAAATCACCCGTGTATAGCGACCTGTACTGACAGCAGAGATTTAGACCTCAGCCAATCAAATAAATACTTTCTTTCTGTCTACAAACTGTGATGGTGAGAAACAGAATTAGCACGTGCGGTTATTTGCTGTGTCGACATTGTCAGAACCTGTTTGCACCGGAATGTAACCATGGCACTGGAAAACCAAGGGGTCAGTCACACAGTGACAGGACCGCACTATCGAGGGGTCAGTCAGTCACACATTGACAGGGCCGCACTATCGAGGGGTCAGTCAGTCACACAGTGACGGGCCGCACTATCGATGGGTCAGTTAGTCACACCTTGACAGGGCCGCACTATCGCGGGGTCAGTCACACAGTGTCAGGGCCACACCATCGAGGGGTCAGTCAGTCACACAGTGACAGGGCCGCACTATCGAGGGGTCAGTCAGTCACACAGTGACAGGGCCGCACTATCGAGAGGTCAATCAGTCACACAGTGACGGGCCGCACTATCGAGGGGTCAGTCAGTCACACAGTGACAGGGCTGCACTATCGAGGGGTCAGTCAGTCACACAGTGACAGGGCCGCACTATCGACGGGTCAGTCAGTCACACAGTGACAGGGCCGCACTATCGAGGGGTCAGTCACACAGTGACAGGGCCGCACTATCGAGTGGTTAGTCAGTCACACAGTGACAGGGCCACACTATCGAGGGGCCAGTTAGTCACACAGTGACAGGGCCGTACTATCGAGGGGTCAGTCACACAGTGACACAGTGACAGGGCCTCACTATCGAGGGGATAGTCACACAGTGACAGGGCCTCACTGTCGACGGCTTAGTCACACAGTGACAGGGCCGCACTATCAAGGGGTCAGTCAGTAACACAGTGACAGGGCCGCACTATCGAGGGGTCAGTCACACAGTGACAGGGCCGCATTATCGAGGGGTCAGTCAGTCACACAGTGACGGGGCCGCACTATCGAGGGGGTCAGTGACACAGTGACAGGGCCGCACTATCGAGGGGTCAGTCACATAGTGACAGGGCCGCACTATCAAGGGGTCAGTCAGTCACACAGTGACAGGGCCGCACTATCGAGGGGTCAGTCACACAGTGACAGGGCCGCACTATCGAGGGGTCAGTCACACGGTGACAGGGCTGCACTATCGAGGGGTCAGTCACACCGTGACAGGGCCGCACTATCGAGGGGTCAGTCACACAGTGACAGGGCCGCACTATCGAGGGGTCAGTCACACAGTGACAGGGCCGCACTATCGAGGGGTCAGTCACACAGTGACAGGGTTGCGCTAACGAGGGGTCAGTTGGTCACTCACACAGATTTTCTTTCTTTCTTTCTTTCTTGCTAATCACCTCCTGCTTAGTCACTCATACTATTCTCTGATGATGCAGGAAGCTGGGCGCATGATCAACGGCATGGAGAAGGAATTTACTTTTATCCAAACGGTGATACGTACAGCGGAGAATGGCTCGCTCACCAAAGGTACAGCCAAAACCATATCTGACATGCAACAGTGGCACACCGCTCACTCTGTGGGTGTTAACAGTTGGGGAAAGGACTTGACTCATTTGTCCATTTCTGTGCGGATGTGATTGAGAGGTGGGAGAGGCAGGATGACATCACCAGTCTGAATCCCCACCAGTTGCACCTGTGTTGTCCCCACTGTGATGCACAGCTGCATGAAGTAGGTGTACTTGCCTGTCAGGAGTGAGGCTGTTTTCCCTCCTGCACAATATGATCAATTACAATTGGGAATACGGCAAATTCAATGCTAGGCCCTTCACAGGAATGTTATCAAACAAAACATGACAGTCAGCTTACAGACGAGAAAAGGTAGCAGGTGGGATCGGCGTGCAAGCTCATTCTTTTTCATTTAATCTTCTCTTCACCCTGTGGCCAAAGCCACTGATCCCTGCTGGGCTGTGGGTTGCACAGAAACATAGAAACATAGAAGATAGGAGCAGGAGTAGGCCATTCGGCCCCTCGAGCCTGCTCCACCATTCAATGAGATCATGGCTGATCATCCAAATTCAGTACCCTGTCCCTGCTTTCTCCCCATATCCCTTGATCCCTTTAGCCTTAAGAAATATATCTAACTCCTTCTTGAATATATTTAATGAATTGGCCTCCACTGCCTTCTGTGGTAGAGAATTCCACAGGTTCACCACTCTCTGGGTGAAGAAATTCCTCCTCATCTCAGTCCTAAATGGCTTACCCCTTATCCTTAGATTGTGACCCCTGGTTCTGGACTCCCCCGCCATCAGGAACATCCTTCCTGCATCTAGTCTGTCTAGTCCTGTTAGAATTTTATAAGTTTCAATGAGATCCCCTCTCATTCTTCTAAACTCTAGCGAATACAAGCCCAATCGTCCCAATCTCTCTTCATACGTCATTCCTGCCATCCCAGGTATCAGTCTGGTGAATCTTCGCTGCACTCCCTCCATAGCAAGAACATCCTTCCTCAGATAAGGCGACTAAAAGTGCACACAATACTCAAGGTGTGGTCTCACCAAGGCCCTGTACAACTGCAGCAAGACATCCTTGCTCCTGTACTCGAATCCTCTCGCTATGAAGGCCAACATACCATTTGCCTTCTTAGCCACCTGCTGCACCTGCATGCTTACCTTCAACGACTGGTGCACAAGGACTCCCAGGTCTCGTTGCACTTCCCTCTTTTTCCCAATCTATTGCCATTCAGATAATAATCTGCCTTCCTGTTTTTGCCACCAAAGTGGATAACCTCGCATTTATCCACATTATACTGCATCTGCCATGCATCTGCCCAATCACCCAACTTGTCCAAATCATACTGGAGTTTCTCTGCATCCTCCTCACAACACACACGCCCACCCAGCTTTGTGTCGTCTGCAAACTTGGAGATATTACATCTAGTTCTCTCGTCTAGATCATTAATATATATTGTGAATAACTGGGGTCCTAGCACCGATCCCTGCGGTACCCCACTAGTCACTGTCTGCCACTCGGAAAAAGACCCGTTTATTCCAACTCTTTGCTTCCTGTCTGCCAACCAGTTCTCTATCCAAGTCAGTACCTTACCCCCAATCCCATGTGCTTTAACTTTGCACGCTAATCTCTTATGCGGGACCTTATCGAAAGCCTTCTGAAAGTCCACTGGTTCTCTCTTATCTATTCTACCAGTTACATCCTCAAAACATTTTTTTGGAACTGGTTGCCCTCGGCTATTCCAATCAATGGTGATTGTAAAGATGGGATCACAGACTATGAGTTTACATCATGAGAGCCATCCCAGCGAAGCCCAAGCCTGTTCTCACCCACTGTGCAGCAGGAATCACTGAATAGTGATGAGGAGCACGAACACTCTCTGATTTCCCCCTCTCAGCTCAGGGGATGCTGAGGCCACTCATGGCAGTCAGCACAGATTGGAGACTGAGCCTGGGATCTTGCTGCTCTAAAAGGGGCCATTCCTTGCTGGGTAATCTCCCTGAGCCACTATGGCAGCTGCTTTGGAGTGTTTATAAAATTAAAATTAAATTGATAATTTTCTCAATGGTGCAGTGGATAAATAATGCAGTTGACAAGATTCCCCATCCTTCTCCAGCAAGGCTGAGTCAGGAGGACCTTCGACCTGTCTCTATTGGCCTTGGTTCTCCCTCAATGTATTCATTGTTTACCTTCACTAGGCACGGTCAGGGAATCTACATGTATGCCTTTACAGGCTCCAAGTATGTGGGAACCTGGGTTCATGGAAAACAGGTCGAGGCCGGAGAGCTCATTCACCTGAACCACCGATACCAGGGCAATTTCCTCAATAACAATGTAAGTACCGAGTTCCACCACGTATCGCGACAGTGTCTCACCTCACCACAGTCCCTGGAGCCTTTTTTTTTAATTCGTTCACGAGATGTGGGCGTTGCTCATAAGGCCAGCATTTATTGCCCATCCCTAATTGCCCTTGAGAAGGTGGTGGTGAGCCACCTTGTTGAACTGCTGCAGTCCATGTGGTGTTCTTTGTAGCAATTTGGTACAACTGAGTGGCTTGCTGTGGGTCTGGAGTCACATAAAGGCCAGACTGGGTAAGGACGGCAGATTTCCTTTCCTAAAGGACATTAGTGAACCAGATGGGTTTTTACGACAATCAGATAGTTTTATGGTCACCATTACTGACACTAGCTTTTTATTCCAGATTTATTTAATTAACTGAATTATATATTCCCAGCTGCTTGTGGTAGGATTTGAACTCATGTCTCCAGATCTTTAGTTCAGGCCTCTGGATTACTAGTCCAGTAACATAACCACTATGCTACCTGGTTACAGTCATCAGGCTGTAGTACCCACAGCCCATGCACCCGGAGCCCATGTGCTTCCTCGCCTGGTTACAGACATAGGGCTGTGTTGGGTAGAAACCATATCCTGACCTGCCTGGACAAAGGGACAAATTGGAGAGTGACAATCCAGGGTTTGGACCGTGCCCCCAACCAGAGGCCAGTTACACAGCAGCACAGGTAGAGGCCTGGGAGCAGGTGGGGGACCCCTGGGACCTCCGGGATCCAAGAATGGGGAGGGAAGCAATACTGTGACAGCACAATGATCTTCAAAAAGCATCTGTATCAATGTGCTACTCATCGTGGGACTGTCAGAGTACTGAATCAATTGTTGTAGGGGTTAAAGGTAGTTACTCATGGTGGGAAATGGTGTTCCACAGGGATCGGTGCTGGGACCACTGTTTACATAAACAATTTGGACTAGGGAATCAGAAGTATAATTTCAAAATTTGTGGATGACACTAAATTGGGAGGTATAGTTACTACAGAGGAGGACTGTGACAAAATACAGGTAGACATTAATAAACTTGCAGAATGGGCGTATAATTGGCAAATAAACTTCAATATAGACAAGTGTGAGGTAGTACATTTTGATAGGAAAAATAAAGAGGCCACATACTCTAAATGGAGTTGAGGAACAGAGGAATCTAGATACACAAATCACTTAAAGTAGTGACACAGGTTAATAAGGCCATAAAAAATACAAGCCAAGCACTCGGGTTTATTTCGAGAAGGAAAGAATTGAAAAGCAGGAAAGTTATGTTAAACTTGTATCGAACATTGGTTGGACCACACTTAGAGTACTGCGAACAGTTCTTGTCTCCATATTATGAAAAGGATATAGAGGCACTGGAGAAGGTGCAAAGAAGATTTACTAGAATAATACCAGAACTGAGAGGTGATACTTATCAGGAAAGATTGAACAGGCTGGGTCTTTTTTCTCTAGAAAAAAGATTGAGGGGTGATCTGATAAAGGTCTTTAAAATTATGAAAGAGTTTGATAGGGTAGACGTAGAGAAGGGGGGAGAAATTCAGTATCGCCCCGTTTGGGGCGCAATTATTGGTCGGGCGCAAAGTTTAGCGCCTGGCACTAATTATCGCCTCCGACTGCAAACTTGGCTTTTATCGCCCCTGGAGGTGATTGGAGCGCTAAATCAGGCGCTACACACCTGTCTTAAGGCGCAAAGGCCGAGGAGCGAGGCGCTAACTCAGAGCGCGGGCGCAGCGCTGGTGATGTCAGTTAGCGATGGAACACGGACACACTGGGGCCGGCCAGTTCTTAAAGGGGAGGGTCGATCTTGCTCTCCAGCCACACCCTGCTCATTGGAGCCTTGAATCTCGACCTGGAGAGACCTGTGCCTACATTTTCCAGCCAAGGACTATGGAGAGGGTGAGTGAATGAGCTCAGTGCTTCAGCGAGCGGGCCTTGGAGGCTCTGGTTGGCGCGGTGGAGCGCAGAAGATCTATACTCTACCCTGAAAGTGGCAGGAGGCCTTTGCCGCGCGACTACAGAAGAGTGTGGAGGGAGGAGGGAGGTGGCTCAGCACGTCTCCTCCAGGAGCATGGTGACCAGGACCCATACTCAATGTCGCAAAAAGTTCAACGACCTCACTCGGATTGTCAGGGTGAGTGGCTTTTTATCAATACCTCTCCATCCCTCCATTTCAACCTCAGTCTATGGCCAGAGGGTCTTAAAACCCCAATGCCCAACACTCATCCAACACCTATGGCCCTCTCATAAAACACACACACACATTCCACACCTTGCATACAGTAAGGGCTATTCAACTATGGGAGGCACATGAGGCAAGACCATGGCTGTATATTTACTTAGACGCCGTCCTTTTTCTTGCAGGCCAAGCTATCTCATAACAGGAGACAGCAGCAACGGACGGGTGGAGGGCAGCCTCAGCTGCAACCCCTCAGCGATCTTGAGGCGCGCATCCACAGGATTGTGGCAAGCCAGGTGATCGGTCCCGTCGCCCCTGGAAACGTCGACCCCGTTCGGGACAGCAATAGTCAGGTCATCAGCTTTCGCTCCTCTCTCATTCCACTTGTCCCTCACAACACCAGCCTTTGACACTTTCAATCCAACTTACTAAATCGCTCCACTCCTTCCTCCCTTACTGCACCCCTGTCCTCACGCTAAAGCCACTCTTGTACCTCCCTGCTTTCAGATGGTGATTCACCAGCTGAGGAGACGGGCCCTCAAGCTGCCAGTGGGAGTGAAGCTGCAGGCGAGGAGGAAGAGGAAGCCGGAGCCTCAGCGCCACCCTCTCCTGAGGAAGCCCATGCCCACACTGGGACCACGTCTTCCCTGGAGGGGAGTAGGGGGGAAGGATCTGATGAGGGTGAAGCTCCGGGACCCAGCGGGCTGCAGCAACGCGATGTGGCTAGGGAAGCTCGGGGGCCTTCTCCCCGGAGGGAGAGTAGGCCAGCGAGTCCTGCTGCACTGGACGCAGAGGAGGAGCGGCTCATCGCTGAAATGAACACCCAGGCGGTGGACATGCACACTCAGCTCATGGGTGCAGTGGGAAGGGTGCCGAAAGCATTGATGCACTGGCAAGGAGTGTGGAGCACTACACTGTAGCACAGGCGGATGCCACGCAAATGCTTAGAGCTGCAATTCAGTCACTGGCTGCCGTGATCCAATCTCAGACTGGTCTCATGCAGTCTCAGATTGAGGCCACGCAAGCACTGACTGCTGCCATTGTTGCTGGTTTGGACACATTTCCCTGGGGCTCTCATCGCGCCGCAGCAGGCCAGCAATCTGTGCTCTAGCAGATTGCTCCAGATGCTGAGGTGCTGCCCTGTGGGAGTGCCAGTGTGTCGGTCGAGCAGGGCGGTGCTGTCCTCTCTCAAGATGACAGCATTCCTGCTGCCACCACTGTCACTTCCCCATTGCACTTCCCACCGCCTGTAGGCCAGACTGCTGCTGCCCATGCAGAGTTGGTGCAGTCTGCAGCCGGGCTCTCCAGGCCCAGAGCTGGTCGAGGCCGTCCTTCAAGGGCATCTGTAGTCTCAGGTTCTGACAGTCAGCAGCCTTCCACCAGCCTTGCTGCAGCCACTGGGGCCCCATTATGGAGGAGCAGTAGGGTGGGAAGGGGTGAAGTGCGCAAGGGAAGGAGATCACCCTCAAAGGGCAAAAAGTAGGAGGTGTGACGAAATGTTGGGAATTTTTTTATTAAAGGCCGAGGTTCGTGTTCAAACTTTTTTTTACTGTTTTGGCCATTATCTCCAGGTTGTGAGAACCAGTTATGTTAATTCATGATTTTTTTGTGTATGTTTCTATTAGTTTGACATGAAGAAATGACACACACCGAGTTTGTAAAATAAAAAGGTTTTTGTATTCAAAATGTACATGTTTGGCCTTTGAAATCATTGCTACCTTGGCCGGTTTTGGGGTTACGGGTTGCTTTCCATGATATTGTTCTCCATGTCAGAAGCCATTTCCTGAGTAGGGGCCTAGAAGCGGCTTGTTATCAGTCGTTGACGGACGGCCCTTGCAGTTTCAACATTGTGGGCCTCCCTCCCACCTTGGTACTGCTGCTGATCATCCTCCTCCTCTGCCTCCTCCTCCGATGGTGCACCAAGGCCTGGTGACATTGGCTGGGTCCTGAGGATTGCCAGGTTATGAAGAATGCTGCACACAACTATGAAGAGGGAGACTCGCTCAGGCGAGTACTGCAGGGCTCCTCCTGAGTGGTCCAGAAAGCGGAACCGTTGCTTGAGCTCACCGATCGTCTGCTCAATGATGTTCCTGGTGGCGAGATGGCTCTCATTGTACCGCAGCTCAGCAGGGGTGTTGGGGTTACGGAGCGGTGTCATCAGCCAGGTGCAGCGTGGATAACCCTTGTCCCCGAGGAGCCAACCACTTGGCTGATGCGGTGCCTGGAAAAGGTCTGGCACACCAGTCTGGCGCAGGATGCAAGCATCCTGGCTGCTGCCAGGATAGCGTGCATTGGCAGCGAGTATCAGCTGTCTGTGGTCAAAGACCAACTGGACGTTTAAGGAGTGGAACCCTTTGCGGTTTCGGAAAACCTCTGCATTCTCATGCAGTGCCCGCAATGCCACATGCGTGCAGTCAATGGCGCCCTGCACCATGGGGAAGACCGCTATCCTCGCAAAGCCCAATGCGCGTTCATGCTGTTTGGCCCGGGTCATCGGGAAAGAGATATACTGGCGTCTCCTTTTATAGAGGGCATTTGTGACCTGATGGATACAGCAATGGACCGCGAACTGGGAGATATTGGTGATGTCCCCAGTAGCTGCTTGAAAGGAGCTGGTGGCATAAAAATTCAGAGCCACTGTCGCCTTCACTGCCACCGACAGAGACGTCCTGGTCCTCAGTTGAGGCTGCAGATCTGGCTGCAGCAGGTGGCAAAGTTCAGTGACCACCTCCTTGCTGAAGCGCAGCCTTCGCAAACACTGCTCCTCAGATAAATGAATGTAGGAGAATTGTTCCCGGAATACCCTGGGAGGGTAAGGTCTCCTGTGCAGAGGCCTGTTGGCCCTCCTCCGTCTGGCCATGATTGCCACTCTCTCTCTGCGTCTCTGATGCCTCCGATTCTGCAGGCACAGGACAATGCCCCGAATCAGTGCAGCCCCCAGAGTCTCTTGACAATCGAAGTAATGAAGGTCAAATCCAAAAGTACCTGCAAAGTGATGCTCAGTAGCCAAAACTACTTCACACAGCGTTGACTCTATGCAGAAGTCTCTCTCTCTCAGAATCTCTCTCTCTGTCAGAATGAGTGGTGCAAAAATGTCTACCACAAAAAAAGGCAGGAAGAGGGCGCCTTTAAATAGCACCCCCCCCAGCCCCTCACCGACTGGGAAACGTTCCAGTCTCCCTGTCGTTGCTTGCGGCAGGCGGAAAGGAGGGGGGCACCACTCTATCCGGTCCGGGGCACCACCGGGACGTTGCACGCTCGACTGATGTCACGATCTGCAGGCGCAGGAGATCGGGGCGGTAGACTTTTGCGCGCCGCAAAAACTCTAGTCAATTTCGCGAGCGGCGCAAACATCACCGCGCCCAGGCGCTAGTTGCTTTGCGCCCCATTAGCGCTCTTAGGGCGCTAACGGGAGGCGCAAAGCAACCAAATTTTTCCCTCAAGATGTTTCCACTTGCGGGTGAGACCAGAACTCGGGGCCATAATTGTAAGATAGTCACTAATAAATCCAATAGTGAATTCAGGAGAAACTTCTTTACCCAGAGAGTGGTGAGAATGTGGAACTCGCTACCACAGGGAGTAGGTGAGGCGAATAGTATAGATCCGTTTAAGGGGAAGCTGGATAAGCACATGAGGGAGAAGGGAATAGAAGGATACGCTGATAGAGTGAGATGAAGTAGAGTGGGAGGAGACTCGAGTGGAGCATTAACACTGGCTCGGAGCTGTTAGGCCGAATGGCCTGTTTCGGTGCTGTAAATTCTACGTAACTTTGTAATACTTTGTTGAGTTCACTAAGATATCTTTTGCTTAATTTCTGCAGCCTACAGGTTCAGGGAAATACGTCTTTGACTTTGGCTGTGAGCAGCACGGTGAATATCTTCAGATCGAACAGGTAAATCCCAGGGAGGACAGGTAGCTGACAGCATTCCATGGCAAAGCTAAGTATTTACAGCTGGGACTCACCAGTGATATGCACAGTTGCCACTACATGTGGCCTTGGGTCAGTTAGTGTCTCGTGTTGTCCAGTGATGTGTTATGAAGAGGATCGGGAAATTAAACGAGTCCATGGTGTAAACACACAACTCCAAGTCAGGAGGCTGGCAGTGACCAGGGCAGGGAACACCGGCAGTGACCGGGGCGGGGACACCGGCAGTGACCGGGGCGGGGGACACCGGCAGTGACCGGGGCGGGGGACACCGGCAGTGACCGGGGCGGGGGACACCGGCAGTGACCGGGGCGGGGGACACCGGCAGTGACCGGGGCGGGGGACACCGGCAGTGACCGGGGCGGGGGACACCGGCAGTGACCGGGGCGGGGGACACCGGCAGTGACCGGGGCGGGGGACACCGGCAGTGACCGGGGCGGGGGACACCGGCAGTGACCGGGGCGGGGGACACCGGCAGTGACCGGGGCGGGGGACACCGGCAGTGACCGGGGCGGGGGACACCGGCAGTGACCGGGGCGGGGGACACCGGCAGTGACCGGGGCGGGGGACACCGGCAGTGACCGGGGCGGGGGACACCGGCAGTGACCGGGGCGGGGGACACCGGCAGTGACCGGGGCGGGGGACACCGGCAGTGGGACACCGGCAGTGACCGGGGCGGGGGACACCGGCAGTGACCGGGGCGGGGGACACCGGCAGTGACCGGGGCGGGGGACACCGGCAGTGACCGGGGCGGGGACACCGGCAGAGAGCGAGGGCGGGGACACCGGCAGAGAGCGAGGGCGGGGACACCGGCAGAGAGCGAGGGCGGGGACACCGGCAGAGAGCGAGGGTGGGGACACCGGCAGAGAGCGAGGGTGGGGACACCGGCAGAGAGCGAGGGTGGGGACACCGGCAGAGAGCGAGGGTGGGGACACCGGCAGAGAGCGAGGGTGGGGACACCGGCAGTGAGCGAGGGAGAGGACACCGGCAGTGACCGGGGCGGGGACACCAGCAGCATTATGGTGAATTTTAATCAGGGTCACGTGGGGAATGTATCTTCGCTGAATGTAGCTTATCTCGTTGCCAGGTTTCTGATGAGAGCAGTAGGAGGAGTTTGAAGGGAGCAGCTTCCAGTTCGGCCACCCTGAGCCCACTCACCACAGGGTCTTTGATTTTGACCAAGGCCAGTGCAGCGTGTGATTGGTTGCAGCGTTGCTTACTGTGTTTCTTGCATGTTGCATGAGTCACTGATACACGGGAGGGAGGGGTGATTGCGATTGTTTAGTGCAAGCTGCAATGTCGAGGAGCTCCACATTAACCAGGCTTGTGTGCAGTAATGTGGCTCACATTCCACCCTTCAACCCCCACCTCAGCTCTCTGTACTCTCTGCTCCTTCACCGCTGGCTGGATGGAAGCCCAGCAGAACCCTGCCCTCGCCCAATGAAAGCCCAGCAGAACCTTGCCCTCGCCCAATGGAAGCCCAGCAGAACCCTGCCCTCGCCCAATGAAAGCCCAGCAGAACCTTGCCCTCGTCCAATGGAAGCCCAGCAGATCCCTGCCCTCGTCCAATGAAAGCCCAGCAGAACCTTGCCCTCACCCAATGGAAGCGCAGCAGAACCCTGCCCTCGCCCAATGGAAGCCCAGCAGAACCTTGCCCAATGGAAGCCCAGCAGAACCTTGCCCTCGCCCAATGGAAGCCCAGCAGAACCCTGCCCTCGCCCAATGGAAGCCCAGCAGAACCCTGCCCTCGCCCAATGGAAGCCCAGCAGAACCTTGCCCTCGCCCAGTGGAAGCCCAGCAGAACCCTGCCCTCGCCCAATGGAAGCCCAGCAGAACCTTGCCCTCGCCCGATGTCCACACATGCAATTTCCAGAAGTTGGTTTCTATTTGAATGCACTGGACCAGCTCTGGCCTTCCCTTGCATGGCGAATCCTCAGTCCCAGATTGTTCATATTTCACCTGGCTGCTCCCGAAACCAGTCCCGACAGTGATATCTCTACGGGTACAAATGGGGAAGATCTCCAGCTTGATACCCAGTCTGTGTAGAGTTCACTGATCTCAGCCATGGCATGTTTAGTGCCCCAGGTCTAGGGAGGGAATGCCACCCAGGGATCCCATACCTGCTAGTGCTCCAGTGAACACTGCTGGAAAGTATGTGTGTGAGCCCGAGTCAGAGGAACGGAGAGTTTGGCGTGTGGGTTGGAGGGTTGGAGGAGGTTACAGAGATCGGGAGGGGCAAAGCCATGAAGGGATTTAAGCACAAGTTTGAGAATTTTAAATTGGAGGGATTGGTGGACTGGGAGCCAACATAGGTCAGGAAAGATAGGGTGATGGTTGAGCGGGGCTTGGTGTAGGATAGGATACAGACAGCAGGCTATCTATATACATTACTGAGCGTGGGATGTTACTGAAGCTATTATTGATCTCTCTATGGCAGGACAAGACTGAAGAAGAGATGGAGGAGGAAGAATCTGTAACTGTGACCATCCTGAAGTGGAAAGCAGAGAAGCTCTCAGGATTGACATTGTACTCCCCAAGTGAGTCCAATGGGCCTCAATGGCAGGCCTGGCTCTGCACACACACCAGCAATTGCACCTTAGGTGGATGTGTGACGTCTGCCTGAATCTACTGCGATGTCAAGTAAATCCAGTAGGGAATTCAGGAGAAACCTCTTTACCCAGAGGGTAGTGAGAATGTGAGGTTGAGGCGAATAGTATAGATGTATTTAAGGGGAAGCTGAATAAGCACATGAGGCAGAAAGGAATAGAAGGATACGCTGATAGGATGAGATGAAGAGGGGTGGGAGGAAGCTCATGTGGAGCATCAACACCGGCACGGAGCAGTTGGGCCGAATGGCCTGTTTCTGTGCTGTGCACTCGATGTAATTGATTTATTTTCAGGGTGAGTAATACCCAGGAGCAGTGAGGCACAGCAACAGGGTGAGAGTTCAGTACTTAAAACAATAAATCGGTCCAGAGGATAAAATGCCGTTTTTTAGGATGTATTTCTTATACAGCTTAACAAGCAGCAGGGCTTTTGGATGGAAGAGCCGTTTGTAAGAGCTTCACAGTGACATTTTATACATGGGTGAAGCAAACCTCAGTTCACAGCGCAGTCTGGATCTTAGCAAAAGCTAAAGTCATGAGACACTCCCTCAGTACTGATTTCAGGCTGAAGGTTCCTGAAGACTGAGCTGTCAATCATCCCTGATCAAAGGCTGGGGATGTTGCAAATCATGGTAATGAGTGGGCGCTCATACATTGTCCGGGTCTCATACTGGTGCTGCCCTGACCAAGTGCACTTTAGTTAGCACCTAGCACAAGGCCCTTGTAAACTGACCAGTTCCAGACCTACCTCCTTGGCCTGGGTCCCACAGACATTTTGAAAGTGAAATTTGATTTTGATGGTAACAAATTAGCCGCCTGTTTTCCACCCCGCCTGAGCGGAGGAGGTATTCGGGCGGGATGGAAAGCAGGTTGTAATTCGCTATCGACCATTTCGTGCTGCCGCTGAAGTCGAATTTCACCCACTTTGTTTCCCAACCTCAATTTTGAAATTCGGTCGGGAAGGATAGCTTGCAATTTAACCCTAGCTATTTAAAAGAGTGTGAAGTAGAGAGAGACATTCTCCTGATTGACGCAGGTGCGTTCAGTGCTTTAACTTGGGGTTAAGTTTTACTTTTTACTGAGAAACCAAGCTGAGGAGCAGGACAGCAGCAGGGTGAAGAGGAGAGAGGATGTGCTAAATCAGGGAGCAGTGACAGGGGATCAGGCAATCACCTCGACACTGGAACACTCACCTGGGATGAAGCAGTGTCTATGAGAGTGACACTATATCTGGTGATCCAAACTGATGCTTCCCTAGTAATGTGCGTGGGACAGACTTGGGGGTGTTTGTTATTTGTTCTTGGGATGTGAGTGATGCTGACAAGACAATATTTATTGCCCATCCCTGGTTGCCCTGAGAGCACTGTGTCACCTATGTAATGTGGGGCTGGGGTTATATGTGGCGGGATCCCTTCCCTGATGGACATTACTTGGATTTTTAACAACAATCCAGCAGCTTTCGTGGTTATCTTTCTGATATCCAAATATTGCCAGAGTTATTGAATTAAATTTCATAATGTGCTATGATGTGTTTGGAAGTTATAACTTCTGGGCTACTAGTCCTGTCTAATAACCGCGAGCCCCCTGCCAGAGAATTTAACCGTAACTCACCAGTAATGCGTGAGTTACATTCACGCTCCAATCTGGCGCTTGTTGGTCGTGTGTCATCAGGTCACCTCACATCCTCTCTCCCTTTTCCTGCTCAGAAACACAGCCCACATTCTCCCCTTGATGGCAACATTACTGAGTTCCTGCACCACTTTCCCCAACAGTAACTTACCACTAAACAGATGAATCGACTAATCGGGGGAGACTGAGCGTCCTATCTCCACTTTTCCATTTTATAAACATCAGTCCATTCTCAGGGCGACATTAAAGGTTTATGAACTTGTTAAACCAGGGTGTGGGATTGAGCTCAGCACCCCAGTATCCTGCTAATGCCCAGGAGAACCATCTTGTGCTCTTGTCTGTACCACCACAAACCAGATGGGAATGGAATTTCTCCTTTGACTCCACTCATTTCCTCCAAATCAAAGGTGTTGCTATGGGTACCCGCATGGGTCCTAGCTATGCCTGCCTTTTCGTGGGATATGTGGAACACTCTTTGTTCCAGTCCTACTCGGGTCCCCTCCCTCACCTCTTTTTCCGGTACATTGACGACTGTATCGGTGCCGTTTCCTGCTCTCGCCCTGAACTAGACAATTTCATTCACTTTGCCTCCAATTTCCACCCTTCCCTCACCTTCACATGGTCCATCTCCGACTCTTCCCTCCCCTTCCTCGACTTCTCCGTCTCCATCTCTGGGGATAGGTTATTGACCAACATTTACTACAAGCCCACTGACTCCCACAGCTACCTGGACTACACTTCCTCCCACCCCGCCTCCTGTAAGGACTCTAGTCCCTTCTCCCAGTTTCTCCGTCTCCGCCGCATCTGCTCCGACGATGCCACCTTCCATACCAGTGCTTCCGACATGTCTTCCTTTTTCCTCAACCGAGGATTCCCCTCTACCGTGGTCAACACGGCCCTCGACCGTGTCCGTTCCATCTCCCGCACTTCTGCCCTCACCCCGGCCCCTCCCTCCCGGAACCACGATAGAGTTCCCCTTGTCCTCACCTTTCACCCCACCAGCCTCCACATTCAACGGATCATCCTCCGCCATTTCCGCCACCTCCAACGTGATCCCACCACCAAACGTATCTTCCCCTCACCTCCCCTTTCAGCATTCCGTAGGGACCGCTCCCTCCGAGACACCCTAGTCCACTCCTCTATCACCCCCAGCACCCCTTCCCCTTCACCCGGCACCTTCCCGTGCAAGCGCAGGAGATGCAACACCTGCCCTTATACATCCCCCCTTCCCACTCTCCAGGGCCCCAAACACCCCTTCCAGGTGTAACAGCGATTTACTTGTACTTCTTGCAATCTAGTATACTGTATTCGCTGCTCACGATGTGGTCTCCTCTACATTGGGGAGACCAAACGCAGATTGGGTGACTGCTTTGCGGAACACCTCCATTCAGTCCGGAAGGGTGACCCCGAGCTTCCGGTCGCTTGTCATTTTAATTCACCCCTCCACGCTCACTCAGACCTCACCATCCTCGGCCTCTTGCATTGTTCCACGGAAGCGCAGCGTAAGCTCCAGGAACAGCACCTCATCTTCCGTTTAGGCACTTTACAGCCTTCCGGACTTAATATCGAGTTCAACAATTTCAGATCATAACCCCGGCCCCTACCACATATGTATACATTTTATCCACTCTTTTGGTCCGTGCCTTTTTCCTTTTTTTCTCTCTCTCCCCCCACGGCAGCTGTCTCTGATTCTGCCAGCATTTCACACCTTACCTTTTGTTTCTCAACCTGTCCCATTACCATCTCGTCTTGCCTTGAGCATCTCTCAATGTCTCTACTCACTAAAGACCATCCCTTTTGTTCTTTTATTCCTCCCCCCAGCCTCCCCCTTGCATTTTTATCTGTTTATTTCTTGCTCTCTCAGTTCCGACGAAGGGTTTCGACCTGAAACGTTAACTCTCTTTCTCTCTCCACGGATGTTGCCTGGCCTGCTGAGTTTTTCCAGCGTTTTCTGTTGTTATTTGGGAATGGAATTGTAGTTTTTAACTGTCTCCTTTTACCCTTACAGCATTCAAGGCTGAACTAAAGGTCGAAGAGCAGGCTGCCGATGAGACAGAGGCCACTGATGTCCCTGAGACAGACGCCCCAGCGACAGACGCCCCAGCGACAGACGCCCCTGCGACAGACGCCCCTGCGACAGACGCCCCTGCGACAGACGCCCCAGCGACAGACGCCCCAGCGACAGACGCCCCAGCGACAGACGCCCCTGCGACAGACGCCCCTGCGACAGACGCCCCAGCGACAGACGCCCCAGCGACAGACGCCCCAGCGACAGACGCCCCTGCGACAGACGCCCCTGAGACAGACGCCCCTGAGACAGACGCCCCTGAATTACTTCCCACTGCAGCAGAAGGTGCTGAGACAGAGCCAGAGGTCCCACCTGAGGAGTTTGCAGACTGAGGCTGTGGAGAGAGGACAGAGCCCTGCACAAATAGCTGGGCGGAGAGCACCACCAATTACAGAAAAACACCAGCCCACAGTCTGAAAATACTGACTGATTCACATCAGCTTAAAAATATAGACAACACAAGAAGCAGTGACTGGGTCTGCAGATTGTGACTTGAAGGTGTTTTTAACAAGGAGAACAAGTTTCCTGGTTGGGGTGTATGCAGTAGTGTGATTCATCATTCCATCTAAATTTATTTCCTCAAAAATAAATGTTCGATACAAAGGTTGTTAGAAATTTTTCATTGTCATTGCAAAGAAATCCCACTCCTTTGTAAATGCTACTCAGAATGAATAGACGGAGCTTGTTGTCGAAGTTAGTCCATTATACACCAATGCATTTAAACCAACTATATTTTTTGGAACCATTCTCAGCTGGACCTTAAGAGTTCCTGTACTTGGTTACAAGCACGGAATGAGCGAGCTCAGCACACAACTTCAGAACTCTACCTAGCAAGCAGCAAACGAAAGGTCACTCATCTTAACATCGCCAACTCACCCTTCCTTATTGTACGGCTCTTCACCTCTAGGCTCAAATCCAGCCTTGACAGAGGGAATAAAAGCCCATCCTGCCTGTGCTGGCTCTTTGAAAGAGCTCTCCAATTTGTCCCACTCCCCTGCTCTTTCCCCATAGCCCTGCAAATTTTTCCTTTTCCAGTATTTATCCAATTCCCTTTTGGAAGTTACTATTGAATCTGCTTCCACTGCCCTTTCAGGCAGCGCATTCCAGATCACAACAACTCGTCGCGTAAAAAAATTCTCCTCCTCTCCCCTCTGGCTCTTTTGCCAATTACTTTAAATCTGTGTCCTCTGGTTACCGACCCTCCTGCCAGTGGAAACAGTTTCTCCTCATTTACTCTATCAAAACCCCTCATGATTTTGAACACCTTTATTAAATCTCCTCTCTAGGGAGAACAACCCCAACTTCTTCAGTCTCTCCACATAACTGAAGTCCCTCATCCCTGGAACCATTCGAGTAAATCTCCTCTGCACCCTCTCCGAGGCCTTGACATCCTTCCTAAAGTGCGGTGCCCAGAATTGGACACAATACTCCAGCTGGGGCCTAACCATTGATTTCTAAGGGGGAAAAATTTGGTATTGCCCCGTTTGGGGCGCAATTATCAGCCGGGTGCAAAGTTTAGCCTCCGACTGCAAACTTGGCTTCTATCGCCCCTGGAGGTGATTTGAGTGCTAAATCAGGCGCTACACACCTGTCTTAAGGTGCTAACGCCGAGGAGCGAGGTGCTGCCGAGGAGCGCTGGCGAAGCTCAGGTGATATCAGTTAGCAATGGAACACAGACACACTGGCGCCGACCAGTTCTTAAAGGGGAGGGTCGATCTTGCTCTCCAGCCACACCCTGCTCATTGCAGCCTTGAATCTCGGCCTGGACAGACATGTACTTCAATTCTGCTGGAAAGAACAATGGAGAGGCCCAGGGAACGAGTTCATCGCTTCAGCGATTGGGCCTTGGTGGCTCTGGTTGGCACAGTGGAGCGTCGAAGGTCAGTACTCTACCCACAGAGTGGCAGGAGGCCATTGCCACGCGATTATAGAAGAGTCTGGAGGGAGGTGGCTCAGCATGTCTACTCCAGGAGCCTGGTGCCCAGGACCCACACCCAATGTCAGAAGAAGTTCAACGACCTCACTCGAGTGGTCAAGGTGAGTGGTTGCTTTTCAATAGCTCTACATCCCTCCATCTCAACTTCACTCTGTGCCCAGAGGGTTTAAAAACCCCAAATGCCCAACACTCATCCAAGACCTATGGCCATCTCATAAAACACATACGTACATTCCACACCTTGCATACATTAAGGGCTATTCAACTATGGGAGGCACATCAGGCAAGCACATGGCTGCACATTCACTCAGATGCCGTCCTTTTTCTTGCAGGCCAAGCTATCTCACAACAGGCGCCAGCAGCAACGGACGGGTGGAGGGCCGGCTGAGCTGCAGACCCTCAGCGATTTGGAGGCGTGCATGCACAGGATCGTTGCCAGCCAGGTGATAGGTGCCGTGGCTGCTGGAGAGGTCGACCCCCTTGGGGACAGCAATGATAAGTTCATCAGCTTTCTCTCCTCTCTCATTCCACTTGCCCCTCACAACACCAGCCTTTTACACTTTCAATCCAACTTACTAAATGTCTCCAGTTCTTGCTCCCTTACTGCCCCCCTGTCCTGACGCTAAAGCCACTCTTGTACCTCCCTGCTTTCAGATAGTGAACCACCAGCTGACCAGCTTGTCCCTCAACCAACCAGTGGGAGCGACGCCCCAGGCGAGTAGGAAGAGGAAGCCGGAGCCTCAGCGCCTGCGTCTCCCGAGGGAGCCCATGCCCACACTGGGACCACACCTTCCATGGAGGGGAGCAGGGGGGAAGGGTCTGATGAGGACGAAGCTCCGGGACCTAGCGGGCTGCAGCAACACCATGGGGGTAGGGAAGCTCGGGGGCCATCTCCCCGGAGGGCGAGTAGGCAAGCGAGTCCTGCTGCACTGGACGCAGAGGAGGAGCGCGTCATCGCGGAAATGAATAGCCAGGCCTTGAGCATGCACACTGAGCTCATGGATGCAATGGCAAGGGTGCCCGAAAGCTTTGATGGACTGGCAAGGAGTGTGGAGCACTCCGCTGCAGTACAGGCCGACGCAACGCAACGGCTTAGTGCTGCAATTCAGTCACTGGCTGCTGCCATCTAATCTCAGACTGCTCTCATGCAGTCTCAGATTGATGTAACGCAAGCACTGACTGCTGCCATTGTCGCTGGTTCGGCCACATTGCCCCGGGGCTCTCACGGTGCCGCAGCAGGCCAGCAATCTGTGCTCGAGCAGATTGCTCCGGATGCTGAGGTACTGCCCTGTGGGAGTGCCAATGTGTCGGTCGAGCAGGAAGGTGCTGTCCACTCTCATGATGACAGCATTCCTGCTCCCACCACTGTCAGTTCCCCATTGCACTTGCCACCGCCTGCAACACCGCCTGTAGCCCAGACTGCTGCCGCCCATGCAGAGTTGGTGCAGTCTGCAGCCGGGGCCTCCAGGCCCAGAGCTAGTCGAGGGCATCCTTCAAGGGCATCTGTAGTCTTTGCACCTGACATTCAGCAGCCTTCCACCAGCCTTGCTGCAGCCACTGGGGCCCCCTTACGGAGGAGCAGTAGGGTGGGAAGTGGGGAAGTGCGCAGGGGATAGAGATCACCATCGAAGGGCAAACAGTAGGAGGTCTAAATAAATGTTGGGAATGTTTGTAGTAGAGGTCGAGGTTCGTCTGATTACATTTGTTTACAGTTTTGGCGTTTTTCTCCAGCTTGTGAGAACCAGTTCTGTAAATTCATGATTTGTTTTTGCTTCTAATTGTTTGTCCTGAATAAATGACACACACAGTTTGTTAAAGAAAAAAGTTGTTGTATTCAAAAATTACATTTTTGGCCTTTGGAATCATTGCAGCTTTGGCCGGCTATAGCGGGTGCGGGTTGCTTTCCATGATGTTGTTCTCCATGCCAAAAGCCATCTTCTGAGTAGGGGCCTAGAAGTGGCTTGTTATCAGCCATTGACAGACGGCCCTTGCAGTGGCAACATTGTGGGCCTCCCTCCCACCTTGGTGGCTGCTGCTGCTGATCATCCTCCTCCTCCTCCTCTTCCTCCTCCGGTGGTGCACCAATCCCTGGTGGCATTGGCTGGGTCCTCAGGATTGCCAGGTTGTGAAGCATGCAGCATACAACTATGAAGAGGGAGACTTGCTCAGGAGAGTACTGCAGGGCTCCTCCTGAGTGATCCAGACAGCGGAACCGTTGCTTGAGCACGCCGATCATTTGCTCAATATCCTGGTGGCGATATGGCTCTCATTATACCGCAGCTCGGCAGGGGTGTTGGGGTTACGGAGCGGTGTCATCAGCCAGGTGCAGAGTGGATAACCCTTGTCCCCGAGGAGCCAACCACTTGGGTGATGCGGTGCCTGGAAAAGGTCTGGCACACCAGTCTGGTGCAGGATGCAAGCATCGTGGCTGCTGCCAGGATAGCGGGCATTGACGGCGAGTATGAGCT
This sequence comes from Squalus acanthias, assembly GCA_030390025.1. NCBI lineage: Eukaryota > Metazoa > Chordata > Chondrichthyes > Squaliformes > Squalidae > Squalus > Squalus acanthias. Next base: position 23,376 of record JASTWF010001025.1, read on the forward strand.
GTCTGTGGTCACAGACTAACTGCATATTTAAGGAGTGGTAGCCCTTGCGGTTTCGGAAAACCTCTGCATTTTCATGCGGTGCCCGCAATGCCACATGCGTGCAGTCAATGGCGTCCTGCACCATGGGGAAGCCCGCTATCCTAGCAAAGCCACATGCGTGTTCATGCTGTTTGGCCCGGGTCATGGGGAAAGAGATGTACTGGCGTCTCCTTTTATACAGGGCATTTGTCACCTCCTGGATACAGCAATGGACAGCGAACTGGGAGATATTGGCGATGTCCCCAGTAGATGCTTGAAAGGAGCCGCTGGCATAAAAATTCAGAGCCACTGTGACCTTCACTGCCACCGACAGAGACGTCCTGGTCTTCAGTTGAGGCTGCAGATCTGGCTGCAGCAGGTGGCAGAGCTCAGTGACCACCTCCTTGCTGAAGCACAGCCTGCACAAACACTGCTCCTCAGACAAATGAATGTAGGAGAATTGCTCCCGGAATACCCTGGGAGGGTAAGGTCTCCTGTGCAGAGGCCTGTCCTCCTCACTCTGGCCATGTTTGCCACTCTCTCTCTGCTTCTCTGATGCCTCCGATTCTGCAGGTGCAGGACGACGCCCCGAATCAGAGCAGCCCCCAAAGTCTCTTCTAAAATCGATGCAAGGAAGGTCAAATCAAAAAGAACCTGCAAAGTGCTGCTCAGTACCCAAAACTCCTTCACACAGCGTTGAATCTCTCCAGAAGTCTCTCTCTCTCTCTCTCTCTCAGAATGCGTGGTGCAAAAATGTCGCCGACAAAAAGAGGCAGGAAGAGGCCGCCTTTAAATAGCACTCCCCCAGTCCCTTCCCGACTGCAAAACGTTCCCCTCAACCTGTCATTGCTAGCGGCAGGTGAAAGGCAGGGGGCGCCACTCAATATCCGTCCAGTGATGCATTTTGGAAGGAAGAATGAGGAGAGGCAATATAAACTAAATGGTACAATTTTAAATGGGGTGCAAGAACAGAGAGACCTGGGAGTTTACATACACAAATCTTTGTTGGTGGCAGGACAAGTTGCAAAGGCTGTTAAAAATACATACAGGATCCTTGGCTTTATTAATAGATGAGACGTCGCACAACACCAGGTTATAGTCCAACAGATTTATTTAAAATTACAAGCTTTCGGAGCTGTCGCCCCTTCGTCAGGCAAAGGTACAGTGAGTGAATCTACAACATTACACCGTATATAAAATTGAGAAGTCGCACAACACCAGGTTATAGTCCAACAGTTTTATTTGAAATCACAAGCTTTCGGAGTTACTACTCCTTCGTCGGGTGAAGTAAAGAGATACAGAATCGCCAAAGCATATATAGATAGAGAACAATGCATGTGTACCTTACAATGGCAGACAACTAAATTTAATCATCCTGACTGTTTATCTGCCGAGGTGTGACAAAAGGCAATCAGGTCAGCCAGGAACTTACCACATCAAAGACATAGCAAGATACAACTGAGACAATGAGGTGGAGTCACAGGGGGTCTAACGTGTCAAAAGCTGCAGTCTGTATGTAAAACGATAAACTTTAAAATTTTTACTTTTTTACTGGGAATCACATCTGTGAATAAGCCAACGACGACTCAAGTCCGGATCACGTCATGTATCGTGACATAAACCCAAGATCCCGGTTGAGACCGTCCTCATGAGTGCGGAACTTGGCTATCAGTTTCTGCTCGATGATTTTGCGTTGTCGTGTGTTCCTAAGGCGCCTTGGAGAACGCTTACCCGCAGATCCGAGGCTGAATGTCCTTGACTGCTGAAGTGTTCCCTGACTGGGAGGGAACACTCCTGCCTGGTGATTGTTGCGCGGCGGCCTTTGATGTGGTAAGTTCCTGGCTGACCTGATTGCCTTTTGTCACACCTCGGCAGATAAACAGTCAGGATGATTAAATTTAGTTGTCTGCCATTGTAAGGTACACATGCATTGTTCTCTATCTATATATGCTTTGGCGATTCTGTATCTCTTTACTTCACCCGACGAAGGAGTAGTAACTCCGAAAGCTTGTGATTTCAAATAAAACTGTTGGACTATAACCTGGTGTTGTGCGACTTCTCAATTTTGTCCACCCCAGTCCAACACCGGCATCTCCGCATCATGACCGTATATAAACACAGACACTGCAGAGATACAATCTTTCAGGGAAGGTGTCCTTACATCAAAGACATACCAGAGCACAGCCAAGACAATGAGATGTGTCACAGGGGGTCCAACGTGTCAAATCCTGCTGTCATCCCACCATCAAACTCACCATGGATTACTCCTCAGAATCGGTTTCATTCTTGGACACACGAATCTCCATCAAAGACGGACGCCTCAGCACTTCATTCTACCGCAAGCCCACGGACAACCTCACGATGCTCCACTTCTCCAGCTTCCACCCTAACCATGTTAATGAAGCCATCCCCTATGGACAAGCCCTGCGAATACACAGGATCTGCTCAGACGAGGAGGAACGCGATGGACACCTACAGACACTGAAAGACGCCCTCGTAAGAACGGGATATGATGCTCGACTCGTCGATCGACAGTTCCGACGGGCCACAGCGAAAAACCGCATAGACCTCCTCAGGAGGCGAACACGGGACACAACCAACAGAGTACCCTACGTCGTCCAGTCCTTCCCCGGAGCAGAGAAACTACGCCATGTTCTTCGCAGCCTTCAACATGTCATCGATGACGACGAACACCTTGCTAAGGCCATCCCCACGCCTCCACTACTCGCCTTCAAGCAGCTGCCTAACCTCAAAAGTACCATCGTTCGCAGCAAATTACCCAGCTGTCAGGAGAACAGCGACCACGACACCACACAACTCTGCCACGGCAACCTCTGCAAGACATGCCAGATCATGAACACAGATACCGTCATCACACGTGAGGACACTACCCACCAGGTACATGGTACATACTCATGTGACTCGGCCAACATTGTCTACGTGATACGTTGCAGGAAAGGATGCCCCAGAGCATGGTACATCGGCGAGACCATGCAGACACTGAGACAACGTATGAACGGACACCGCGCAACAATCGCCAGGCAGGATTGCTACCTCCCAGTCGGGGAACACTTCAGCAATCAAGGACATTCAGCCTCGGATCTGCGGGTAAGCGTTCTCCAAGGCGGCCTTCGAGACACACGACAACGCAAAATCATCGAGCAGAAACTGATAGTCAAGTTCCGCACCCATGAGGATGGCCTCAATAGGGATATCGGGTTCATGTCACGCTACAGAACGTGACTCGACATCGTTGTCTGTCTTTCCAGTTTAAAAAAAAAACACTTAAAAAAAACAAACCCCCCAAAAACAAACACTGCAGACAGCAGGATTTGACACGTTGGACCCCCTGTGACACATCTCATTGTCTTGGCTGTGCTCTTGGTGTGTCTTTGATGTAAGGACACCTTCCCTGAAAGATTGTATCTCTGCAGTGTCTGTGTTTATAGACGGTGTAATGTTGTAGATTCACTCACTGTACCTTTACCTGACGAAGGGGCGACAGCTCCGAAAGCTTGTAATTTTAAATAAATCTGTTGGACTATAACCTGGTGTTGTGCGACTTCTCATCTTTGTCCACCCCAGTCCAACACCGGCATCTCCGCATCATGACCTTTATTAATAGAGGCATAGAGTACAAAAGCAAGTAAATCATGCTAAACATTTAGGGGAAAAAATTCGGTTGATTAGCGCCCTAAGAGCGCAAAGCAACTAGCGCCCGGGCACGGCGATGTTTGTGCCGCTCGAGAAATTGACCAGACATTTTGCGGCGGCGCTAAACACTACCACCACGATCTCCTGCGCCCGCAGATCGTGACGTCAGCTACCGGGGCGTTGCATGCTCGACTGACGTCACGATCTGTGGGCTCAGTGTGGGTGAGTTCAGTGTTCAGTGTGGGGTGAGTTCGGGGCTGGGAGTGTGGGGTGAGTTCAGGGCTGGGAGTGTGGGGTGAGTTCAGGGTTGGGAGTGTGGGGTGAGTTCGGGGCTCAGTGTGGGGCGAGTTCAGGGCTTAGTGTGGGGTGAGTTCAGGGTTGGGAGTGTGGGGTGAGTTCGGGGCTCAGTGTGGGGTGAGTTCGGGGCTCAGTGTGGGGTGAGTTCGGGGCTGGGAGTGTGGGGTGAGTTCGGGGCTCAGTGTGGGGTGAGTTCAGGGCTGGGCGTGTGGGGTGAGTTCGGGGCTGGGAGTGTGGGGTGAGTTGGGGTTGGGAGTGTGGGGTGAGTTCGGGGCTGGGAGTGTGGGGTGAGTTGGGGTTGGGAGTGTGGGGTGAGTTCGGGGCTGGGAGTGTGGGGTGAGTTCGGGGCTGGGAGTGTGGGGTGAGTTCGGGGTTGGGAGTGTGGGGTGAGTTCGGGGTTGGGAGTGTGGGGTGAGTTCGAGGCTGGGAGTGTGGGGTGAGTTCAGGGCTGGGAGTGTGGGGTGAGTTGGGGTAGGGAGTGTGGGGTGAGTTGGGGTTGGGAGTGTGGGGTGAGTTCGGGGCTGGGAGTGTGGGGTGAGTTCAGGGCTGGGAGTGTGGGGTGAGTTCGGGGCTGGGAGTGTGGGGTGAGTTCAGGGCTGGGAGTGTGGGGTGAGTTCGGGGTTGGGAGTGTGGGGTGAGTTCGGGGTTGGGAGTGTGGGGTGAGTTCGGGGCTGGGAGTGTGGGGTGAGTTCAGGGTTGGGAGTGTGGGGTGAGTTCGGGGTTGGGAGTGTGGGGTGAGTTCAGGGCTGGGAGTGTGGGGTGAGTTGGGGTTGGGAGTGTGGGGTGAGTTGGGGTTGGGAGTGTGGGGTGAGTTGGGGTTGGGAGTGTGGGGTGAGTTCGGGGCTGGGAGTGTGGGGTGAGTTCAGGGCTGGGAGTGTGGGGTGAGTTCGGGGTTGGGAGTGTGGGGTGAGTTCGGGGCTGGGAGTGTGGGGTGAGTTGGGGTTGGGAGTGTGGGGTGAGTTGGGGTTGGGAGTGTGGGGTGAGTTGGGGTTGGGAGTGTGGGGTGAGTTCGGGGCTGGGAGTGTGGGGTGAGTTCGGGGTTGGGAGTGTGGGGTGAGTTCGGGGTTGGGAGTGTGGGGTGAGTTCGGGGCTGGGAGTGTGGGGTGAGTTCGGGGCTGGGAGTGTGGGGTGAGTTCGGGGTTGGGAGTGTGGGGTGAGTTCGGGGTTGGGAGTGTGGGGTGAGTTCGGGGTTGGGAGTGTGGGGTGAGTTCAGGGTTGGAGTGTGGGGTGAGTTCGGGGTTGGGAGTGTGGGGTGAGTTCGGGGCTGGGAGTGTGGGGTGAGTTCGGGGTTGGGAGTGTGGGGTGAGTTGGGGTTGGGAGTGTGGGGTGAGTTGGGGTTGGGAGTGTGGGGTGAGTTCGGGGCTGGGAGTGTGGGGTGAGCTCAGGGCTGGGAGTGTGGGGTGAGTTCGGGGTTGGGAGTGTGGGGTGAGTTCGGGGCTGGGAGTGTGGGGTGAGTTCGGGGTTGGGAGTGTGGGGTGAGTTGGGGTTGGGAGTGTGGGGTGAGTTCGGGGTTGGGAGTGTGGGGTGAGTTCGGGGTTGGGAGTGTGGGGTGAGTTCGGGGTTGGGAGTGTGGGGTGAGTTCAGGGCTGGGAGTGTGGGGTGAGTTCGGGGTTGGGAGTGTGGGGTGAGTTCAGGGCTGGGAGTGTGGGGTGAGTTCGGGGCTGGGAGTGTGGGGTGAGTTCGGGGTTGGGAGTGTGGGGTGAGTTCAGGGTTGGGAGTGTGGGGTGAGTTCGGGGTTGGGAGTGTGGGGTGAGTTCGGGGCTGGGAGTGTGGGGTGAGTTCGGGGTTGGGAGTGTGGGGTGAGTTGGGGTTGGGAGTGTGGGGTGAGTTGGGGTTGGGAGTGTGGGGTGAGTTCGGGGCTGGGAGTGTGGGGTGAGCTCAGGGCTGGGAGTGTGGGGTGAGTTCGGGGTTGGGAGTGTGGGGTGAGTTCGGGGTTGGGAGTGTGGGGTGAGTTCGGGGTTGGGAGTGTGGGGTGAGTTCGGGGCTGGGAGTGTGGGGTGAGTTTGGGGTTGGGAGTGTGGGGTGAGTTCGGGGCTGGGAGTGTGGGGTGAGTTCGGGGCTGGGAGTGTGGGGTGAGTTCGGGGCTGGGAGTGTGGGGTGAGTTCGGGGTTGGGAGTGTGGGGTGAGTTCGGGGTTGGGAGTGTGGGGTGAGTTCGGGGTTGGGAGTGTGGGGTGAGTTCGGGGTTGGGAGTGTGGGGTGAGTTCGGGGCTGGGAGTGTGGGGTGAGTTCGGGGTTGGGAGTGTGGGGTGAGTTCGGGGTTGGGAGTGTGGGGTGAGTTCGGGGTTGGGAGTGTGGGGTGAGTTCGGGGTTGGGAGTGTGGGGTGAGTTCGGGGCTGGGAGTGTGGGGTGAGTTCAGGGCTGGGAGTGTGGGGTGAGTTCGGGGTTGGGAGTGTGGGGTGAGTTGGGGTTGGGAGTGTGGGGTGAGTTGGGGTTGGGAGTGTGGGGTGAGTTGGGGTTGGGAGTGTGGGGTGAGTTGGGGTTGGGAGTGTGGGGTGAGTTCGGGGCTGGGAGTGTGGGGTGAGTTCGGGGTTGGGAGTGTGGGGTGAGTTCGGGGTTGGGAGTGTGGGGTGAGTTCGGGGCTGGGAGTGTGGGGTGAGTTCGGGGTTGGGAGTGTGGGGTGAGTTGGGGTTGGGAGTGTGGGGTGAGTTCGGGGCTGGGAGTGTGGGGTGAGTTCGGGGCTGGGAGTGTGGGGTGAGTTCGGGGCTGGGAGTGTGGGGTGAGTTCAGGGTTGGGAGTTCCGGGAGAGGAAAGATGCAACGCTCTTTCTTCGGTAAAACTGAGTCGTCGTGATGAGCAGCCATGACTCCGAGGAGGAGCGTTTAGTGAGCACGGGCTGCAGTGCCCCCACCAGCCAGCGATGAGTGGCGGATTTGGCAGGTTTTATAAAAGTGGTTCATGGAGCTAGAGCGGGAGAGAGCTGGAGACTGACATTCGAGACACAAAAGGGAAGCAGATCAGCAGCCTTCTCCCAGGCCGCAGTAACCCTGAGCGAGCTCTCCTCGGGAGACTCAGATGAATGTGCAGCTCGAGGTCCAGCGGGCCAGATACGACCCGCGGGCCATATTTTACCCACCACCGATCTACAGGATGCTCGGCAAGGCTTCTTCGGCAGCACCTCCCAAACCCGCGACCTTTTCCACCTAGAAGGACAAGGGCAGCAGGCGCATGGGAACACCACCACCTCCAAGTTCCCCTCCAAGTCACACACCATCCTGACTTAGAAATATATCGGCCGATCCTTCATCGTCGTTGGGTCAAAATCCTGGAACTCGCTCCCTAACAGCACTGTGGGAGCACCTTCACCACACGGACTGCAGCGGTTCAAGAAGGCGGCTCACCACCACCTTCAAAGGGCAACTAGGGATGGGCAATAAATGCCGGCCTCGCCAGCGATGCCCACATCCCAGGAATGAATAATAAACATTATACAGTGCCTTTAATGTAGGACAAGGTCGCAGTGTTTGTCCGACACCAGCAATGCTATTGGGGATTCATTCAAAAGGTGAATTGTCCGAGTGAAGGGCAGCCTGGGCTGACGCGGGGGCCGTTGCCATGGTGACGCGGGCACACGCAGGCGCTCCAATGGCCGCGGCGGGCAGTGCGCATGCGCGGCGGCCTGCTCCTCCGCCTTCCCAGCATTCCCCGGCCCGCCATGGCCGCCGCCGCCGCCGCCGAGACCCAGTTCGCCCAGCGGCTCGCCTCCAACGACAAGCGCTTCCGCGACCGAGCCGTCAGGAAGCTGCGGCGGTACCTCAGCGCCCGCTCGCTGCGGCCCTCAGGTAACGGGCGCCCGCCTCTCGGCTTGGCCTCGGTCTCGGGGTCAGGCCAGGCGGCCTAGGCCTCACACGTGCGTTGCCATGGCAGTGACTGAAGGGGAGAGAGGAGAGAGAGTGGACCCGGGGGAGAGAGGAGAGAGAGTGGACCCGGGGGGGGGGGCGGGAGAGAGAGAGAGTGGA
>JASTWF010001025.1:31501-134615 GCA_030390025.1 Squalus acanthias
CCCCCCCCCCCCCCCCCCCCCCCCCCCCCCCCCCCCCCCCCCCCCCCCCCCCCCCCCCCCCCCCCCCCCCCCCCCCCCCCCCCCCCCCCCCCCCCCCTCACTCCCCGTACCCTTTAATATCCCACTCTCCCGCTCACTCCCCGTACCCTTTAATATCCCACCCAGTCTAATCCCACTCTCCCCCTCACTCCCCGTACCCTTTAATATCCCACCCAGTCAAATCCCCCTCATTCCCCACACCCTTGAATATTTTTTATTAAGCAAGGAAAGTAGTTTTATATACTCTGCTTCAGCAACAGTTAGTGGCCGAGAATTCCATATTCTAAGCCCTTCTGTTTTAAAAATAAGCAAAAAAAACTTCCCTCACCAACCAGTGGAAACAATCACTGTTTATCCTCCTGCAGCCCTTCATACCCTTCATGATCCTGCTCACCCGTTAACCGTCTCAGCTATCGGGGGGGGGGGGAAGCCCTCAAATTCCCAATTGTCTCTTCATAATTGTTGCGCCTCATTCCTGCTAACATCCTAATTATCCTAATGCTGGATCTTTCTATCCTTCCAACAATGAAGTGCCCAAACCCCTCTCGATCCTCCACTGTAAGGTGTTCCCCAGTTCAATCTCGCTCCTTTCCTTTTGTACTCCAGATACAAACCAAGGATTCTGTCTCCTTATCTACTTGTGCTGCCACCTTTAATGACCTGTGTGTCTGCACACCAAGGTCCCTCTGCTCCTCTACTCCATTTAAAATCTTATTGTTTGAGATATTTCCTCCTTATTCTTGCCTTCACATGTTTGCGCATGGACCTGCGTCTGCAGGCCTCTCTGCACCCCTCCTTTCTATGTTCCTGTTTCAGTGATGGGTTCCCAGTTTGTTTCCATCCTCTTTGACTCTATGACCCTTCAATTTTCTTTTCTTTGCTTCACCTGTGCTGAAGGTGCTGACTCCTCGGACCTGGTTCCACGGGGCCCCTGGACCAAAGTGTCTTTATTTTTACCGATTGGGTCAGTTGCATTATTTGAAAGTGTTTTTTTTTCCCCCCCTGCTGCCACAGGTTAAAACCATGTCAACCTCCAGTGCAAAGAAAGTGCGGTTTGGGCTGAAAAAGAACACGACAGCAGGTACAGTGTCACAGCAGGCCTGGCAGAGTTACTGAGCACTGATGTTAGTTCATGCCTGTCGCTCACGCTTGCTCCTAAATGAGCTACGAGTGCAAGCAAGAAGCAGCTTGTTGTCTCGGGTATCCCAGCTGTAACTAACCATTATTTGCGAATCAGGAGTGGGGCAAAGAAAGTCTTGTAGTGGCTCGTACAATGCTGGCTTTCCATATGGCAACGTCCAGCCTCATGGGGCTACGGGCGAACAGTGATGCGAGGCATTCACACAGAGAAGTCCCCACAACCTAACGCGGCTTGTGGGAGCAGCCTGGACATGTGGCTGGTGCTGTGGTTGGGATAGGCCCATGACGGTATGCGGGAGGGCATTGAGCATGACTGCTGGGTAATTCCTAATGGGTCGTGTGCATAATTAGGACTTTGTGACATATATGTCAGGGGTAGTACTGCAGTGTGTTTGAAGGGATGTGTTAAAGCCAGTAAGGAGTGGTCCTTTTCACGCTGGTGAATAATAGGCTGTGTAACACTTCGTGTTCAAATGGCACCAAGTGCTTGTTCTGATATGGGACTGAGCCACACAGCCCAGGAAATATACTGCCCAGTGTGAGACTGAGCCACACAGCCCAGGAAATATACTGCCCAGTGTGAGACTGAGCCAGACAGGCTGAAAGTGGGATTGAGCAATGAGCTGGAAAGGGGGCTGGAGCTGATGTCGGAGGCATGCAGTCTGACAGGAGCCGAGGTGCATCCGATGAAGAACACTGATCTGTAAATTTGTGCAGGCAAACAGCACAGTGACGATGGTAGGGGAGGTTGGGTGCTCTTGAAATATATATGGAAGATATGTAACCAAACGAGGAATATGAAGGGGCCAAGGATAGAGTGTTGGGACATAATGGGTGACGAGGTGTGGGTGAAGAAGCCATTGGTGAAGATGATGTGGCAACATTGGGTCAGGCAAGAGTCAAACGTGGGATGGAGGTGAACCACAGGAGAGGTGTTGGAAGGCGATGGAGACATGCACTATGCTGAAGGTGGAGAGGGCAGCGGGGAGCGATTGCATACCACGGTCGCAGGTGCTACTGCTGGGGACTCTGACCATGGCATTGTGGGTGAACGGGAACCAGACTGAAGAGTTTCAAACAGGTTGTGGTTGAAGTGATGGGCATTGAGTTGAGAGGCAACACTGTTGAACCTAAGTGAGTACAGATGGGATCATGATGGGTCCATAAGTAGAGAGGAAAGAGGACTTTTTAAGAAGCTGGGTGACGAAGGCAGCTTTGAGAGCAGAAAGAACATCTCCCCACGAAATGGAGTGATTGGTCAGCATTTGGCTGATGTCAGGGCGGACAAGAGATCAGATGACAGAAATAGAACAGGTGGACATGACATTGGATGATATGAGTAATGAGATAAGTGCATTTAAAATAAAAAGAGGGGATATATTAAATAAACTAATCAAACTCAGAGGATAAAACCCCTGGTTAGGATGGATTGCATCTACGCATTTTAAAAGAATCTAGGGAAGAGATAGCAGAGGCATTACTACACATATTTAATAATTCGTTAGAAACAGGTGTAGTGCCAGAGACTGGCGGGTAGCTAACGTAATACCGATATTTAAGAAGGGGGATAGAACATGTCCAGGGAATTATAGACCAGTCAGCTTAACATCAGTGGTAGGAAAAATAATGGATTCCCTACTAAAGGAGAAAATAGAAGAACATCTACAAACCAAAAATATAATAATGAATAGTCAGCATAGATTTCAAAAGGGAAAGTCTTGCTTGACCAACCTCATTGAATTTTTTGAAGAGGTAACAGAGAGAGTAGACAAGGGTAATGCAATAGATGTAATTTATCTAGATTTTCAAAAGGCCTTTGATAAGATACCCCATAATAGACTGATGAACAAGGTCAGAGAATGTGGAGTCAGGGAACAAGTAGCAGAATGGATAGCTAGCTGGCTTCAGGACAGAAGGCAGAGAGTGGGAGTAAAGGGTAGCTATTCACAGTGGCAGAAAGTGGGTAGTGGTGTTCCACAAGGATCAGTGCTGGGACCACTGACTTTGGAATCAAAAACACAATTTCTAAATTTGCCGATGACACCAAATTGGGGGTATAGTCAATACTGAGGAGGACTGCAACAAATTACAGGAGGACATTAATAAACTTGCAGAATGGGCATACAATTGGCAAATGAAGTTCAACACAGATAAATGAGAGGTATTACATTTTGGTAGGAAGAATAGGGAGGTCACTTATTACTTGGCGGGTGCGAGTCTAGGTGGGGTAGAGGGGAAAAAAGGGATCTAGGAGTACAAATACACAAATCACTAAAAGTTGCGACACAGGTTAGCAAGGCCATTAAAAAAAAAGCAAACCAAGCACTAGGGTTTATTTCAAGAGGGATAGAATTGAAAAGTAGGGAAGTTATGCCAAGCTTGTATCAAACCTTGGTTAGACCACATTTGGAGTACTGCGTACAGTTCTGATCGCCATATTATAAAACGGTTATAGAGGCACTGGAGAGGGTGCAGAGAAGATTTACAAGGATGATACCAGAAATGCGAGGGTATACCTATCAGGAAAGGATGAACAGGCTGGGTCTCTTTTCACGAAAAGAGAAGGCTGAGGGGTGACCTAATAGAGGTCTTTAAAATGATGAAAGGTTTTGATAGAGTGGATACAGAGAGAATGTTTCCACTTGTGGGGAAGAGCATAACTAGAGGCCATCAATATAAGATAGTCACCAAGAAATCCAATAGGGAATTCAGAAGAAACTTCTTTACCCAAAGATTGGTGAGAATGTGGAACTCGCTACCACAGGGAGTGGTTGAAGTGAATAGTATAGATGCATTTAAGAGGAGGCTAGATAAGCATATGAGGGAAAGGGAATAGAGGGTTATGCTGATAGATTTAGATGAGGAAAGACGGGAGGAGGCTTGAGTTGAGCATAAACGCTGGCATGGACTAGTTGGGCCAAATGGCCTGTTTCTGTGCTGTATATCCTATGTAAGTAGAGGCAGGAATTGCTATGTATTGGGTAAGAGCAGTGAGAGTCGGTGTCTGTGGATCCTGTACCCCAGTGAGAGTGAGCTGGGTGGGGAAGGGCAGTATTTTTTTTTTAACCATGTGTAAATGTCAAATTATATTTTTATAGTTAGTTGAGCACTTTTTAAAATTTATTTCTCCGACTTTCTTTTCAGAATTTAAAAGGACGGACAAAAGTATTCTGGTCAGCCCGGAGGGAACTTCTCGGATCGCGTTCGACCCTGAACAGAAACCTCGTCACAGCGTGCTAAAGTCCAACTCGACGCCAACCTGTTCCCAGATCCTCAGGGCGAAATGGGCCCCATTCCCGGCGAGGAAACGGCCCACAGCCACTGACTTCTTCTAAGTGTCCCGTGGCCGCCTTTCTATAAATATCATTTATATTTTTCAGTAAAATTTGTCTGATGAGCTTAGAGCTGTGAATTACGGGATTTGGGTTCTTGTCTCGTTCGGCCGCTCGGGAGAGTGCTTACAGTGAGGCGCACCGCACTAACTCTAAACACTTCACCTGCTTTTGATCCAGGTTATAGGACACATTTCTAAACATTCATAAATCACATCGCTACATGGATGCCCCCTGTTTAAAGGGCAGGCTGACACTGTGTGGAAGGGGCTGTGTGTGGGGAGAGATCGGGCAGACACCGTGAGAGGTGCTGCCGAAGAAGCCTTGGCGAGTTGCTGCAGTGCATCTTGTAGATGGTACACACTGCAGCCACGGTACACCGGTGGTGGAGGAAGTGAATGTTTAAGGTGGTGGATTGGGTGCCAATCAAGCGGCTGCTTTGTCTTGGATGGTGTTGAGCTTCTTGAGTGTTGGAGCTGCACTCATCCGGGGTATAGAATCTTCAGGCGAGACAGGGGGTGTAAAAGAGGAGGGGGTGTCGCAATATTAATCAAGGAGTCAATTACTGCTGTAAGGAGGGATGATATCTTAACAGGTTCCTCTAATGAGGCCATATGGGTAGAACTTAAAAACAAAAAGGGGGCAAGCACTTTGCTGGGAGTGTACTATAGGCCCCCAAACAGTCAGGGGGAGATAGAGGAACAGATATGTAGGCAAATCTCAGAGAAGTGTGGTAATAATAGGGGATTTCAACTTCCCCAATATTAACTGGGATAGTCAGAGTGTGAAAGGCTTAGAGGGTGCGGAATTCTTAAAGTGCATCCAGGAGAGCTTTTTGAGCCAGCATGTAGAAAGTCCTACAAGAGAGGATCTAATTCTAGGGAATGTAGCCGGGCAAGTGGTAGAAGTGTTAGTAGGAGAGCATTTTGGTGACAGTGACCATAATTCGGTGAGATTTAAGGTAGTCATGGAAAAGGACAAAGATGGACCCTAAATAAAGGTTCTAAATTGGGGGACGGCTGATTTTAATATGATCTGGCCAAAGTGGACTGGGATCAGCTACTTGTAGGAAAATCCACATCAGAGCAGTGGGAGTCTTTCAGAAAGGAAAGAGAGTACAATGGCAACATGTTCTCGTAAAGGTCAAGGGTGGGACCAACAAGCCCAGGGAACCCTGGATGTCAAGGGATATACGAGAATGGATTAGGAAAAAAAGGGAGGCTTTTGGCAGATACAAAGGACTAAAAACAGTGGAAGCCCTAGAGGAGTATAGAAAGTGCAGGGGGGTACTTAAAAAAGAAATTAGGAGAGCGAAGAGGGGGCATGAAATAACACTGGCGGGCAAAATAAAGGAAAATCCCAAGGTGTTTTATAAGTATATTAAGGGCAAGAGGATAACCAGGAAAAGAGTAAGGCCATTAGGGACCAAAGTGGCAATCTGTGTGTAGAGCCAGAAGATGTAGGTGGGGTTTTAAATGAATATTTTGCATCTGTGTTCACTATGGAGAAGGACAATGTAGGCATAGAAATCAGACAGGGGGATTGTGATATACTTGAACAAATTAGTATTGAGAGGGAGGAGGTACTAGCGGTTTTAGCGGGCTTAAAAGTGGATAAATCCCCAGGCCCAGATGAGATGTATCCCAGGCTGCTGCGTGAGGCAAGGGAGGAGATTGCAGGGGCTCTGACACAAATTTTCAGAACATCTCTGGCCACAGGGGAGGTGCCAGAGGACTGGAGAATAGCTAACATAGTACCATTGTTCAAGAAGGGTAGTAGGGATAAACCAGGGAATTATTGGCCAGTGAGCCTAACATCAGTGGTAGGGAAATTATTGGAAAAAATTCTGAGGGACAGAATTAGTCTCCACTTGGAGAGGCAAGGATTAATCAAGGATAGTCAGCATAGCTTTTGTCAGGGGGAGATCATATCTGACCAATTTGATTGAATTTTTCGAGGGGGTGACTCGGTGTGTGGATGAGGGTAGTGCAGTTGATGTGGTCTACATGGACTTCAGTAAGACTTTTGACAAAGTCCCGCATGGGAGACTGGTCAAGAAGGTAAGAGCCCATGGGATCCAGGGCAACTTGGCACATTGGATCCAAAATTGGCTTAGTGGCAGGAGGCAGAGGGTGATGGTCGAAGGTTGTTTTTGTGACTGGAAGCCTGTGTCCAGTGGTGTACCGCAGGGATTGGTGCTGGGTCCTTTGCTGTTTGTAGTGTACATTAATGATTTAGATATGAATGTAGGAGGTATGATCAGTAAGTTCGCAGATGACACGAAAATTGGTGGGGTGGTAAATAGCGAGGAGGGAAGCCTCAGGTTACAGGACGATATAGACGGGTTGGTCAGATGGGCAGAACAGTGGCAAATGGAATTTAACCCTGAAAAGTGTGAGGTGATGCATTTTGGGAGGACTAACAAGGCAAGGGAATACACAATGAATGGTAGGACCCTAGGAAGGACAGAGGATCAGAGGGACCTTGGTGTGCATGTACATTGATCCCTGAAGGCAGCAGGACAGGTAGATAAGGTGTTTAAAAATGCATATGGGATACTTGCCTTAATTAGCCGAGGCATAGAATATAAGAGCAGGGAGTTTATGATGGAGCTGTACAAAACGCTAGTTAGGCCACAGCTGGAATACTGTGTGCAGTTCTGGTTGCCACACTATAGGAAGGATGTGATTGCATTGGAGAGGGTGCAGAGGAGATTCACCAGGATGTTACCTGGGCTGCAGCGCTTCAGCTATGAAGAGAGACTGGACAAGCTGGGGTTGTTTTCCTTCGAGCAGAGAAGGCTGAGGGGGGACCTGATTGAGGTGTACAAAATTATGAGGGGCATAGATAGGGTAGATAGAAAGGAACTGGTGGAGAGGAATTTGATGCTAGCATTTGAGTGTTGGGCCTGCAAGTAACTCCTAACCCAAACGTTCAATTATATGGCTTAGCACCATTTCCTAGCTGGGGAATATTATACTTCCCTCTGCACTTAAACTAAGTTCTCCATACTCTTGCATGCATGTAGTCCTGTGTTGTAGCTACCCCAGGTTGGCACCTCATTTTTAGGTATGCCTGCTGCTGCTCCTGGCATGCTCTTCTACACTCCTTATTGAACCATGGTTGGTCCCCTGGCTTGGTGGTAATGGTAGAGTGAGGGATATGCCGGGCAATGAGATTACAGATTGTGATGGAATACAATTCTGCTGCTGCTGATGGCCCACAGCGCCTCATGGATGCCCAGTTTTGAGTTGCTACACCTGTTCTGAATCTATCCCATTTAGCACGGTGGTAGTGCCACACAACACGATGTAGGGTGTCCTCACTCAGTGTGAGGACGGGACTTTGTCTCAACAAGGACTGTGCGGTGGTCACTGCTACCAATACTGTCATGGACCGATGCATCTGCGACAGGTAGATTGGTGAGGATGAGGTCAAGTCGGTTTTTCCCTCATGTTGGTTCTCTCACCACCTGTCGCAGGCCCAGACTGGCAGCTGTGTCCTTCAGGACTCGGCCAGCTCGGTCAGTCATGGTGCTACCGAGCCACTCTTGGTGATGGACATTGAAATCCCCCAACCAGAGTACATTCTGTGCCCTTGCTACTCTCAGTGCTTCTTCCCAGTGGTGTTCAACATGGAGGAGTACTGATTCATCAGCTGAGGGAGGGTGGTAGGTGGTAATCAGCAGGAGGTTTCCGAGCCCATGCTTGACCTGAAGCCATGAGACTTCATGGGGTCCGGAGTCAGTGTTAAGGACTCCCAGGGCCACTCCTTCCTGACTGTATACCACCAGAGGGGGCAGCGTAGTGGGTCTGTCCTGCCGGTGGGACTGGACATACCCAGGGATGGTGATGGAGTTTGGTACATTGGTTGAAAGGTCTGATTGAGTATGATTATGTCAGGCTGTTGCTTGACTAGGATCAGGAACAACTTCCTCTCCTGGATCTCTCTCAATGAGGTGCTGCCTCACTTTTCACAAAGACAGAATACAAAGCGAGAGGTTGCAGTGTTCTATAATGTGTTGGCCAACCTCCATCTGTAGCGCGATGCATTTCTGGACATGATCAGTAAAGGGGATTCCTGCCTTTGAGATGACGTTGATCACCTACCCGGGACAGATAATAACGGAACCTTTGAGAACAAAAAAAGCCCAAACCCTTCTCCAGATACGCTGTCAGCGCCAGGCCATGCTAACTCCGTGCACAAAACAACAACTTCTCTCCCTTTGTGCTCCTAACTCACTCATTTTGAACTTGTGTCCCTTGGCATTCAAACCCTTCACTGCAGTGATTTACCAGGATGTATTTTTGCAAATCCCTTTAGTGACGTTACCTTGGAATCTCTTCCCAGAGCCCACCTTCCTTAATTTTCCCTTCTAACTGAAATCTCTGATACCCAGGAAGCAGTACTGTTATCTGCAACTATTTCCTTGCACTCTGTGTGCCAAAAGCAACCTGGTAACTTATATTTATGTTAACGATTTAGACTTTGGAATCAAAAATACAATTTCTAAATTTGCAGATGACACCAAATTGGGGGGATCGTCAATACTGAGGAGGACTGCAACAACTTGCAGAATGGCCATATAATTGGTAAATGAATTTCAACACAGATAAATGTGAGGTATTACATTTTGATGGGAAGAATAAGGAGGTCACATTACTTGGAGGGTGCGAGTCTAGGTGGGGTAGAGGAGCAAAGGGATCTCTGAGTACAAATACACAAATCACTGGAAGTTGCGACATAGGTTAACTAGGCCATAAAAAAAAGCAAACCAAGCACTAGATTATTTCTGAAGGTATAGAATTGAAAAGCAGGGAAGTTATGCTAAACCTGTATCGAACCTTGGTTAGACCACACTTGGAGTACTGTGTACAGTTCTAGTCGCCATATTATAAAAAGGATATAGGCACTGGAGAGGGTGCAGAGAAGATTTACAAGGATGATACCAAAAATGTGAGGGTATACATATCAGGAAAGGATGAACAGGCTGGGTCTCTTCTCTTGAAAAAAGGCTGAGGGGTGACCTAACAGGGGTCTTTAAAATTATGAAAGGTTTTGATAAGAGTGGATGCAGAGAGAATGTTTCTACTTGTGGGGAAGAGCATAACTAGAGGCCATCAATATAAGATAGTCACCAAGAAGTCCAAAAGGGAATTCAGAAGAAACTTCTTTCCCTAGATTTACCACATTTCTTTGCTGATCATACATTACCAGTACTCCGTCCTCTCATATTAATTATTTTGCACGTTATCCACTGTGTCTGCCATTGGTTGCCCAGTTCCAGCTCCGTATCCCTTTTGGATTTGGGTGCTGGAAATTGGGAGACGTTTCTGAGTGAACATGGGAATTCAAAACAGCTCAAACATTTGAAAGATGAACGGATTTCTTGTCATTTCACAAGCCCCTCGGCTGAATGCAAAAGCAGTTGCGTCAATGAAGACTTTTGTTTTTGAAGTACAGGGTCAGTGTGCACAGTTATCTAAATGTCAGAGTCGGCAAAACAAGTGACTCCCCATCCCCGGAGTGATTCATTTACATCGCCAAGAATGTCAGCTGGTTCTTTAATCAGAGTTTGTGTCCGAGATCAAGGCTATTTCTGTCTTGTTTTTAAAAGCATCGTCGTTTTCTCCTGAAGCAACATCCAAATCACCGGGAGCTTCTGCATCTTCCGCAGGCAGTGTCCACCTCTTTCAGAGTGAGCTGCGGGCACCGAATAACCGACTGTGGGGGGTGGGGGGGGTCCCGTATCAACTGAGGGGGGGGGGGGGGGTCCCGTATCTACTGAAGTAGGGGGGGGGGGGGGGGGTGGTCCCGTATCTACTGAGGGGGAGGGGGGGGTCCCGTATCTACTGAAGTGGGGGGGGGGGGGGGTGGTCCCGTATCTACTGATGGGGGGGGGGGTCCCGTATCAACTGAGGGGGGGGGGGGGTCCCGTATCTACTGAAGTGGGGGGGGGGGTGGTCCCGTATCTACTGAGGGGGAGGGGGGGGTCCCGTATCTACTGAAGTGGGGGGGGGGGTCCCGTATCTACTGAAGTGGGGGGGGGGGGTGGTCCCGTATCTACTGAGGGGGAGGGGGGGGTCCCGTATCTACTGAAGTGGGGGGGGGGGGGGGGGGGGGGTGGTCCCGTATCTACTGATGGGGGGGGGGGGGGTCCCGTATCTACTGAGGGGGGTCCGTATCAACTTAGGGGGGGGGTGAGGGGTCCGTATCAACTGATGGGGTGGTCCCGTATCAACTGAGGCGGGGGGGGGGTGGTCCCGTATCTACTGATGGGGGGGGGGGGTCCCGTATCTACTGATGGGGGGGGGGGGGTCCCGTATCTACTGAAGTGGGGGGGGGGGGTGGTCCCGTATCTACTGAGGGGGAGGGGGGGGGTCCCGTATCTACTGAAGTGGGGGGGGGGGGGGGTGGTCCCGTATCTACTGATGGGGGGGGGGGGGTCCCGTATCTACTGAGGGGGGTCCGTATCAACTTAGGGGGGGGGTGAGGGGTCCGTATCAACTGATGGGGTGGTCCCGTATCAACTGAGGCGGGGGGGGGGTGGTCCCGTATCTACTGATGGGGGGGGGGGGGGTCCCGTATCTACTGATGGGGGGGGGGGGGTCCCGTATCTACTGAGGGGGGGGGGGTCCCGTATCAACTGAGGGGGGGAGGGGGTCCCGTATCAACTGAGGGGGGAGGGGTCCCGTATCAACTGAGGGGGAGGGTCCCGTATCAACTGGGGGGGGGGTGGGTCCCGTATCTACTGAGGGGGGGGGTCCCGTATCAACTGAGGGGGGTGGGTCCCGTATCTACTGAGGGGGGGGGTCCCGTATCTACTGAGGGGGGGGGGGGTTCCCGTATCAACTGAAGCGGGGGGGGTCCCGTATCTACTGAGGGGGGTCCGTATCAACTTAGGGGGGGGGGGTGAGGGGTCCCGTATCAACTGAAGGGGGTCCGTATCAACTGATGGGGGAGTCCCGTATCTACTGAAGTGGGGGGGTCCCGTATCAACTGAGGCGGGGGGGGGGGGGGTGGTCCCGTATCAACTGAGGGGGGTGGGTCCTGTATCTACTGAGGGGGGGGTCACGTATCAACTGAGGGGGGGGGGGTCCCGTATCTACTGAGGGGGGGGGTCCCGTATCAACTGAGGGGGGGGGAGGGGGTCCCGTATCAACTGAGGGGGGGGGTCCCGTATCAACTGAGGGGGGGGTCCCGTATCTACTGAGGAGGGGGGGGTCCGTATCTACTGAGGGGGGGGTCCCGTATCTACTGAGGGGGGAGGGTCCCGTATCTACTGAGGGGGGGTCCCGTATCTACTGAGGGGGGGGGGTCCCGTATCTACTGAGGGGGGGGGGGGGTCCCGTATCTACTGAGGGGGGGGGGTCCCGTATCTACTGAGGGGGAGGGGGTCCGTATCTACTGAGGGGGAGGGGGTCCGTATCTGCTGAGGGGGAGGGTCCCGTATCTACTGAGGGGGAGGGGGTCCCGTATCTACTGAGGGGGGGGGGTCCGTATCTACTGAGGGGGAGGGGGTCCGTATCTACTGAGGGGGAGGGTCCCGTATCAACTGAGGGGGGGGGAGTGGTCCCGTATCTACTGAGGGGGAGGGGGTCCCGTATCTACTGAGGGGGAGGGTCCCGTATCAACTGAGGGGGGGGGAGTGGTCCCGTATCTACTGAGGGGGGGGGGGGTCCCGTATCTACTGAGGGTGGGTCCCGTATCTACTGAGGGGGAGGGGGTCCCGTATCTACTGAGGGGGAGGGTCCCGTATCAACTGAGGGGGGGGGGAGGGGTCCCGTATCAACTGAAGTGGGGGGGGGGTCCCGTATCAACTGAAGCGGGGGGGGGTCCCGTATCTACTGAGGGGGGTCCGTATCAACTTAGGGGGGGGCGGTGAGGGGTCCCGTATCAACTGAAGGGGGACCGTATCAACTGATGGGGGGGTCCCGTATCTACTGAAGTGGGGGGGTCCCGTATAAACTGAGGCGGGGGGGGGGTGGTCCCGTATCTACTGAGGGGGGGGGTCCCGTATCAACTGAGGGGGGGAGGGGTCCCGTATCTACTGAGGGTGAGGGGGGGGGGGCCCGTATCAACTGAGGGGGGGAGGGGTCCCGTATCAACTGAGGGGGGGAGGGGTCCCGTATCAACTGAGGGGGAGGGTCCCGTATCAACTGAGGGGGGGGGGGGTCCCGTATCTACTGAGGGGGGGGGGGGTCCCGTATCAACTGAGGGGGGGAGGGGTCCCGTATCAACTGAGGGGGGGAGGGGTCCCGTATCAACTGAGGGGGAGGGTCCCGTATCAACTGGGGGGGGGTCCCGTATCGACTGGGGGGGGGGGGGTCCCGTATCAACTGAGGGGGGTGGGTCCCGTATCTACTGAGGGGGGGGGGGTCCCGTATCAACTGAGGGGGGTGGGTCCCGTATCTACTGAGGGGAGGGGTCACGTATCAACTGAGGGGGGGCTGAGGGGTCCCGTATCAACTGAAGGGGGTCCGTATCAACTGATGGGGTGGTCCCGTATCTACTGAAGTGGGGGGTCCTGTATCAACTGAGGCGGGGGGGGGGTGGTCCCGTATCAACTGAGGCGGGGGGGGGTGGTCCCGTATCTACTGAGGGGGGGGGGTCCCGTATCAACTGAGGGGGGGAGGTGTCCCGTATCAACTGAGGGGGGGGGGGGTCCCGTATCAACTGAGGGGGGAGGGGTCCCGTATCTACTGAGGGGGGGAGGGGTCCCGTATCAACTGAGGGGGAGGGTCCCGTATCAACTGAGGGGGAGGGTCCCGTATCTACTGAGGGGGAGGGGGGTCCCGTATCTACTGAGGGGGAGGGAGGGGTCCCGTATCAACTGAAAGGGGGGGGGGTGTCCCGTATCTACTGAAGGGGGGGGGGGGTTCCCGTATCAACTGAAGCGGGGGGGGTCCCGTATCTACTGAGGGGGGTCCGTATCAACTTAGGGGGGGGGGGGGGGTGGTCCCGTATCTACTGAGGGGGGGGGGTCCCGTATCAACTGAGGGGGGGAGGGGTCCCGTATCTACTGAGGGTGAGGGGGGGGGGGGGCCCGTATCAACTGAGGGGGGGAGGGGGTCCCGTATCAACTGAGGGGGGGAGGGGTCCCGTATCAACTGAGGGGGAGGGTCCCGTATCAACTGAGGGGGGGGGGTCCCGTATCTACTGAGGGGGGGGGGGGTCCCGTATCAACTGAGGGGGGGGGAGGGGTCCCGTATCAACTGAGGGGGGGGGGTCCCGTATCAACTGAGGGGGGGGGGTCCCGTATCTACTGAGGAGGGGGGGGTCCGTATCTACTGAGGGGGGGGGTCCCGTATCTACTGAGGGGGGAGGGTCCCGTATCTACTGAGGGGGGGTCCCGTATCTACTGAGGGGGGGGGGTCCCGTATCTACTGAGGGGGGGGGGTCCCGTATCTACTGAGGGGGGGGGGGGTCCCGTATCTACTGAGGGGGGGGGGTCCCGTATCTACTGAGGGGGAGGGGGTCCGTATCTACTGAGGGGGAGGGGGTCCGTATCTGCTGAGGGGGAGGGTCCCGTATCTACTGAGGGGGAGGGGGTCCCGTATCTACTGAGGGGGGGGGTCCGTATCTACTGAGGGGGAGGGGGTCCGTATCTACTGAGGGGGAGGGTCCCGTATCAACTGAGGGGGGGGGAGTGGTCCCGTATCTACTGAGGGGGGGTCCCGTATCTACTGAGGGGGAGGGGGTCCCGTATCTACTGAGGGGGAGGGTCCCGTATCAACTGAGGGGGGGGGAGTGGTCCCGTATCTACTGAGGGGGGGGGGGGTCCCGTATCTACTGAGGGGGGGTCCCGTATCTACTGAGGGGGAGGGGGTCCCGTATCTACTGAGGGGGAGGGTCCCGTATCAACTGAGGGGGGGGGGGAGGGGTCCCGTATCAACTGAAGTGGGGGGGGGGTCCCGTATCAACTGAAGCGGGGGGGGGTCCCGTATCTACTGAGGGGGGTCCGTATCAACTTAGGGGGGGGCGGTGAGGGGTCCCGTATCAACTGAAGGGGGTCCGTATCAACTGATGGGGGGGTCCCGTATCTACTGAAGTGGGGGGGTCCCGTATAAACTGAGGCGGGGGGGGGGTGGTCCCGTATCTACTGAGGGGGGGGGTCCCGTATCAACTGAGGGGGGGAGGGGTCCCGTATCTACTGAGGGTGAGGGGGGGGGGGGCCCGTATCAACTGAGGGGGGGAGGGGTCCCGTATCAACTGAGGGGGGGAGGGGTCCCGTATCAACTGAGGGGGAGGGTCCCGTATCAACTGAGGGGGGGGGGGTCCCGTATCTACTGAGGGGGGGGGGTCCCGTATCAACTGAGGGGGGGAGGGGTCCCGTATCAACTGAGGGGGGGAGGGGTCCCGTATCAACTGAGGGGGAGGGTCCCGTATCAACTGGGGGGGGGTCCCGTATCGACTGGGGGGGGGGGGGTCCCGTATCAACTGAGGGGGGTGGGTCCCGTATCTACTGAGGGGGGGGGGTCCCGTATCAACTGAGGGGGGTGGGTCCCGTATCTACTGAGGGGAGGGGTCACGTATCAACTGAGGGGGGGGGTCCCGTATCAACTGAGGGGGGGGGGTCCCGTATCTACTGAGGGGGGGGTGGTTCCGTATCTACTGAGGGGGGGGTGGTTCCGTATCTACTGAGGGGGGGGTGGTCCCGTATCTACTGAGGGGGGGGGTCCCGTATCAACTGAGGGGGGGGGGTCCCGTATCTACTGAGGGGGGGGGGGTCCCGTATCAACTGAGGGGGGGGGGTCCCGTATCAATTGAGGGGGGGGTCCCGTATCAACTGAGGGGGGGGTCCCGTATCAACTGAGGGGGGGGGGAGGGGTCCCGTATCTACTGAGGGGGGGGGGAGGGGTCCCCATATCAACTGAGGGGGGGGTCCCGTATCTACCGAGGGGGAGGGTCCCGTATCAACTGAGGGGGGGAGGGGTTCCGTATCAACTGAGGGGGGGGGGTCCCGTATCTACTGGGGGGGGGGGGTCCCGTATCAACTGAGGGGGAGGGTCCCGTATCAACTGAGGGCGGGGGGGAGGGATCCCGTATCAACTGAGGGGGGGTTCCCGTATCTACTGAGGGGGGTTCCCGTATCTACCAAGGGAGAGGGTCCCGTATCAACTGAGGGGGGGGAGGGGTCCCGTATCAACTGAGGGGGGGGGTCCCGTATCTACTGGGGGGGGGGGGGGTCCCGTATCAACTGAGGGGGAGGGTCCCGTATCAACTGAGGGGGGGAGGGGTCCCGTATCAACTGAGGGGGGGGGGGTCCCGTATCTACTGGGGGGGGGGGGTCCCGTATCAACTGAGGGGGAGGGGGAGGGGTCCCGTATCTACTGAGGGGGGTTCCCGTATCTACCAAGGGAGAGGGTCCCGTATCAACTGAGGGGGGGGAGGGGTCCCGTATCAACTGAGGGGGGGGTCCCGTATCTACTGGGGGGGGGGGGGTCCCGTATCAACTGAGGGGGAGGGTCCCGTATCAACTGAGGGGGGGGGAAGTGGTCCCGTATCTACTGAGGGGGGGGGGGGTCCCGTATCTACTGAGGGGGGGGGGGTCCTGTATCTACTGGGGGGGGGTCCCGTATCAACTGAGGGGGAGGGTCCCGTATCAACTGAGGGGGGGGGGAGGGGTCCCGTATCTACTGAGGGGGGGTTCCCGTATCTACTGAGGGGGGGGGGTCCCGTATCTACTGAGGGGGGTGTCTCGTACCTACTGAGGGGGGGTGTCCCGTATCAACTGAGGGGGAGGGTCCCGTATCAACTGAGGGGGAGGGTCCCGTATCAACTGAGGGGGGGGGTCCCGTATCAACTGAGGGGGGGTCCCGTATCAACTGAGGGGGGTGGGTCACGTATCAACTGAGGGGGGGGCATCCCGTATCAACTGAGGGGGGCGGGTCCCGTATCAACTGAGGGGTGGGGTCCCGTATCTACTGAGGGGGGGGGGGTCCCGTATCTACTGGGGGGGGGGTCCCGTATCTACTGAGGGGGGGTCCCGTATCTACTGAGCCGTCGGTGGGGCCAGGCGTACCGTAGCCCGTACGGTATTAGATGAGGTCAGACTAAGAGAGAATACAAGAAGGTCTAAGACAGGTTTACAGTGTATGTGTGTAAACGCACAAAGCCTGGTAAATAAGGTTGGTGAGCTGCAGGCGCAAATAGCCACATGGGAATATGATGTCGTGGCGATAACGGAGACCTGGCTCAAATAAGGGCAGGATTGGGTACTAAATATTCCTGGATACAAGGTGTTCAGGAAAGATAGGGAAAGAAAGAAAGGGGTTGGGGTGACAGTATTGATTAAGGAGAATATTACAGTGCTGGAGAGAGAGGATGTCCTGGAGGGGTCAAGGACAGAATCTATTTGGTTAGAGTTCAGAAACAATAGAGGTGCCATTACACTACTAGGTGTATTCTATAGGCCGCCAACTAGTGGGAAAGATATAGAGGAGTAAATTTTCAGGGAAATTATAGAGAGGTGCAAGAATTATAGAGTAGTGATAATGGGGTCTTCAACTATCCTAATATAGACTGGGATAGTAATAGTGTAAAAGGTAGAGAGGGGGAAGAATTTCTGAAGTGTGTTCAGGAGAACTTTCTTGATCAGTACGTTTCTGGCCCAACGAGGAAGGAGGCATTGCTGGATCTGGTTCTGGACAATGAGGTGGGTCAAGTAGAGCAAGTGTCAGTAGGGGAACATTTAGGGAACAGTGATCACAGTATCATGGGGCGCTAACTTTGCCGGGGCGCTACTTACCCAAAAAAATTAGCACCCCCATGGCCGAAATTCATCGGTAGCGCCCCAAGAGGGAATCGGGGCGCTACTGGAAGCGCCCTGCCTCTCTCTTGGGGCACTGTGAGGGAATATCGTGGCGCAAAGGGGAGCGGCCTTGCGCAGCGCGACCCGGGGCCCAGCTGGGCCACCGGATCGGAGTGACGGCAAAAGAGCCCGGCAGTCAAGAGAAGTGCCGGGCTCATGGAGCGCAGCTGGCACTCCGCGGGGTGGGGGGTTGCTCAGGAGGCCAGGGACGGCAACGGAGGCAGGTGCTGGCAGGCGGCCAGCAACAAAAATGGCCGCCCGGCACCTCGCCTTTAATTAGCGCTGCCCCGGCTGCAGGTAGGCCCCCCGACCCCGTCGGACATAACGTCCAGCGGTAAGTCAAGGGGCGCTGCGCATGGCGATGACGTCATTGCCGGCAGCGCAGCACCACAGGGCGCTAACGGTTACCGCCGCCGCTAACCTCCTGCTGAATTTCGCGGGAGGTGTTGGCGGTGCCGCGCCTGGGTGCTAGTTGCTTTGCGAGAGGCGCAAAGCAACCGAATTTCTCCCCCCATAGGTTTAGATTAGCTATGGAAAAGGACAGGGAGCAATCTAGTGTAAAAATACTTAATTGGAGGAAGGTCAATTTCAGTGGGTCGAGATTGGATCTGGCCCGGGTAAATTGGAATCAAAGATTGGCAGGCAAATCTGTAATTGAACAATAGGCTGCCTTTAAAGAGGAGATGGTTCGGGTACAGTCGAGGTACATTCCCACGAGGGGGAAAGGTAGGGCAACCAAAGCCAGAGCTCCCTGGATGACGAAAGAGATAGAGAGTAAGATGAAGCAGAAAAAGGGGGCATATGACAGATGTCAGGTTTAGAATACAAGTGAGAATCAGGCTGAATATAGAAAGTTCAGAGGGGAAGTGAAAAATGAAATAAGAGGGGCAAAGAGAGAGCATGAGAATAGATTGGCAGCCAACATAAAAGGGAATCCAAAAGTCTTCTATAGGCATATAAATAGTAAACAGGTAGTAAGAGGAGGGGTGGGGTCGATTAGGGACCAAAATGGAGACCTACGCATGGAGGCAGAGGGTATGGCTGAGGTACTAAATGAGTACTTTGCATCTGTCTTTACCAAGGAAGATGATGCTGCCAAAGTCATAGTGAAAGAGGAGGTAGTTGAGATACTGGATGGGATAAAAATTGATCAAGAGGAGGTACTAGAAAGGCTGGCTGTACTTAAAGTAGATAAGTCACCAGGACCGGATGGGATGCAACCTAGGATGCTGAGGGAAGTAAAGGTGGAAATTGCAGAGGTACTGGCCATAATATTCCAATCCTCCTTAGATACAGGGGTGGTGCCAGAGGACTGGAGAATTGCAAATGTTACACCATTGTTCAAAAATGGGTGTAAGGATAAACCCAGCAACGACAGGCCAGTCAGTTTAACCTCGGTAGTGGGGAAGCTTTTAGAAACGATAATCAGGGACAAAATTAACAGTCACTTGGACAAGTGTGGATTAATTAAGGAAAGCCAGCACGGATTTGCTAAAGGCAAATCGTATTTAACTAACTTTACTGAGTTGTGAGAGAGATAGAGGAGCAAATCTGCAGGGAAATCACAGAGATGTGCAAGAACTATAGAGTGGTGATATTGGGGGACTTTAATTCCCCAAATATCGATTGGGATAATGTTAGAGTAAAGAGAAAGGAGGGGGAGGAATTTCTGAAATGTGTTCAGGAGAACTTCCTTGACCAATATGTTCTTGGCCCAACTAGGAAGGAGGCATTGCTGGATCTGGTGCTGGGGAATGAGGTCGACTAAGTGTCTGTGGGAGAACACTTGGTTAAGAGTGATCATCGTATCATAAGGTTTAGATTAGTAATGGAGAAGAGCAAGGAACAATCTAAAGTAGAACTTCTAAATTGGAAGAGGGTTAACTTCAATGGGATGAGAGGGGATCTAGCCAGAGTAAAATGGAACTAAAGATTGACAGGAAAAACTGTAACGGAACAATGGGTGATCTTTAAGGAGGAGATGTTCCAAGTGCAGGCTAGGTACATTCCAACAAGAGGGAAAGGTAGGGGAACCAAAGCAAGGGCTCCTTGGATGACGAGGGAGATAGAGAAGATGATGAAACAAAAGACACTGAGACAACGTATGAACGGACACCATGCAACAATCGCCAGGCAGGATTGTTACCTCCCAATCGGGGAAGACTTCAGCAGTCAAGGACATTCAGCCTCGGATCTGCGGGTTAGCGTTCTCCAAGGCGGCCTTCGAGACACACAACAACGCAAAATCATCGAGCAGAAACTGATAGCCAAGTTCCGCACCCATGAGGACGGCCTCAACAGAGATCTCGGGTTCATGTCACGCTACAGAACGTGACTTGACATCGTTGTCTGTTTTTCCAGTTTTTTAAAAAAAAGTTAAAAGCTTAACTGCAGACGGCAGCATTTGACACGTTGGACCCCCTGTGACCCACCTCATTATCTTAGCTGTACTCTGATGTGTCTTTGATGTAATGCCTCCCTAACAGATTGTATCTCTGCAGACACATTGTTCTCTGTGTATATATACTGTGTAATCGATTCCCACACTGTACCTTCACCTGAAGAAGGAGCAACGCTCCGAAAGCTCGTAATTTTAAATAAAACTGTTGGACTATAACCTGGTGTTGTGCGACTTCTCATTTTTGAAACAAAAGAAGAGGGAGTATGATGCATGTCAGGTGAATTCTTCAAGTGAGAACCAGACCAAATACAATAAGTTGAGAGGGGATATGAAGATGAAAATAAGACTGGCAAAGAGAAAATATGAGAATAGAATGGCGGTTAACATAAAAGGGAACCCAAAAATCTTCTACCGGCGTGTAAACAGTAAGCGGGTAGTAAGAGGCGAGGTGGGGCCTATTAGGGACAAAGAAGGTGATATATGCTTAGAGGCGCAGGGCAAGGCTAGAATACTCATTGGCCCAGAAATTGATCTCGCTCTGTTCCCGCGGGGGTAAGCCTTCCCCGCGATGTCTCACCTCGCTTATGCTTTTTCTGATCCAGCTCGCACGAACTTGATGTTCCAGACATCAGCTGTGCTGGGCTTGCGTATCCCAGCGGCGCAGTTAATTCGTGCGAGCTGTGGGATCACGTGACTCAGTTAGAGCCAATGGCAGCACACCATCTTCCATTCATAAGTCTCACAGCATGGCTGTGAGACTTATGAATCTTACACCCCCCCAAAATAACAGCTAAACCTCAATTAAATTAAAAAAACAAACCATCACATTAATAAAATAAGTATAGTTAATTAAATTAACCATTTTAAATAAAAAATTAAATTTTTGAAAAAATTTAAAATCTTTTAAAAAGTTATAAAAATAAACTTACCTGTCTTTAAAGTCTATAAAAAAGATATACCTGTAAAAAAAAATTCAAAAAATACTTAATTCACTACTTACCTTCTTAAAAGCGGGTCTTACTCCTCCTTTTTACATTTCCAAAATCTTCCCTACTTACCTGCGCGTCCAAAGCATGAAGTGCACAGCGTGCGCGCAGCCTGTAGCGCGCACGCGATGCACTCAGGCCCCGCCCCCTTTTCGGAAGAGCAATTGCCGGTTTTCAGCGCATGCGCAGGGCATGCAGAAAACCGGCAATTGGAGTGGGAATACGCGAGAGTATGCAGTGCGTACTCTCGCGTCCCGGGATCAATTTTCGGCCCAATGAGTACTTTGTATCGGTGTTTAATAAGGAAGAGGTCAAAATCCTGGAACTCTCTCCCTAACAGCACTGTGGGGGTACCTTCACCACACGGACTGCAGCGGTTCAAGAAGGCAGCTCACCACCACCTTCTCAAGGGCAATTAGGGATGGGCAATAAATGCTGGCCTTGCCAGCGACGCCCACATCCCATGAACGAATATAAAAGAAAGAATGAGCAGCTAGCAAGGAGTGTTGGAGCAATTCAAGCTGGAGGTTCCAGCAGCAGAGGTCAGAGGTTGGGGCGGAAAGTGTTAGTCGGCGGATGGAGAAGATACGAGGTTGGAAGCTCCGCTCGGGGATAAATCTGATGCTGAGGTGGACTATCCGGCACAGGCACGATGGGCCGAATGGCCTCGTCTTGTGCTGTTTCATGCTATGATTGCGGAGGTGGAAGTAAGTGGCCTGGGTGATGGAGAGCATGCTGTGTTTAATGGTCAGCTCAGCATTGAGCAGGACACCAAGGTTATGAAGTCAGTTTCAGCCTGAGAGGGTGGGCGAGGAGGGGTGGAATCAGTGACCAGGGCCTGGAGTCTGTGATGGGGGCTGAAGATGACATCTTCAGTTTCCAGCTGGTGAGTCAGTGGAAGTCGGGACATATCCAAGAGTTCATATTGGGCAAGCCGTCTGACAGCACGGAGGCAGTCAAGGGGTTGAGAGAAGTGATGGAGAAAGAAGAACTTATATTTATATACTTTTCACATCTTCTGGACGTCCCAAAGCATTTACTAATTACATTTGAAGTGTAATCAATGGTGTTGTGTAGCCAACAGCTACAAATTTATGCACAGCAAGGTTCCACAAATAGAAATTAAATAAATGTCCAGATAATCTATTTTTGTTGATTGAGGGCTAGCTATTGTTGCGGACACCAGGAGATCTCCCCGTTCCTCATCGAATAATGCCATGAAATCTTTTATATCTATCTTGTCAGGCTTGGCTCGCTTCTGAATCAGAAGAATTTGGGTTCAAACCCCATTCCAGAGACATAATCCAAGCTGACACTCCAGTGCAGTACTGAGGGAGTGCTGCACTGTCGGAGGTGCTGTCTTTCAGATGAGATGTTAAACCGAGGCCCCGTCTGCGCTCTCAGGTGGATGTAAAAGATCCCATGGCACTAATGGAAGAAGAGCAGGGGAGTAGATAAAGAGGAAACAACTGAGGATTGATCCTTGGGGGGGACCCAGGAGTGACACTGGGAGATGGAACAGAAGCCTTGGTTGGAGTGGGACTCGCTGCATTCAGATTGGTAAGAATGGAACCAGCTGAGGTTAGTCCCCTGGAGCTGGGAGATGGTGGAGAGGTGCTGGAGGAAGTTGGCAAAGCCAGTCATACTCAACACTGTAAAAGGAGGTGGGATCTTGCACTACATTCACGATCGCAGAGGTTGTAACTTGTGAATTTGATGAGGGCCTTAGCGAGGTGACAAATACAGAAATTGGGCACAGGACTGGTTATTGATGACGGAGTCAAACACTTTCGAGGGAGGAGAACTTCACCAAGCGTTGATAGTCCGGAATCTCCAGCACACCAGGGATCTGGCCATTATCTGTAGCAGTAGAGGTACACAGCGACGTTCCTGAGAGGGCTACGGCCCGAAAGCAAGAAAGCCTTTTGTTTACACTTGTAGTGGGACAGGAACATCACATCAGGGGGCAGTTTGTGTGAAGAATGTTTACCTGAATTTGCTTTTAACTGGCTTACCCCAGAATCTAACATATTGAGCAAAATATTATTGATTGAACTAAAACATCGTTGAAAGATTTATGTCCGAAATCACTTCTAGTTCACAGTGAAAAATATGAGGGTTTGCATTTCCAGTACACGATCTAAGCATCGCCCCTGCTGTACAACTCGATGAGACACAGCTGAGAGAGTGAGGAATCAGCCAGGAGTGCGGTGACAATGCTGAGACACAGTGCCAAACATCGGCAATAAATTAAAGAACTAGATGGCGTTGGGAATATTTGACACAACGTATTTCATTCCGATCCTGGCGAAAAAACAGTTTCTTGGGTGAAACTCACAATAGAACCTGACTTTACTGCAAGTGAATAGAAGAAACATAGAAAAATAGGAGCAGGAGTAGGCCATTCGGCCCTTTGAGCCTGCTCCGCTATTCAATATGATCATGGCTGATCCTCTATCTCAATACTATATTCCTGCTCTCTCCCCATACCCCTTGATGCCTTTTGTGTCTAGAAATCTATCTATCTCCTCCTTAAATATATTCAGTGACTTGGCCTCCACAGCCTTCTGTGGTAGAGAATTCCACAGGTTCACCACCCTCTGAGTGAAGAAATTTCTCCTCATCTCAGTCCTAAATGTCCTACCCCGTATCCTGAGACTGTGACCCCTCGTTCCAGACGCCCCCCCAGCCAGGGGAAACATCCTCCCTGCATCCAGTCTGTCTAGCCCTGTCAGAATTTTATACGTTTCAATGAGTACCCCTCTCATTCTTCTAAACTCTAGTGAATACAGGCCTAGTCGACCCAATCTCTCCTCATACGACAGTCCTGCCATCCCAGGAATCAGTCTGGTGAACCTTCGCTGCACTCCCTCTATAGCAAGTATATCCTTTCTTAGGTAAGGAGACCGAAACTGCACACACTACTCCAGATTTAGTAACGAGTAATGAGCCAGACTTAGTCAATAATCTGATAATAATAAGGGAACATTTATCTAACAGAGATCACCAGCTCAGGTTCCCAGTCACTGGGCTCTCAGAAGCCGGGGAGCGGTGTTCTTTGGCCATTGATAGATCACCCGTTTTCGGATTGGACAGCTCGATTTTGGACTGTCCAATCGAGGAATATCTGAAAGGTGAAATTACAACTCATTTTGTTTCCATATCCCACAATGTGCATACATTAATTATCATTCATTATTCATTGGCTCGTCAGGTTTTCAATAAATTTTCATCAGCAGCAGAACTCAAACTGTGATCCCACTGCCTGACTGGACACTGACCATCGATGGGTTCCCCGGACCCACTGGATAACCCCCCCAACCCCCCCAACCCCCCGACCCACTGGATAACCCCCCCCCCCAACCCCCGACCCACTGGATAACCCCCACCATCCCCCGACCCACTGGATAACCCCCCACCCCCTCTGACCCACTGGATAACCCCCCCCACCCCCGACCCACTGGATAACCCCCACCACCCCCGACCCACTGGATAACGTCCCCCCCACCCCCGACCCACTGGATAACCCCCACCACCCCCGACCCACTGGATAACCCCCCCCCACCCCCGACCCACTGGATAATCCCCCCCACCCCCCGACCCACTGGATAACGCCCCCCCCCACCCCCGACCCACTGGATACGTCCCCCCCAACCCCCGACCCACTGGATAACCCCCCCACCCCCAACCCACTGGATACCCCCCCAAACCCCCCACCCCCCTGACCACTGCTTAAGCCCCCATCCCCCGACCCACTGGATAACCCCCCCCCTCACCCCGACCCACTGGATAACGCCCCCCCCACCCCCGACCCACTGGATAACCCCCCCCACCCCCGACCCACTGGATAACCCCCCCCCCACCCCCGACCCACTGGATAACCCCCCAACCCCCCACCCCCCTGACCCACTGCTTAACCCCCGACCCACTGGATAACCCCCCCCCCCCCAACCCCCGGACCATGCAGTGACCATCCTGAGGTTCAAATCCCACCCGGGAATTATTATTTGTGCAAATTCAAACTTAAATATAATTTAAACAAAATATTCTCTGTAAAAGAGGATAGCCCGCTACATTCTCACAGTTCATGAGGTCCTGAGCCCCACAGACATTGTACAAGTTTTAAATAAAGGCGTACACCAGACACTTGAGTTCTAAAACCCGCTGTCGCTCAGAATGGCGCGGGGTCCAGGGTCCAGGGGTTCCTGACCAGCCGCGGGATGAAGTGTGTGCTGGGGTGGTGGAGGCGGGCTTTGCTCCCGTTCTTAGCCCCCCCTCTCTTGGTTAACGCCACGTAGAGTCGAGGATGTGTTTTTGAAGAGTAAGTTGTGTAATGATTCTCCTCCAGCTGTTCCTTAAACAGACAGTCTTCAGTGAACGTCTCCTAAACACAAGCAGAACAGTTTCAGCCCCAATGTGAACTGCACACTCGCAGCTTTACTCAAATATCACGTCTGCATTTCTCCAATGGCCCGATTCCTGAGGAGTCTGTAACCGAGCTACACAGGCCAGGATCCATCGCTAGGTCTGTGCGCTGTTCGCTAATCTCAGCACCTTCAGGGTCTGTACCCGGGGGAGGGTCAGCAACTTCAGGAACTGTACCCCAGTGAGAGTCAACACCTTCAGGAACTGTACCCCAGTGAGAGTCAGCACCTTCTGGAACTGTCCCCCAGTGAGAGTCAACACCTTCAGGAACTGTACCCCAGTGAGAGTCAGCACCTTCTGGAACTGTCCCCCAGTGAGAGTCAGCACCTTCAGGAACTGTACCCCAGTGAGAGTCAGCACCTTCTGGAACTGTCCCCCAGTGAGAGTCAACACCTTCAGGAACTGTACCCCAGTGAGTGTCAGCACCTTCAGGAACTGTATCCCAGTGAGAGTCAGCACCTTCAGGAACTGTACCCCAGAGAGAGTCAGCACCTTCAGGAACTGTACCCCAGTGAGGAAGGTGAGAGGATTTGTTGATTTTGAGTTGTGGCACTTACCGACCCGTACAAGATTCCTTCGCTGGTGATTGCAAGAAACAGCCGAGTGACCACGCCTCGAATGCCAATGATCCCAATCTGCACAGAAAATAACTCCATAATACCTGTCAAAGCAGACACAGAGAGCAGTGAGTAGTCTAGGAAACAAGCTTTATACGATGCAGCACTGTGAGGGAGCTGGATTAACATCAGTAGAGATACAGTCAGTGACAGAGGTCGCTGGGGGAGAGGGGTTACTGAGTGACAGCGTGAGGGAGCTGGATTAACATCGGTAGAGATACAGTCAGTAACACAGGGCGCTGGGGGAGAGGGGTTACTGAGTGACAGCGTGAGGGAGCTGGATTAACATCGGTAGAGATACAGTCAGTAACACAGGGCGCTGGGGGAGAGGGGTTACTGAGTGACAGTGTGAGGGAGCTGGATTAACATCAGTAGAGATACAGTCAGTAACACAGGGCGCTGGGGGAGAGGGGTTACTGAGTGACAGTGTGAGGGAGCTGGATTAACATCAGTAGAGATACAGTCAGTAACACAGGGCGCTGGGGGAGAGGGGTTACTGAGTGACAGTGTGAGGGAGCTGGATTAACATCAGTAGAGATACAGTCAGTAACACAGGGCGCTGGGGGGAGAGGCGTTACTGAGTGACAGTGTGAGGGAGCTGGATTAACATCAGTAGAGATACAGTCAATAACACAGGGCGCTGGGGGAGAGGGGTTACTGAGAGACAGTGTGAGGGAGCTGGATTAACATCAGTAGAGATACAGTCAGTAACACAGGGCACTGGGGGGAGAGGAGTTACTGAGTGACAGTGTGAGGGAGCTGGATTAACACCAGTAGAGATACAGTCAGTAATACAGGGCGCTGGGGGGAGAGGCGTTACTGAGTGACAGTGTGAGGGAGCTGGATTAACATCAGTGGAGATAGTCAGTAACACAGGGCGCTGGAGGAGAGGGATTACTGAGTGAATGTGTGAGATAGCTGGATTAACATTAGTAGAGATACAGTCAGTGACACAGGGCGCTGGGGGAGAGGGGTTACTGAGTGACAGTGTGAGGGAGCTGGATTAACATCAGTAGAGATACAGTCAGTGACACAGGGCGCTGGGGGAGAGGGGTTACTGAGTGACAGTGTGAGGGAGCTGGATTAACACCAGTAGAGATACAGTCAGTGACACAGGGTGCTGGGGAGAAAGGTTAATGAGTGACAGTGTGAGGGAGCTGGATTAACATCAGTAGAGATACAGTCAGTAACACAGGGCGCTGGGGGAGAGGGGTTACTGAGTGACAGCGTGAGGGAGCTGGATTAACATCGGTAGAGATACAGTCAGTAACACAGGGCGCTGGGGGAGAGGGGTTACTGAGTGACAGTGTGAGGGAGCTGGATTAACATCAGTAGAGATACAGTCAGTAACACAGGGCGCTGGGGGATGAGGTTACTGAGTGACAGTGTGAGGGAGCTGGATTAACATCAGTAGAGATACAGTCAGTAACACAGGGCGCTGGGGGAGAGGGGTTACTGAGTGACAGTGTGAGGGAGCTGGATTAACATCAGTAGAGATACAGTCAGTAACACAGGGCGCTGGGGGAGAGGGGTTACTGAGTGACAGCGTGAGGGAGCTGGATTAACATCAGTAGAGATACAGTCAGTAACACAGGGCGCTGGGGGAGAGGGGTTACTGAGAGACAGTGTGAGGGAGCTGGATTAACATCAGTAGAGATACAGTCAGTAACACAGGGCACTGGGGGGAGAGGAGTTACTGAGTGACAGTGTGAGGGAGCTGGATTAACACCAGTAGAGATACAGTCAGTAACTCAGGGCACTGGAGGAGAGGGGTTACTGAGTGAATGTGTGAGATAGCTGGATTAACATTAGTAGAGATACAGTCAGTGACACAGGGCGCTGGGGGAGAGGGGTTACTGAGTGACAGTGTGAGGGAGCTGGATTAACATCAGTAGAGATACAGTCAGTGACACAGGGCGCTGGGGGAGAGGGGTTACTGAGTGACAGTGTGAGGGAGCTGGATTAACACCAGTAGAGATACAGTCAGTGACACAGGGTGCTGGGGAGAAAGGTTAATGAGTGACAGTGTGAGGGAGCTGGATTAACATCAGTAGAGATACAGTCAGTAACACGGCGCTGGGGGGAGAGGGATTACTGAGTGACAGTGTGAGGGAGCTGGATTAACATCAGTAGAGATACAGTTAGTAACACAGGGCGCTGGGGAGAGGTGTTACTGAGTGACAGTGTGAGGGAGCTGGATTAACATCAGTAGAGATACAGTTAGTAACACAGGGCGCTGGGGAGAGGTGTTACTGAGTGACAGTGTGAGGGAGCCGGATTTTTTTATCAATTCGTTTTATGCGATGTGGGCATCGCTGGCAAGGCCAACATTTATTGCCCATCCCTAACTGCCCTCGAGAAGATGGTGGTGAGCCGCCTTCTTGAACCGCTGCAGTCCGTGTGGTGAAGGTACTCCCACATCAGGAGAGATACAGTCAGTAACACAGGTCGCTGTGGGGAGAGGAGTTACTGAGTGACAGTGTGAGCGAGCTGGATTAACATCATAGAGTCATTGGGGGAGAAATTCAGTATCACCCCATTGGTGGCGCAATTATCGGCCGGGCGCAAAGATTAGCGCCTGGCACTAATTATCGCCACTGACAGCAAACTTGACTTTTATCGCCCCTGGCGGTGATTGGAGCGCTAAATCAGGCGCTTCACTCCTGTCTTAAGGCGCAAAGGCCGAGGAGTGAGGCGCTACCTCAGAGCGCTGGCGAAGCTCATGTAATATCAGTCAGCAATGGAACACACACACAATGGCATGGGCCAGTTCTTAAAGGGGATGGTTAATCTCACTTTCCATCCACATCCTGCTAATTGCAGCCTTGAATCTCGGCCTGGAGAGACCTGCACATCAAACCTGCTGGAAAGAACAATGGAGAGTACCAGGCAAAGAGCTCAGAGTGCAGCCCCCACAGTCTCTTCTAAATCGATACAAGGAATCGCAAATCAAAATGAACCTGCAAAGTGCTGCTCAGTACCCAAAACTCCTTCACACAACGTTGAAACTCTCCAGAAGTCTCTCTCTCTCTCTCTCAGAATGCGTAGTTCAAAAATGGCACCAACAATAAAAGGCAGGAAGCGGTCACCTTTAAATAGCGCTCCCCCTTTCCCTTCATGACTGCAGAACGCTCCACTCAAACTGTCGTTGCTCGCGTCAGGCGGTAAGGCAGGGGGCGCCACTCAATATCCGCTCCGGGGCGATACCGGGGCGTTGCGCACTCGACTGACGTCACGATCTGCCGGCGCAGGAGATCGTGGCGGTAGTGTTTAGCGCCGCCGCAAAAAGTCTAGTTAATTTCGCGAGCGGCGCAAAAATCGCCGCGCCTGGGCGCCAGATGCTTTGCGCCCCATTAGCGCCCTCTTAAGGCGCTAACGGGAGGCGCAACCAACTGAATTTTTCCCCCACAGAGTCATAACAGCACATAAGGAGACCATTCGGCCCATCGAGTCCGTGCCGGCTCTCTGTAGAGCAATCCATTCAGTCCCATTCCCCCGCTCTATCCCCGTAGCCCTGCAAGTTTATTTCCCTCAAGTGCCTATCCAGTCTCCCCTTGAAAACATTGAGGGCTGGATTTTGTTAGTGTGGGCGGGCAGGGGGGTGTCAGGTGGAAATCGTGTCAGGACCCCGACTCCTAAGTGATGTGTTGAAAAAGTGGGATTTTCCCCTAATTGGGCAATTGATTTCCTGCGTGTGGGAACAAGTGGCCCAATGAGTCTTTTCATACAGAAAGTCGCCTCCGATGACGTCATCAATGCTGTTGGATTTAAGGCCTGCAAGCAGCCTTGATTCTTCTGGAGACTGCAGAGGCTCTGCAATTTATATGAAGGAGTTGAATTGTGGAAAATGTCAACGATCAAGCAAAAGTGTGCTCCTCGGTTTGATGAGCCCTCCCTCCAAGCTCTGGTGCACGGAGCCAGCTGTAATAAGGAGGAGCTGTTCCCTTCCCCAGGGAGAAAAAAGCCACCCCAGCAGACAAAGCTGTGTGGCTACAAGTGGCCCAGGAGGTCAACTCCATTTCGATGTGCCGCAGAACCTGGCTACAATGCAGGAAGAGGTTTCATGACCTTCGCCGCACAGGAAAAGTGAGTATGACTTTCCCATCACCCTCAATCTGATCCCCATCGCCTCTCCTCACCAGCACTCTGCTTTGCCAACCTCTTCCTCCACATCCCACTTGACACTTATATCCCTGCACCCTTACCCATTCCCTCTCTCTCTATGGTCACATTCACTTAACTATTCGACCATGCAGCCCTCACACTCCCTATCACTGTGATGCCATGACAACAACAACTTTCAACACACAGGGAGGGTCCTTTGTATCCTTCTAAGCATCTATGCTATGGATTCTCTACACTCACTCCTTCATTCTCATTCAAACTCCACTTGTGTCCCTCATTGCAGGAAAAGAGAGCCCGCAAGAAGAGGGAAAGAGCCATGACAGGAGGAGGGCCGCCCTCAGTAGCCCAGCTCACCCCCTGGGAGGAGGCGGCCCTGGAAATTGCTGGGATCGAGGAGGATACCCAAGTGGGGGACGGACAGATGGGCGCATCACAGCAAGCTGGTGACAGAATAGTTTGGAATCTCTCTCATTGACATAGCATGAGCCACTGATAATGATTCTGATGCTCTAACAGATTGACTTATGATCATCTGCAATATTCAATGTGCATGTAACCTTGGCCTCACATCTCTAACTCTTTCCTTTACTCCCCCACAGGACCATCGAAAGCCCCCGTCCCCACTATCCAGGAGGAACAGCCTGAGCCTCCAGATTCCTCAGAGGAAGCTGCAACCTCTGAGGGCGCAGTGTCAGCAGAATTCAGTGCACCCAGCACCAGCGCAGACACTCACACCTCAGTGGGACCTTCGCGAGATAGAGTAGTGTTGGCCTCTGGTGTATCACAGCTCACAAGTGAGCATCAGCAGATGGTGGAGACGGACAGCAGTGGAGAGTCCTCGTCGGAGGGCGCAGGACTCTGCCAGCTCGGCTCAGCTGCATGTCGACCCTGTGCCTCCGGGTCCATCCAGAAGGAGAGCGGTGCTGGAACTCCAGGAACAGGTGCAGGAGTCTCTGGCAGGTTTTGTCTCCAGGGTCGCTGCGAGTGTGGAGCGAATGGAGAAGTCCATTGCAAACATGAGCAGAGCCTTTGTGGAGGCATTGGCGCATGAACGCATCACCACGGAAAGGATGGCAACCTATGTGGAAAGGATGGCTACCTCCATGGTGAGGCTGGCTACGGTAGAGGAGAGGATGGCTACGTCCATGGAGGAGCTTAGTCGTCAGGGTATTGAAAACATGGTCATTGTTCAGAATAGACTGACATCTCTTGAGGAACGATGGTCAGCTATTGAGCAAACAAACCAAACCTTCATGCAAGTCCTCTGGAGTAGGACTTCCAGTGCAGGAACGGGTCCTCATGGCCCCCCTGCAGTGCAGCAAGGTGCTGTCAAGCCACTTGCTAGCTCTGAAGTGGGGCTGACCCATGAGAGAGATGTTGGTGGCAGACAACAAGGAAGTGGGGGCTCCTCTCCAAGCGCACACACGACCATGCCACAGCAAAGCCCTCGGTCAGAGCCCCACCAGAGTCCTCACCCAACTGAGATGGGCGTCTCAGCCCCTGCACAACCGCAGGAGCAGCAGACTGTTGGCGAGCTCACACAGGTTCGCCACCCCAGAGGACGCCCGCCAAAGGCGTCAAGACAGGAGGCAGGAGGAGCAAGAGAGTGAGCAAGGGGCCTCCACATCTGCTGAAGCCACAGGGGAAGCACTACGTAGGAGCACGTGTAAGAGGAAGATAAAGCACAAGTAGTCACAAGGGTGCTGTGTTGTTTTGTTTTTTGGACCAGCCATCATTGTGATTGTGATTGTATTATAAAGTGTTTTGATGGCAAACTGTTGAAGTTGTGGTCATTTCGCAAATGGGACTTTCACATTGAGGGCTTAGGGCGCCTTGCGATTATCAGAATGGTGGTCAGAGTGATAGGATTCCACAGGTTCTTCTCCATTGTCGATGCTCTGGTAAGAAGGAGCGAGACTAAAGTGTTTGATTGTGCAGGCTAAGCAAATCTGGCCAGGATGAGTGCGCCCCTTGCATCCCGGGCAGCAATGTTGTCGCACGCTGGCGCCTTCTGGCCTGTGCAGCTTCAGGTGGGTGACGAGCAGCTTGGAGCTCCTGTTGATGCTCCTGCTGTTGGTGCTGCTGTTGCTCGTGGTTCTGCTGCTGCCACGGCTGGTCTGCGTCCGAATCTGATGTCCAGGAGGAAAGGAATTAAATGGTCGCCATGCTTCTGGAATATGCCTCAGTTGAGGAAGCGCTTAGTCAAGGTGGGAAGAGGGGTTTCCCAAGAGGTCACACTGGAGATGGGTGTCAGGCTCCAAACTTTCACAACACTGAGTATGCCTGCTAAAAGTTCCCCCAGACCTGAAACAACAAAGTTCTGCCACCTGCAAATGATCATTGGTGAAAACTCCTTTGTAATGGTGGAGCTGCAGCTGTGAGTAAGCAATCCACTTGTGAGGCCGCCAGCATTACCTGGCATGTTCCAGAGGAGGTGTGAAGGATGGGGGGAATGTCTAAAAATCGGAAAGGCCTCTCAAAATGGGATTATAGAGGCAATTAAGTGGTTGTTAAGGGCCTTAAGGGCCTATCCCGCCTCTTGGAGGCGGGATGAAAAGGGGATCAGAAAACACGCATTTGGGAAAATTGCTCGGAGGCGGGATGGAGGCGGGATCGGGCCCGCCCGCCATTTTAACAACTCACACGCCTCCAATCCCGCCTCCTCGGGCCTGGCAAAATTGAGCCCTGAGTGTCTCCGCTTCCACCACTTCCGTTGGCAGCGAATTCCAGGTCATCACCACTCGCTGCGTAAAAAAGTTTTTCCTCACGTCCCCCCTGTTTCTCTTGCCCAAAACCTTAAATCTGTGTCCCCTAGTCCTTGTACCATC
The DNA here is from genome assembly GCA_030390025.1 of Squalus acanthias. Taxonomy (NCBI): domain Eukaryota; kingdom Metazoa; phylum Chordata; class Chondrichthyes; order Squaliformes; family Squalidae; genus Squalus; species Squalus acanthias. Next base: position 64,209 of record JASTWF010001025.1, read on the forward strand.
AACTAGTGGGAACAGCCTTTCCCCATCTAGCCTATCCAAACCCGTCATAATCTTCTACACCTCTATCAAATCACCCTCAACCTCCTTTGCTCTAATGAAAACAAATCCAGTTTCTCCAACCTGTCCTTGTAGCCAAGATCCTCCATCCCCTGAACCATTCTGGTAAATCTCCTCTGCACCCTCTCAAGGGCCTTCACATCCTTCCAAAAGTGTGGTGACCACAACTGGACGCAATACTCCAGTTGTGGCCTAACCAGCGCTTTATAAAGGTTCAGCATAACTTCCCTACTTTTGTACTCAATACCTCTATTTTTGAAGCCCAAGATCCCATATGCTTTGTTAACCACTCTCTCAATATGTCCTGCCACCTTCAGGGACCTATGCACATTAACTCCCAGGTCCCTCTGTCCCTGCACACTCTTTAAAACTGTGCCATTAAGTGTATATTGTCTCTCCCTGTTCCTTCTGCCAAAATGCATCACCTCACACTTCTCTGTATTATATTCCATCTGCCACTTGTCTGCCCATTCTGCTAGCCTTTCTATGTCCTGTTGCAGTCGATTGGTATCATCATCACTGTTTGCCGCACCCCCAAGTTTGGTGTCATTGGCAAATTTAGAAATTCTACTCTGTATTCCAATATCCAGGTCATTTATATATATCAAAAAAAGCAGCACTGACCCTTGGGGAACACCACTGTCTACCGTCCTCCAGTCTGAAAAACAGCCATTTACCACAACTTGCTGTTTTCTGTCCTTAAGCCAATTCCTTATCCAAGCTGCCACTGACCCACCTATTCCATGAGCCTCAATTTTGTTAACAAGCCTTCTATGTGGTACTTTGTCAAACTCCTTCCGAAAATCCATGTAGACAACATCCATTGCAATCCCTTCATCAATCCTCTCTGTTACTTCATCAAAAAATTCAATTCGATTAGTCAAACACGATCTGCCTTTTACAAATCCATGTTGGCTCTCCTTAATTAGCTTAAACCTCTCCAAGTGCCCGTTAATTTTTTCCTTGATTATTGTTTCTAAAACTTTTTCCACCGCTGATGTTAAACTGACCGGCCTGTAGTTACTAGGATTGTCCTCACACCCTTTCTTGAACAACGGTGTCATATTTGCCACTTTCCAATCCTCAGGCACCTCCCCCGCATCTAGAGAAGATTGGAAAATTATGGCAAGCCCTTCCGCTATCTCCTCCCCCAATTCCCTTAGCAACCTGGGATGCAAGCCATCTGGACCAGGCGACTTGTCCACTCTAAGCATACCCAGCCTTTCTAGTACATCCTGTCTATCAATTTTCACCCCTTCCATTGCTTCTACCTTTTCCACTTCTACCAATATTTTGTCAGCATCCACCTCCTTAGTAAACACCGATACAAAGTACCCATTGAGTATTCTAGCCTTGCCCTGCGCCTCTAAGCATATATCACCTTCTCTGTCGCTAATAGGCCCCACCCCGCCTCTTACCACCCACTTACTGTTTACACGCCGGTAGAAGATTTTTGGGTTCCCTTTTATGTTAACCGCCATTCTACTCTCATGATCTCTCTTTGCCAATCTTATTATCATCTTCAATTCCCCTCTCAACTTATTGTATTTGGTCTGGTTCTCCCTTGAAGAATTCACCTGACATTCATCATACACCCTCTTTTTTTGTTTCATCATCTTCTCTATCTCCCTCATCATCCAAGGAGCCCTTGCTTTGGTTCCCTTCCCTTTCTTCTTGTTGGGTATTCATTATTCTATACATAAACCCCCCTGAACCCCTCAATTAGATTCCAGTCTGTAACTCACTCCCGGTTATCTATTATTCAAAACAATGAGGGGTTTTTGATAGAGCAAGTAGGGAGAAACTGTTTCCTCTGGCAGTGGATCAGTAACCAGAGGTCACAGAATTAAAATAATTGGCAAAAGAACCAGAGGGGAAATGAGAAATTATTTCTCAGAGGGTTGTTAAGATCTGGAACGCACTACCTGAAAGGGCGGTGGAATCAGATTCCATGGGAACTTTGAAAAGGCCAGTGGACATGTATTTGAAGAGGACTGATTGGCAGGGTTATGGGAAGAAAGCTGGGGAGTGGGACTAATTGGAGAGCTTTTTCAAAGAGCCGGGACAGGCATGATGGGCCGAATGGCCTCCTCTGCTGTGAGATTCTATGATTCTATGAATCCCAGCTTCTCCAATCTCGCCGCATAACTGAAATCCCTGATCCCTGGTACCATCCTGGTAAACTCCCTCTGCACCCTCTCTGGGGCCTTGACATCCTTCCTAAAGTGTGGTGCCCAGAATTGGACTCAATACTCCCGCTGAGGCCTAACCAGTGATTTGTAAAGGTTTAGCGTGACTTCCTTGTTTTTGTATTCAATGCCCCTATTTACAAAGCCAAGTATCCCATACGCTTTCTTAACCACCTTATCAACTTGCCCGGCCACCTCCAAAGATTTGTGAATCTGCACCCCCAGGTCCCTCTGCTCTTTCACCCCCTCAAAATAGTCCCATTGAGATTATACCACCTCTCCAGGTTGATCCTACCAAAGTGCATCACTTCACACTTATCCACATTAAATTGTATCTGCCATGAGTCCTCTTAATTTAACTCTTTTAGCCCCGGTATAATTCTGGTGAATCTGTGTTGCACCCCTTTCAAGGTGCAGTGCCCTGAACTGAACGCAGTATCCCGATGGGGTCCGGCCAAGGCTGTGTACAACTGAAGCACAACTTCCTCCCTTTGTATTCCAGACCCCTTGAGATAAAGACCAACATTCCATTACCTTTCTTGATCACTTTTTGTGCACGTGCTTTTAATGGTTTGCGTACCTGGACCCCTAAATCCCTTTGCTTCTTCACAGCTCCCAGTCTCTCGCCATTAAGAAAGTATTCCAATTTTTCTTTCTCAGATCCAAAGTGGATGACCTCACACTTTCCCACATTGAATTCTATCTGCCATCGTTTAGGAACATAGGAACAGGAGGAGGCCATTCAGCCCCTTGAGCCTGTTAATGAGATCATGGCTGATCTGTATCTTAACTCCATCCACCTGCCTTGGCTCCATATCCCTTAATACCCTTGCCTAGCAAAATCTATTGATCTCAGATTTAAAATTATTAATTGAGCTAGCATCTACTGCTTTTTGTGGGCGAGAGTTCCACACTTCTACCACCCTTTGTGTGAAGAAGTGTTTTCTAACTTCTCTCCTCAATGGCCTGGCTCTGATGTTAAGGTTATGTCTCCTTGTCCTAGACTCCTCCACCAGCAGAAAAAGTTTCTCTCCATCTACCCTATCAATTCCTTTCAAAATCCTAAAAACCTCAATCAAATCACCCCTTAACCTTTTATATTCCAGGGAATACAAGCCTAGTTTATGTAATCTCTCCTCATAATCTAACCCTTGGAGCTCTGGTAGCATTCCGGTGAATCTGCGCTGCACTCCTTCCAAGGCCAATACATCCTTTCTAAGATGCAGTGCCCAGAACTGTACACAGTATTCCACAGTATTGCCATTGTTTCATCGTCACTGGGTCAAAATCCTGGAACTCCCTCCCTAACAGAACTGTGGGAGTACCTTCACCACATGGACTGCAGCGGTTCAAGAAGGCGGCTCACCACCACTTTCTCAAGGGCAATTAGGGATGGGCAATAAATGCTGGCCTTGCCAGCGACGCCCACATCCCGGAACAAATTAAAAAAATGTGGTCTAACCAGGGCTTTGTACAGCTGTAGCAAAACTTCCTCCCGTTATATTCTAGCCCACTATTCCATTAGCCTCTTTGATCATTTTTTGGACCTGACCACTACATTTTAGTGATCTGTGTACATGGACCCCCTATGTCTCTTTGGACCTCCACTGTTCCTAGCTTGTCACCATTTAAATAATACTCGGATCGATCCTTTTTTGGTCCACAATGGATGACCTCACACTTACCTGTGTTGAAATTCATCTGCCACAGTTTTGCGCACTCACTGAATCTATCAATGTCTCTTTGTAATGTTATGCTCCCATCGACACAACTTACTATGCCACCAATCTTTGTGTCATCGGCAAACTTGGATGTATGGCTCTCTATTGTGTTATCTAAGTCATTAATAATTATAGTGAATAGTTGAGGCCCCAGCACAGATCCTTGTGGGGCACCACTAGTCACTTCCTTCCAATTCAAGTCTTACCCATTATTCCTACTCTCTGTCTTCTACCACCTAACCAATCCCCTAACCAGGTCAATAATTTGCCTTCAATTCATAGAATCATAGAAATTTATGGCAGAGAAGGAGGCCATTCAGTCCATCTTGTCTGTGCCGGCCGACAAAGAGCTATCCAGCCTAATCCCACTTTCCAGCTCTTGGTCCGTAGCCCTGTAGGTTACGGCACTTCAAGTGCATATCCAAGTACTTTTTAAATGTGGTGAGGGTCTCTGCCTCTACCACCCTTTCAGGCAGTGCGTTCCAGACCCCCATCACCCTCTGGGTGAAAAAAATTCTCCTCAACTCCTCTCTAATCCTTCTACCAATTACTTTAAATCTATGCTCCCTGGTTATTGACCCCTCTGCTAAGGGAAATAGGTTCTTCCTATCCACTCTATGCAGGCCCCTCATAATTTTATACACCTCAATATTGTCTCCCCTCAGCCTCTTCTGTTCCAAAGAAAACAAACCCAATCTTTCCTCATAGCTAAAAGTCCCCAGCCCAGGCAACATCCTTGTAAATCTCCTCTGCACCCTCTCTAGTGCAATCACATCCTTCCTGTAATGTGGTGACCAGAACTGTACGCAGTATTCTAGCTGCGGCCTAACTAGTGTTTTATACAGTTCAAGCATAACCTCCCTGCTCTTATATTCTATGCCTCGGCTAATAAAGGAAAGTATCCCGTATGCCTTCTTAACCACCTTATCTACCTGCCCTGCTACCTTCAGGAATCTGTGGACATGCACTCCAAGGTCCCTCTGTTCCTCTACACTACTCAGTGTCCTACCATTTATTGTGTATTCTCTTGCCTTGTTAGCCCTCCAAAAATGCATTCCATGAGCTTTAATTTTAGCTCTCAGTCCCTCGTGTGAAACTTTATCGAATGCCTTCTGGAACTCCATATAAACTACATCCATAGACATTCATACAAAAGCAAAATACTGCAGATGCTAGAAATCCGAAATAAAAACATAAAATGCTGGAAATACTCAGCAGGTCAGGCAGCATCTGTGGAGAGAGAAACAGAGTTAACGTTTCAGGTCGATGACCCTTCGTCAGAACTGGAATAAGTTAGAGATGGAACAGATTTTTAAGCAAGTGCAGGGGAGGAAAGAACAAAAGGGAAGGTCTGTGATAGGGTGGAAGGCAGGAGAGATGAAAAGACAAAAGGGATGATGGTGCGAGGCAAAAGGAGATGGTAATGGGACAAGTTAAGAAACAAAATACTGCAGATGCTAGATCGGCGAGTCGATAAAGGGAGCCCCGAGGCTCAGGTAGGCCTCACACCAGCGTCGACAGCGGCGGAGGAGGAGGAGCCTTTCTTTCTTCCACAGAGCGGTCGGCAGCGGGGAAGGAGCTTCGCGGGCTTTTTTCAAAGTCAGGGGGCGGGGCCAATTCATTGGTACCAGTGTATAGGTGGAGCTGTTGCTAAGCCCGAGACACTACACTAGTAGTGTCTCCCACCCTCCCACCTCCTCTAACCTTTAGGGGTAGAGGGAATTTAAAAGGTAGGTTCGATTTATATTTTGTTTTCAGGGACTTAACTTAATAAAGTAATATAAGGGTTAAGTCATGGCAGGAAATCTTGGAGCCGTGTCGTGCTCCTCCTGTGCTATGTGGGAAATCAGGGACACTTCCAGTGTCCCTGACAACTATGTGTGCAGGAAGTGCGTCCAGCTGCAGCTCCTGACGGACCGCATGGCGGCACTGGAGCTGCGGATGGACTCACTCTGGAGCATCCACGATGCCGAGAACTTTGTGGATTACTCATTTAGTGAGTTGAACACACCGCGGGTAAAGGCTAGGTCAGACAGTAAATGGGTGACCAAGAGGCAGGGCAATATCAGGAAGGTAGTGCAGGAGTCCCCTGCGGTCGTCTCCCTCCAAAACAGATATACCGTTTTGGATACTGTTGGGGGAAATGACCTACCAGGGGAAGGCACCAGCAGCCAGGTTCATGGCACCATGGCTGGCTCTGCCGCACAGCAGGGCGGGAAAAAGAGTGGTAGAGCTATAGTGATAGGGGACTCAATTGTAAGGGGAATAGACAGGAGTTTCTGTGGCCGCAACCGAGATTCCAGGATGGTATGTTGCCTCCCTGGTGCAAGGGTCAAGGATGTCTCGGAGCGGCTGCAGAACATTCTGGAAAGGGAGGGTGAAGAGCCAGCTGTCGTGGTGCATGTAGGTACCAACGATATAGGTAAAAAGCGGGAAGAGGTCCTACAAGCAGAATTTAGGGAGCTAGGAGCTAGATTGAAAAGTAGGACCTCAAAGGTAGTAATCTTTGGGTTGCTACCAGTGCCACGTGCTAATCAGAGTAGCATGAACAGGATAGCGAGATTAAATACGTGGCTTGAGCAGTGGTGCAGGAGGGAGGGATTCAAATACCTGAGGCATTGGAACCAGTTCTGGGGGAAGTGGGACCTGTACAAAAGGGACGGTCTGCACTTGGGCAGGACTGGAACCGATGTCCTCGGGGTAATATTTGCTAAGGCAGTTCGGGAGGATTTAAACTAATATGGCAGGGGAATGGGAACCTATGTAGCGAAACAGGGGGAAGTAATATGCAGTCAGAAACAAATGTTAGAAGGGTGAGAAACAATAAGGGTAATCCGAGTAAACAAAGGCAAGAAACACAAAGGGCCATACTAAATCATAAGTCTAAAAGGACAAAGGGTGTTAATAAAACAAGCCTAAAGGCTCTGTGTCTTAATGCAAGGAGTATCCGTAATAAGGTGGATGAATTGACTGTGCAAATTGATGTTAACGGATATGATGTGATTGGGATTACAGAGACGTGGCTCCAGAACAATCAAGGCTGGGAACTGAATATCCAGGGGTATTCAACATTCAGGAAGGATAGAATAAAAGGAAAAGGGGGTGGGGTAGCATTGCTGGTTAAAAAGGAGATTAATGCAATAGCTAGGAAGGACATTAGCTTGGAGGATGTGGAATCAATATGGGTTGAGCTGCAGAACACCAAAGGGCAGAAAACGTTAGTGGGGGTTGTGTACAGACCTCCAAACAGTAGTAGTGAGGTGGGGGAGGGTATGAAACAGGAAATCAGAGGTGCATGCAAAAAAGGCGCAGCAGTTATCATGGGTGACTTTAATATGCATATAGATTGGGCTACTCAAACTGGAAGCAATACGGTGGAGGAGGATTTCCTGGAGTGTTTAAGGGATGGTTTCCTAAACCAATATGTTGAGGAACCAACTAGAGGGGAGGCCATCCTGGACTGGGTGTTGTGTAATGAGGAAGGACTAATCAGCAATCTTGTGGTGCAAGGCCCCTTGGGGAAGAGTGACCATAGTATGGTGGAGTTCTACATCAGGATGGAGAAGGAAACAGTTAATTCAGAGACCATGGTCCAGAACTTAAATAAGGGCAACTTTGAGGGTATGAGGCGTGAATTGGCGAGGTTAGATTGGCAAGCGATATTTAAGGGGTTATCAGTGGAAGGGCAATGGCAGACATTTAGAGATCGCATGGATGAACTACAGCAATTGTACATCCCTGTCTGGCGTAAAAATAAAAAAGGGAAGGTGGCTCAACCATGGCTAACAAGGGAAATCAGGGATAGTATTAAAAGCAAGGAAGTGGCATACAAATTGGCCAGAAGTAGCAGCAAACCCGGGGACTGGGAGAACTTTAAAACTCAGCAGAGGAGGACGAAGGGTTTGATTAGGGCAGGGAAAATAAAATATGAAAGGAAGCTTGCGGAGAACATTAAAACGGACTGCAAAAGCTTCTATAAATATGTAAAAAGAAAGAGGTTAGTAAAAACAAACGTAGGTCCCCTGCAGTCAGAAACAGGGGAAGTCATAATGGGGAACAAAGAAATGGCAGATCAATTGAACAAGTACTTTGGTTTAACAACAGAAAACGCTGGAAAAACTCAGCAGGCCAGGCAGCATCCGTGGAGAGGGAAAGAGAGTTAACGTTTCAGGTCGATGACCTTTCATCAGAACTGGGAAGAGCCGGACAGTACTTTGGTTTGGTGTTTACTGTGGAGGACACAAACAACCTTCCGGAAATAAAAGAGATCAAAGGATCTGGTAAGAGGGAGGAGCTGAGGGAAATCCTTATCAGTCGGGAAAAGGTGTTGGGGAAATTGATGGGACTGAAGGCTGATAAATCCCCAGGTCTGCATCCCAGAGTACTTAAGGAGATGGCCTTGGAAATAGTGGATGCATTGACGATCATTTTCCAACATTCCTTAGACTCTGGATCAGTTCCGAAGGAGTGGAGGGTGGCTAATGTAACCCCTCTTTTTAAAAAAGGAGGGAGGGAGAAAGCAGGAAATTATAGACCGGTCAGACTGACATCGGTGGTGGGTAAAATGATGGAATCAATTATTAAAGATGTCATAACAGACCATTTGGAAAGTGGCGACATGATAGGTCCAAGTCAGCATGGATTTGTGAAAGGGAAATCATGCTTGACAAATCTTCTGGAATTTTTTGAGGCTGTTTCCAATAGGGTGGACGGGGGGGAACCAGTAGATGTGGTGTATTTGGACTTTCAGAAGGCCTTTGACAAGGTCTCACACAAGAGATTGGTGTGCAAAGTTAAAGCACATGGGATTGGGGGTAATGTGTTGACGTGGATTGAGAACTGGTTGGCACACAGGAAACAAAGAGTAGGAGTAAATGGGTACTTTTCAGAATGGCAGGCAGTGACCAGCGGGGTACCGCAGGGTTCGGTGCTGGGACCCCAGCTGTTTACATTATATATTAATGATTTGGACGAAGGGATTAATTGTAATAGCTCCAAATTTGCGGATGACACTAAATTGGGAGGCAGTGTGAACAATGAGGAGGATGCTAGGAGACTACAGAGTGACTTGGACAGGTTGGGTGAATGGGCAAATGTATGGCAGATGAAGTACAATGTGGATAAATGTGAGGTTATCCACTTTGGTGGTAAAAATAGGGAGGCAGACTATTACCTGAATGGTGGCAGATTAGGGAAAGGGGAGGTGCAACGAGACCTGGGCGTCATGGTACATCAGTCACTGAAGGTGGGAATGCAAGTGCAGCAGGCAGTCAAGAAAGCAAATGGCATGATGGCCTTCATAGCAAGGGGATTTGAGTACAGGAGTAGGGAGGTGATGCTACAGTTGTACAGGGCCTTGGTGAGGCCACACCTGGAGTATTGTGTGCAGTTTTGGTCTCCTAACTTGAGGAAGGACATTCTTGCTATTGAGGGAGTGCAACGAAGGTTCACTAGATTGATTCCTGGGATGGCCGGACTGACATATCAAGAAAGACTGGATCAACTGAACTTGTATCCTCTGGAGTTCAGAAGAATGAGGGGGGATCTTATAGAGACGTTTAAAATCCTGACTGGTTTAGACAAATTAGATGCGGGCAGAATGTTTCCAATGTTAGGGAAAACTAAAACCAGGGGTCACAGTCTAAGGATAAAGGGGAAGCCATTTAAGACTGAGATGAGGAGGAACTTCTTCACCCAGAGAGTGGTGAATCTGTGGAATTCTCTACCACAGAAGGTTGTTGAGGCCAGTTCGCTAAATATATTCAAAAGGGAGTTAGATATAACACTCACAACTAGGGGGATCAAGGGGTATGGCGAGAAAGCAGGAATGGGGTACTGAGGTAGCATGTTCAGCCATGAACGCATTGAATGGCGGTGCAGGCTCGAAGGACCGAATGGTCTACTCCTGCACCTATTTTCTATGTTTCTATGTTTCTAAAATATGGGTCTAGATGAGGTGTAAATGGTGACGGCAGAATCATCAGCAGCTGCCATGTGAGAGAAAAAAAGAAAAAAGAAAAAAAGAAAGAAAGATAGGGGCAGAGGTTATGGTCTGAAATTGTTGAACTCGATGTTGAGTCCAGAAGGCTGTAAAGTGCCTAATGGAAAGATGAGGTGCTGTTCCTCGAGCTTACGTTGAGCTTCATTGGAACAGTGTAAGAGGCCGAGGACGGTGAGGTCTGAGTGGGAGTGGAGCGGAGAATTAAAGTGACAGGCGACCGGAAGCTCGGGGTCCCCCTTCCGGACTGAATGGAGGTGTTCCGCAAATCGGTCACCCAATCTGCGTTTGGTCTCCCCAATGTAGAGGAGACCGCATCGTGAGCAGCGAATACAGTATACTAGATTGCAAGAAGTACAAGTAAATCGCTGTTTCACCTGGAAGGAGTGTTTGGGGCCCTGGACAGTGGGAAGGGAGGAGTTAAAAGGGCAGGTGTTGCATCTCCTGCGCTTGCATGGGAAGGTCCCGTGGGAAGGTGAAGGGATGTTGATGGTGATAGAGGAGTGGACCAGGGTGTCACGGAGGGAGCGGTCCCTTCGGAATGCTGAAAGGGGAGGTGAGGGGAAGATGTGTTTGGTGGTGGGATCACGCTGGAGGTGGTGGAAATGGCGGCGGATGATCCGTTGAATGTGGAGGCTGGTGGGCTGAAAGGTGAGGACAAGGGGAACCCTATCGTGGTTCTGGGAGGGAGGGGAATGGGTGAGAACAGATGCTGCCTGACCTGTTGAGTATTTCCAGCAGTTTCTGTTTTTAATCCATAGACATTCCCCTGTCAACTACTTTAGTTACTTCCTCAAAAAATTCAATGAGGTTCGTTAGACATGACCTACCCTTTACAAATCCATGTTGGCTCTCTCTAATCAGCTCAAATTTCTTCAAATGCTCAGTCACTCTGTCCTTAATTATAGATTCCAATAACTTCCCCACAACAGATGTTAGACTAACAGGTCTATAATCTCCTGGTTTCTCTCTCTAGCCTTTCTTAAATAATGGAGTTATATTTGCAATTTTCCAAGCTAAAGGGACAATTCCTGAATCGAGGGAGCTTTGGAAGATTACGGCTAAAGCATCTGCAGTTTCCTCACCTACTTCCTTTAAGACCCTGGGGTGGAAACCATCAGGTCCGGGGGATTCGTCAGTCTTTAGTGCTGTTATTTTTCTAATACTGTTTTCTTGCTAACATTAACGTTGGTGAGTTCCAGTCCTTGACTCATCATTAGTTTCCCTGGAATGTCAGGTATATTATCCTCTTCCTCTACTGTGAGACTGACACAAAGTAATTATTCAACAAGTCTGCCGTTTCCTTATTTTTATTTGCAGTATTACCCGCAGCTGTTTAAAGGGCCCACATTACTCTTGACTACCCTTTTTCTTCTATTATAATTGTATAAACTTTTTCTGTTAATCTTGATATCCCTCGCAAGTTTCTTTTTATATTCCCTTTTTGCAGCTCTTACTATCTTTTTGTCTTCCTTTACTGTTCTTTATCTCTCTCAGTCCCCTGGATCTACACTATTTTTTGCACTTTTGTACGCTCTTTCCTTTAATTTTATGTTATCTCTCACCTCTTTAGTTGACCATGGCTGTTTTATTGGGTCAGTAGAGCTCTTTCCCCTGAGGGGTATACATTGGTCCTGTATTAAGCTAAATTCTTTTTTGAACACCTCCCACTGTTCACCTGTAGTTTTACCCGATAACGGTTTTGCCCAGTTTGCTGTTGTCAGTCTTTGTCTCATCCCATTAACGTTAGCCGCACCAAAATCTAGAACCTTAGGGCTGAATTTTAACCCCCAAAAATGGGTGGGTTTGGGATCGGTTGAGATGTTAAAATTTTATAAATATCAAACCCGACCCAACCGGCCCGCTTCTGGGTTTAATGGAGGCGGGACGAGGGGGGGGGGGCAGCCAACCAGGAGGCGGGTTAGCCATTTAAATATTATAATAAGGCTGGCAGCCTCAGATTTAACCTGTTTTGCAGGTTTAACCCCAGCCGGCTGGGTTTCCCAGGCCTCGGGAAACCCGGCAGCTGAAGGGAGGCGAGGACAGCTTCAGGGAGAAGGTACGTGCCTTTACAGCACTGCTTGTGGGTCTGGAGGAGCAGGAATGCTTCCCCCCCCAGCCCCCAAGCACCCCTCCCCAACAAAGACCCCCGTAGTCGGGAGTTGGGGATCAGAGCCCCCCCTGGGGTTGGGGATCAGATCCCCCCCCTCCACCGTGTTCGGGTATTGGACCCCCCGTGTTCGGGGATCGGACCCACACCCCCCACCGTGTTCGGACCCTGGCAAAGAAAACAGATGCACACTGTGGAGTTAAAACATCCGAAACTCCGCACCCCGCCGTGCAACTCATTCCTGTCAATATCGGGGCTGTAGTAACTGTAAGTTTCTGCTTTTCAAACCTAACATTGAATTCAATCACATTTTGCTCTCTGTTAGATAAATGTTCCCTTACTGTCAGATTATTGACTAAGTCTGGCTCATTACTCGTTACTAAATCTGGAGTACTGTGTGCAGTTTCGGTCTCCTTCCCTAAGAAAGGATATACTTGCCATAGAGGGAGTGCAGCGAAGGATCACCAGACTGATTCCTGGGATGGCAGGACTGTCGTATGAGGAGAGATTGGGTCGACTAGGCCTGTATTCACTAGAGTTTAGAAGAATGAGAGGGGACCTCATTGAAACATATAAAATTCTGACAGGGCTAGACAGGACTGGATGCAGGGAGGATGTTTCCCCTGGCTTGGGGGGTGTCTAGAACGAGGGGTCACAGTCTCAGGATACGGGGTAGGACATTTAGGACTGAGATGAGGAGAAATTTCTTCACTCAGAGGGTGGTGAACCTGTGGAATTCTCTACCACAGAAGGATGTGGAGGTCAAGTCACTAAATATATTTAAGGAGAGAGATAGATTTCTAGACACAAAAGGCATCAAGGGGTATGGGGAGAGAGCGGGAATATGGTATTGAGATAGAGGATCAGCCATGATCATATTGAATGGCAGAGCAGGCTCGAAGGGCCGAATGGCCTACTCCTGCTCCTATTTTTCTATGTTTCTATGTTTCTATCTAGTCTGGCCTGTCCTCTTATTGGTTCTAGAACACATTGCTCCAGAAAACTATCTTGAATGCACTCAAGAAATTCACCACCTTTCTGACTCGAGCTACTCTGATCTTCCTAATCTATATTATTTCCAAAAGGCATTCGATAAGGTGCCACATAAAAAGGTTGTTAAGCAAGATAAAGGCTCATGGGGTTGGGGGTAATATATTAGCATGGATAGAGGATTGGTTAACGGACAGAAAACAGAGAGTCAAGATAAATGGGTCATCTTCCGGTTGGCAGGCTGCAACTAGTGGGGTGCCGCAAGGATCAGTGTTGGGGCCTCAGCTATTTACAATCTATATCAATGACCGAGATGAAGGGACCGAGTGTAATGTATCCAAGTTTGCTGATGATACAAAGCTAGGTGGGACAGTAAGCTGTGAGGAGAACACAAAGGGGGAAAAATTAGGTCGCGCCCCATTTGGGGCGCAAATATCGTCTGGACGCAAATATTAGCGCCTGGCGCTAATTATCGCCACTGACTGGAAACTTCACTTTTACCGCCCCGGGAGGTGAGTGGAGCGCTAAATCAGGCGCTGCACACCTGTCTTAAGGCGCAAAGGCCGAGCAGTGAGGCGCTAACTCAGCGCGCGAGCGCAGCGCAGCTGCTGCCAGTTAGCGAGGGAACACAGACACACTGGCGCCGGCCACTTCTTAAAGCGGGGGGGGCCAACTTGCTCCCCAGCCACACCCTGCTCATTGCAGCCTTGAATCTCGGCCTGGAGAGACCTGTGAATCCATTTTGCTGCCAAGGATGGAGAGGGTGAGAGAACGAGCTCATCGCTTCACCGAGCGGGCCTTGGATGCTCTGGTTGGCGCGGTGGAGCGCAGAAGATGTATACTCTTCCCTGAGAGTGGCAGGAGGCCTTTGCCACGTGAGTTCAGAAGAGTGTGGAGGGAGGTGGCTCAGAGCGTCTCCTCCAGGAGCATGGTGCCCAGGACCCATACTCAATGCCGCAAAAAGTTCAACGACCTCACTCGGGTCGTCAGGGTGAGTGAGGTACTTTTTCTCAATACCTCTCCATCCCTCCATCTCAACCTCACTCTATGGCCAGAGGGTCTTAAAACCCCAATGCACAACACTCATCCAACACCTATGGCCCTTTCATGAAACACACACACACATTCCACACTTTGCATACAGTAAGGGCTATTCACCTATGGGAGGCACATCAGGCAAGACCATGGCTGCATACAGTAAGGGCTATTCACCTATGGGAGGCACATCAGGCAAGACCATGGCTGTATATTTACTCAGATGCTGTCCTTTTTCTTACAGGCCAAGCTGGCGCATAATCGGAGACAGCAGCAACGGACAGGTGGAGGGCGGCCTCAGCTGCAACCCCTCAGCGATCTTGAGGAGCGCGTCCACAGGATTGTGGCAAGCCGGGTGATCGGTCCCGTCGCCACTGGAGACGCTGACCCCGTTCTGGACAGCAATGGTAAGGTCATCACCTTTTTGTCCTCTGTCCTTCCACTTGTCCCTCACAACACCAGCCTTTGACACTTTCAATCCAACTTGCTAACTCGCTGCACTTATTCCTCCCTTACTGCCACCCTGTCCTCACGCTGAAGCCACTCTTGTACCTCCCTGCTTTCAGATGGTGATTCACCAGCTGAGGAGACGGGCCCTGAAGCTGCCACTGGGAGTGAAGCTGCAGCCGAGGAGGAAGAGGAAGCCGGAGCATCAGTGCCACCCTCTCCCGAGGAAGCCCATGCCCACACTGGGAACACGCCTTCCCTGGAGGGGAGCAGGGGGGAAGGGTCTGATGAGGGTGAAGCTCCAGGACCCAGCGGGCTGCAGCAACGCCATGGGGGTAGGGAAGAACGGGGGTCTTCTCCCCAGAGGGAGAGTATGCCAGAGACTCCTACTGCAATGGACGCAGAGGAGGAGCGGCTGATCGCAGAAATGAACACCCAGGCGGTGGGCATGCACACTGAGCTCATGGGTGCAGTGGGAAGGGTGCCCGAATGCATTGAGTCACTGGCAAGGAGTGTGGAGCACTTCGCTGTAGCACAGGCGGATGCCACACTAACGCTTAGTGCTGCAATTCAGTCACTGGCTGCCGTGATCCCATCTCTGACTGCTCTCATGCAGACTCAGATTGAGGCCACGCGAGCACAGACTGCTGACAACCTCGATGGTTCGTTCACATGTCCCCGGGGCTGTCACCGCGCCGCAGCAGGCCAGCAATCTGTTCTCCAGCAGATTGCTCCGGATGCTGAAGTGCTGCCCCGTGGGAGTGCCAGTGTGTCGGGCGAGCAGGGAGTTGCTGTCCTCTCTCACGATGACAGCATTCCTGCTGCCAACACTGTCACTTCTCCACTGCACTTGCCACCGCCTGTAGGACAGACTGCTGCCGTCCATGCAGAGTTGGTGCAGTCTGCAGCCGGGCCCTCCAGGCCCAGAACTGGTCGAGGCCGTCCTTCAGGGGCATCTGCAGTGTCAGGGTCTGACGAGCAGCAGCCTTCCACCAGCCTTGCTGCAGCCACTGAGGTCCCATTACGGAGGAGCAGTAGGGTTAGAAGGGGGGAAGTGCGCAAGGGAAGGAGATCACCCTCGAAGGGCAAAAAGTAGGAGGTGTGACAAAATGCTGGTCATTTTTTTATTAAAGGTCGAGGTTCATGGTCCAACTTTTGTTTAGTGTTTTGGACATTATCTCCAGGTTGTGAGAACCAGTTATGTTATTGACTGTTTTTTTGTGTTTATTTCTATGAGTTTGTCATGAGGAATTGACACACACAGAGTTTGTAAAATAAATAAGTTTCTCTTTTCAAAATATACATGGTTGGTGGTTGGAATTATTGGTGCCTTGGCCGGCTTAGGGGTTGCGTGCTGGGTTCATTGATGTTGTTAGCAATGGCAGAAGCCATTTCCACAGCAGGGGCCCTAGAAGCGGCTTGCTATTAGCCGTTGACGGACGGCCCTTGCAGTTTCACCATTGTGGGCCGCCGTCCCGCCTTGGTGCTGCTGATGATCATCCTCCTCGTCCTCTTCCTCCTCTTCCTCCTCCTCCTCTGGTGGTGCTCCAAGGCCTGGTGGCATTGGCTGGGTCCTGAGGATTGCCATGTTATGCAACATGCAGCACACAACTACGAAGTTGGATACTCGCTCAGGCGAGTACTGCAGGGCTCCTCCAGAATGGTCGAGACAGCGGAACCGTTGCTTCAGCACGCCGATTGTGCGCTCAATTATGTTCCTGGTAGCTTGATGGCTCTCATTGTACCGCAGCTCAGCAGGGGTGTTGGGCGTACGGAGCGGTGTCATCAGCCAGGTGCTCAATGCATACCCCTTGTCCCCGAGAAGCCAACCAACTGGCTGATGCGGTGCCTCGAAATGTTCTGCCACAGTAGTCTGGCGCAGGATAAAAGCATCGTGGCAGCTGCCAGGATAGTGGGCATTGACAGCGAGTATCAGCTGTCTGTGGTCACAGACCAACTGAACATTCAAGGAATGGAACCCCTTTCTGTTCCGGAATTCCTCGGCATTCTCATGCGGAGCACGCAAAGCCACATGCGTGCAGTCAATGGCGCCCTGCACCATGGGGAAGCCCGCTACCCTTGCAAAGCCCAGAGCGCAGTCACGCTGCTTGTCTGGGGTCATGGGGAAAGAGATGAACTCTCGTCTCCTTTTAAAGAGGGCATTTGTGACCTGCCGGATGCAGCAATGCACCGCGAACTGGGAGATATTGGCGAGGTCCCCAGCAGCAGCTTGAAATGAGCCAGTAGCGTAGAAGTTGAGAGCCACTGTGACCTTCACTGCCACCGACAGAGACGTCCTGGACCTCAGTTGAGGCTGCAGATCTGGCTGCAGCAGGTGGCAGAGCTCAGTGACCACCTCCTTGCTGAATCGCAGCCTTCGCAAACACAGCTCCTCAGACATATGAAGGTAGGAGAGCTGTTCACGATATACCCTGGGAGGGTAAGCTCTCCTGTACATACGCCTGTTGGCCCTCCTCCGTCTGGCCATCATTGCCTCTCTCTCTCTGCGTCTCTGTGTCCTCCGATTCAGCTGGAGCAGGACGACGCCCCCAATCAGTGCAGCCCCCATAGTCTCTTTGCAAGCAAAGTTATGAAGGACAGCAACTAAAGTACTAGCGAAGTTAGGATCAGTAGGCAAAACTACCTCACAAAGCGTTGAGTCAATGCAGAAGTCTCTCTTTCTCTCTCTCCGAATCTCTCTCTCTCTCTCAGAACGAGTGGTGCAAAAATGTCCACCACAGAAAAAGACAGGAAGAGGCCCCCTTTAAATAGCGCCCCCCCCAGCCCCACAGCGATTGATAGCGTTCCAGTCTTCCGGTCGTTGGATGCGCCAGGCGGTAAGGCAGGGGGCGCCACTCAATTTCCGCTCCGGGGCACCACAAGGGCGTTGCACCATGGAATGACGTCAGAATCTGCACGCGCAGGTGGTCGCAGCGGTAAAGTTTAGCGCCGCCGCACAATCTCTAGTTAAGTTCCCGAGCGGCGCAAACATCGCTGCGCCCGGGCGTTAGCGGCTTTGCGCCCCATTAGCGCCCTCTTAAGGCGCTAACGGGAGGCGCAACCAACTGAATTTTTACCCCAAAGAGTCTGCAAAGGGATATAGATAAAGTGAGTGGGCAGTAAGGTGGCAGATGGAGTATAATGTAGGGAAATGTGAGGTTATTCACTTTGGTGGGAAGAATAGAAAAACAGAATATTTTTTTAAACGGTGAGAAACTATTAAATGTTGGTGTTCAGAGAGATCTGGGTGTCCTAGTACAAGAAACACAGAGTAAGCATGCAGATACAGCAAGCAATTAGGAAGGCAAATGGGACGTTGGCCTTTATTGCAAGGGGGTTGGAGTACAAGAGTAAGGAAGTTTTGCTACAATTGTACAGGGCCTTGGTGAGACCACACCTGGAGTACTGTGCACAGTTTTGGTCTCCTTCTCTAAGGAAGGATATACTTGCCTTAGAGGCGGTGCAACGAAGGTTCACTAGATTGATCCCTGGGATGAGAGGGCTGTCCTATGATGAGAGATTGAGTAGATTGGGCCTATACTCTCTGGAGTTTAGAAGAATGAGAGCTGATCTCATTGAAACATACAAGATTCTGAAGGGGATTAACAGGGTAGATGCTGAGAGGTTGTTTCCCCTGGCTGGAGTCTCTAGAACTAGGGGATATTGTCTCAGGATAAGGGGTAGGCCATTTAAGACTGAGATGAGGAGGAATTTCTTCACTCAGAGGGTTGTGAATCTTTGGAATTCTCTGCCCCAGAGGGCTGTGGATGCTCAGTCGTTGAGCATATTCAAGGCTGGGATCGATAGATTTTTGGACTCTACGGGAATCAAGGGATATGGGGATAGTGCAGGAAAGTGGAGTTGAGTTCAAAGATCAGCCATGATCTTATTGAACGGTGGCGCAGGCTTGAGGGGCCGAATGGCCGACTCCTCCTCCTAATTCTCATGTTCCTATGTTCTTATATGAAAATTAAAGTCTCCCATCACAACAACACTGCATTTGCTACAAGCCTCTCTAATCTCTGAATTAATCTATTCTGCCACCTCATTGCTAATATCAGGAGGTGTGTAGACAACTCCCATTGCAGTTTTAAGACCTTTCTTATTCCTCAATTCTAACCATAGGGTCTCCGCTGATTACTTTCCCTTACCTCTCGCCTCTCTTACGAATGTTGTGATAGTGTCTTTAATCAATAATGCTACCCTCCTCCTCTTCCAGTTTCCCCATCCTTTCTAAAGACCGTATAGCCTGGAATATTTAACTCCCAATCATGACCAGCTTGCAGCCATGTCTCTGTAATGGCCAACATGTCACACCCGCCAGGCTATATTTGAGCCTCTAATTCACTCAATTTATTTCTTATACTCTGTGCGTTCGTATATAAAACTCTAATTTGAGCAAGAGACCCTAACCTGTCCTTCTGCCCTGATGCTGCCGGTCTCTTTATCTAAGGAAGGATATACTTGCCTTAGAGGTGGTGCACGAAGATTCACTAGATTGATTCCTGGGATGAGAGGGCTGTCCTATGAGGAGAGATTGAGTAGAATGGGCCTATACTCTCTGGAGTTTCGAAGAATGAGAGGTGATCTCATTGAAACATACAAGATTCTGAGGGAGATTGACAGGGTAGATGCTGAGAGGTTGTTTCCCCTGGCTGGAGTGTCTAGAACTAGGGGTCATAGTCTCAGGATAAGGGGTAGGCCATTTAAGACCGAGATGAGGAGGAATTTCTTCACTCAGAGGGTTGTGAATCTTTGGAATTCTCTGCCCCAAAGGGCTGTGAATGCTGAGTCTTTGAGTATATTCAAGACCGAGATAGATAGATTTTTGGACTCTAGGGGAATCAAGGGATATGGGGATTGGTCGGGAAAGTGGAGTTGAGGTCGATGATCAGCCATGATCTTATTGAATGGCGGAGCAGGCTCGAGGGGCCGTATGGCCTACTCTGCTCCTAATGCTTATGGTCTTATGTTCTTATATATCACTGTTTGTGACCTGAACTCTGCTCTTATCCCATTTTTATCCTTAAACTATCATTTTTACTATTGTTTCTGACTGAGCCTCCCCCCTTTTTACTGTCATTTTTACCACCCTATTTATCCTTTCACTAGGACCTTGGTCCCAGCCCAGTTCAGGTGGAGCCCATCCCAACGGTACAGCTCATTCCTGTCCCAGTGCTGGTGCCAGTGTCCCATGAAATGGAACCCTTCTTTCCCACACCAATCTTTCAGCCACACATTCACTGTTCCTGATCTGCCTATCCCTATGCCAATTAGCACATTGCTCGGGTAGTAATCCCGAGATTACCACCTGTGAGGTCCTGTTTTTATAATTTAGCTCCTAACTTCTGATATTCCCTCAGCAGGACCTCCTCCCTTACCTTCCCTATGTCATTGGTCCCGACATGGACCACGACAACTGGGTCCTCCCCCTCCCTTTCCAAGTTCCTCTACAGTTGCTCCGGGATATCCTTTACCCTGGCACCAGGTAGGCAAGGCACCCTCCAGGTCTCTCGGTCGTGACTGCAGAGGACACGATCTAGCCCCCTAATTATCAAATCCCTGACTACAACCTTTCTTTTCTGCTCTTCCCCTCTTGGACTGCCTCCTGCTCCCCACTGACCATATAGTGCAGGTG
Source organism: Squalus acanthias (assembly GCA_030390025.1). NCBI lineage: Eukaryota > Metazoa > Chordata > Chondrichthyes > Squaliformes > Squalidae > Squalus > Squalus acanthias. The sequence goes on from JASTWF010001025.1 coordinate 84,394, forward strand.
ACAGAGCCACAGGCCAGGTGCTTACCATAGTGATTGCTTTCATGAGCTCCGTTGACTCTGCCATTGGGAAGGATCTGGAGATGAAATCCAATTCCGATGCTGCAGTAGAGAAATTGCTGTTTGGTCGCTCCCTTGCTCAGCCAAGTCACTCCATTGCGTCTCTGGTCCAACAAGGAAGGAAGCAGTGTTGGATCTGGTTCTGGGAAATGAAGTCGGGCAAGTGGAGTGTGTTACTCTAGGAGATCATCTAGCTAACAGTGACCACAACATAATCTGGTTTAGAGTAATTATGGAAAGAGACCAGAAAATATCGAAGGTAAAAATGCTCAACTGGGGAAGAGCTAATTTGAGTGATTTAAGAAGGAATCTAGCACAGGTAGACTGGAAAAGGCGATTGCAGGGCAAAGCAGTAACGGAGCAATGGGGGACATTCAGGGAAGAGATAGTTCAGGTGCAAACTAGGCACATTCCCCTGAAGGGAAAAGGTAGAGCATCCAAAGGTAATGCATCCTGGATAACAAAGGAAATAAACGTTAAAATAAAACAGAAAAAGGAGGCTTATGACAAATGTCATGAGCAAGAGTCAGTTAATAACCAGGAAGATTATGGTAAGTACAGGAGGGAATTGAAAAGTTAATACCGGAGGCAAAAAGAGGTTCCAACAAAAGATTAGCAGGCAACATTACATTGAGCCCTAAAACATTTTATAAAGATATAAAGTGTAAGCTGTTAGCTTTGGGCCTATTAAGGACCCAAAGGGAAATCTTCATGTAGAGGCAGAGGACATGGCTAAAGTATTAAACGAGTACTTTGCATCTGTCTTCACAAAGGAAGCGGAAGATGTGAAGGTTACACTAAAAGAGGAGAGGGAAGTTATGGACAGGATAGTAATAGATAGAGAAAATGTACTAAAAAGATTAGCATTACTGAAAGTTGGTAAGTCACCTGGGCCAGCTGAAATGCATCCTAGGTTGCTGAAAGAAGCAGAGGTAGAAATAGCAGAGGCATTGGTCACAATCTTTTAATCCTCATTGGATACAGGAGTAGTGCCGGTGGACTGGAGTGTTTCTAATGTTATACCTCTATTTAGGAAAGGGGAGAGGGATAAACCGGGAAACTACAGGCCAGTCAGCCTTACATCGGTGGTGGGGAAGTTATTGGAAACCATTATCAGGGGCAAAATAAACTTTCATTTGGAAAGGCAAGGGTTAACGAAGGAGAGCCAGCATGGATTTGTTGAAGGCAAATCATGTCTGACTAACTTGTCTGAATTCTTTGATGAGGTAACAGAGGCAGTTGATTAAGGAAGTGCAGTGGATGTTGTATACATGGAGTTTCGGAAGGCATTCGACAAAGTGCCACACCGGAGGCTTATTATGAAGATGGAAGCCCATGGAATTAAGGGGGAAAGTGGCGGTATGGATACGCAATTGGCTCAGTAGCAGGAAGCAAAGTGTGGTGGTGGGTGGATGTTTTTCAGACTGGGAGGTAGTTTGCAGTCGTGCTCCCCAAGGGTCAGTTTTGGGTCCATTATTCTTATTGGGGCGGTAGTGTGCAAGGACAGAGGGGTCAAGGCTTGTTTTTTTGAGGACAGGGGTGATGACGGCAGATTTGAGGGAGAGGGGGACAGTGCCTGAGGAGAGAGAACTGTTAACAATGTTAGCTAACATGAGAGCCAGAAAAGGAAGTTGGGTGGTCAGCAGTTCATAGAATCATAAATCATAGAATGGTTACAGCACAGAGGGAGGCCATTTGGCCCGTCGAGCCCGTGCCGGCTCTCTGCAAGAGCACTTCAGCTAGTCCCACTCATCTGCCCTTTCCCCGTAGCCCTGCAAATTTTTTTCCTTCAGGTACTTATACAATTCCCTTTTGAAAGCCACGATTGAGTCTGCCTCCACCACCCTTTCAGGCAGTGAATTCCAGATCCTAACCACTCGCTACATAAAAAAGTTTTTCCTCATGTTGCCTTTGGTTCTTTTGCCAATCACCTTAAATCTGTGTCCTCTGGTTCTCGATCCTTCCACCAATGGAAACAGTTTCTCTCTATCTACTGTCCAGACCCCTCATGATTTTGAATACCTCTATCAAATCTCCTCTCAACCTTCTCTGCTCCAAGGAGAACAACCCCAGTTTCTCCAGTCTATCCACGTAACTGAAATCCCTCATTCCCGGAATCATTCTCTCAAACCTTTTCTGCACCCTCTCTAAGGCCTTCACATCCTTCCTAAAGTGCGGTGCCCAGAATTGGACACAATACTCCAGTTGAGGCTGAACCAGTGTTTTATACAGGTTCATCAGTGGACGTAGTGTATTTAGACTTCCAGAAGGCATTCGACAAGGTGCCACATAAAAGATTATTGCTCAAGATAAAAAAATCACTGGATTGGGGGGAATATTCTGGCATGGGTGGAGGATTGGTTATCTAACAGGAAGCAGAGAGTTGGGATAAATGGTTCATTCTCAGACTGGCAACCAGTAGCCAGTGGTGTTCCGCAGGGGTCGGTGCTGGGTCCCCAACTCTTTACAATCTATATTAACGATTTGGAGGAGGGGACCGAGTGTAACATATCAAAGTTTGCAGATGATACAAAGATGGGAGGGAAAGTAGAAAGTGAGGAGGACATAAAAAACCTACAAGGGGATATAGACAGGCTGGGTGAGTGGGCGGAGATTTGGCAGATGCAATACAATATTGGAAAATGTGAGGTTATGCACTTTGGCAGGAAAAATCAGAGAGCAAGTTATTATCTTAATGGCGAGAAACTGGAAAGTACTGCAGTACAAAGGGATCTGGGGGTCCTAATGCAAGAAAATCAAAAAGTTAGTATGCAGGTGCAGCAGGTGATCAAGAAGGCCAACGGAATGTTGGCTTTTATTGCTAGGGGGATAGATTATAAAAACAGGGAGGTATTGCTGCAGTTATATAAGGTATTGGTGAGACCGCACCTGGAATACTGCATACAGTTTTGGTGTCCATACTTATGAAAAGACATACTTGCTCTCGAGGCAGTACAAAGAAGGTTCACTCGGTTAATCCCGGGGATGAGTGGGTGGACATATGAGGAGAGGTTGAGTAGATTGGGACTCTACTCATTGGAGTTCAGAAGAATGAGAGGCGATCTTATTGAAACATATAAGATTGTGAAGGGGCTTGATCGGGTGGATGCGGTAAGGATGTTCCCAAGGATGAGTGAAACTAGAACTAGGGGGCATAATCTTAGAATAAGGGGCTGCTCTTTCAAAACTGAGATGAGGAGAAACTTTTTCACTCAGAGGGTAGTAGGTCTGTGGAATTTGCTGCCCCAGGAAGCTGTGGAAGCTACATCATTAAATAAATTTAAAACAGAAATAGACAGTTTCCTAGAAGTAAAGGGAATTAGGGGTTACGGGGAGCGGGCAGGAAATTGGACATGAGGCTGAGTTCGGATCGGTCAAGGCCCTGTGGGTGGCGGAGCGGGCCCAGGGGCTGAGTGGCCGGGTCCTGCTCCTACTTCTTGTGTTCTTTAGATTTGAGGTTAGGATCAGATCAGCCATGATCTTATTGAATGGCGGAGCAGGCTCGAGGGGCCAATTGGCCTACTCCTGCTCCTATTTCTTATGTTCTTATCATAATTTCCTTGTTTTTGTACTCTATGCCTCTATTTATGAAGCCCAGTATCCTGTATGCTTATTTAACAACTTTTTCAAGCTGCCCTGCCACCTTCAACGATTTGTGCACATATACCCCATGGTCTCTCTGTTCATGCACCCCTTTTAGAATTGTACCCTTTACTTTATATTTCCTCTCTTCATTCTTCCTACCAAAATGTATCACTTCACACTTTTCTGCATTAAATTTCATCTACCACGTGTCCGCCCATTTCACCAGCCTGTCTATGTCCTCTTGAAGTCTATCATTATCCTCCTCACTGTTCACTATACTTCCAAGTTTTGTGTCATCTGCAAATTTTGAAATTGTGCCCTGTACACCCAAGTCCAAGTCATTAATATATATCAAGAAAGGCAGTGGTCCTAGAACCGACCCTTGGGGAACACCACTGTGTACCTTCCTCCAGTCCGTAAAACAACTGTTCACCACTACTCTCTGTTTCCTGTCACTTAGCCAATTTAGTATCCATGCTGCCACTGTCCCTTTTATTCTATGGGCTTCAACTTTATCAAATGTCTTTTGGAAATCCATATATACCACGTCAACCGCATTGCCCTCATCAACCATCTCTGTTATCTCATCAAAAAACTCGACCAAGTTAGTTAAACACGATTTGCCTTTAACAAATCTGTGCTGGCTTTCCTTAATTAATACACACTTATCCAAGTGATTCTGGAATAGTGAGCAATTTTGGTAGACGAGAGCAGGATCCGATAATGCTTTATGTGGTCCAGTTTGGTGGGAATAGGGTCGAGGGAGCTGGAAGTGAGTCTCATGGACAAGATGAGCGCGGAGAGGTCATGAGGGGAGATCAGAGAGAAACTGGAGAAAGATGTGAGTTCAGGGCTAGGGCAGGGGGGAACCTTAGAGGAAGTTTGGCCCGGTGGGCTAGGGGAAGGAAGAGAAGTGGCAGAGGCAGCTGAACAGATGGTCTCAATCTTAGAGACAAAGAAGTCCATGAACTCCTTACACTTGTTGTCGGAGGTGAGAGTGGAGGAGACGGGGAGAGGGATTTAAGAAGACGACTAGCAGTAGAGAATAGAAGCTGGGGGTTATCTTTGCATTCCAGGATGATTCTGGAATGGTGAGCAGTTTTGGTAGAGGAGAGCAGGACCCGATAGTGCTTTATGTGGTCCAGCCAGATCTGGCGGTGAATGGCTAAACCAGTTGTCCACCATATCCATTCAAGTCTGCGTCCCTTGGACTTAAGGGAGCGAAGATGAGGGCCGTACCAGGGGGAACGGCCAGGGTGAGAGAGAGTAATTGTTTTAATAGGGACTAGGGCATCAAAGGTGGCGGTGAGGATGCGGTTAAGCACATCGGTAGCTGCAGAAATGTCATGGTGAATGGAGGGCCAAAGGCTGGATAGTTGGGATGACATAGATAGGATGGTGAAATGGGCAGAAGCATGACAGATGGAGCTGAGAAGTGTGAATCATAGAATCATAAAATAGTACAGCAAAGAAGGAGGCCATTCGGCCTATCTAGTCTGTGCCGGCTCTTTCAGGGAGCAATCCAGTTAGTCCCACTCCCCCGCTCTTTCCCCACAGCCCTGCAAGTATTTCTCCAATTCCCTTTTGAAGGCTACTATTGAATTTGTATCCACCGCCCTATAGTGCATTCCAAATCCTAACCACTCATTGTGTAAAAAAGTTTTTCCTCACGTCGCCTCTGGTTCTTTTGCCAATCACCTTAAATCTGTGTCCTCTCGTTCTCGACCCTTCCGCCATTGGAATCAGTTTCTCTCTATCTACTCTGTCTAAATCCTTCATGATTTTGAACACCTCTATCAAATCTCCTCTTAGCCTTCTCTGCTCTCAGGAGAACAACCCCAGCCTCTCTAGTCTATCCACGTAACAGTAATCCCTCATCCCTGGAACCATTTTGTAAATCTCTTCTGCACCCTCTCCAGGGCCTTCACCTCCTTCCCAAAGTGCGGTGCCCAGAATTGGACACAATACTCCAGCTGGGGCCGGACTAGTGTTTTATAAAGGTGATGAACTTTGGGAGGACTAATATGGAAAGACAGTATACAGGAAACTCTCGTTTAAACGGCACCTAAATATCCGGAATTCTCTATTAACCGGCAAAATTCATACTCCGAAAACAACTCCTCAATATCCGGCAATGTTGCCGAATCCGAGTCTCCCGCGAACGCCGAGTTAGTCAGTGGGGGTAGTTCTCCAAAGTGCCACTACTCGGCTTCCTGGCGCTGTCGGAAGTCCGAACACCACAATAACAGGAGTCTGATTCTCCCGCGCTGCCGGTAGTCTCTTCCGATCCACCATTTTTCTGTGTGTCTCTCCATCTTTATCGTGAATTATCTCCCCCATCTTGCATTATGGAATTCCCAAAAGTTGGTCCAAGCAAAAGGAAGAGAGTGGTGTTAACTTTAAAACAGAAAATCGAGATATGCCAACGACTAGAAAGGGGAGAGAAGCGTATCAACATTATGAATGAATTCAAAATCGGTTCGTCAACAATCTACAACATCAAATCGCAGAAGGATAAGCTGCTCAAGTTTTATTCAAGCTCGGAGACATCTAAGAGTGTAGAGAAACGGCGTACGCTTCGTAAGCCTAAGCTTGAAGAGCTGGATACCGTGCTTTATGAGTGGTTTTCTCTTAAGCGTTCAGAGGGTGTTCCACTTTCTGGACCCATGCTAATCGAGAAAGCGAAGGATTTCTACGTAAGGATGGAGCTCACTGACAAGTGTGCTTTCTCCGAGGAATGGCTAACGTGCTTCAAGTTACGGCACAGGATATGATGACTCGATATTTCCGGGGAGAAGAAATCAGCTGATCACGACGCCGCAGAAGAATACTGTGATTATTTCAATCGGATTGTGCAGCAACATGATTTGTCGCCAGCACAGATATATAATGCCGATGAAACTGGCTTATTTTGGAGGTTTTTGCCAGAATCAACGCTTGCTGGGGCTAGTGAGGTTACAAGAAAAATAAAGATCGTGTAAAAAAGATCGAGGAGGAATTTCATGGGTTCAATGTTCGTCCCAAGAAGAGTACAATAATGGAAATGGCTGGCATGGTGAAAAATGTAGGCCCAGCAAACCCTCTACGTCACCTCAGTGAAAGTGATATCGAGCAGTGGGTTGATGCAGATAGAGAAGTTGGTGTTGTGCATATGCTAAGTGATGATGAAATAATTGAGAATGTTTTGAATCCAAAGAAAGAAAAGGAAAGTGAGATGGAAAGTGAAGAGGATGAGATTTCTGAAGAGAAGAAGATTTCTTGGGCTAAAGCTGCAGAAGGATTGCTTCAATCCTCCAATTTGCTGAAAGGCAGCCTTGCTACTCTGCCCAAGAAGTTATGCACCTCCATATTCTGCATTCCACCTTTCTACAGAAAAGGCAAGAGTCCACTAAGCAAGCAGACATCCGGGACATGTTTAAGAAAGCTTCCAAAAGAGTTGAAGCAGCGGAAGTGCCTGAAGAATCTGTTGAAGTGCATGATCCTGATGACCCAGCTGGCATGGATATTCCTGATGAACCAGCTGACTTGGAATAAGTGTACAGTCAACTACAGTACTGTATACAGTCGTTTATAAGTTTTGTTTTACTGTTAAGTAATTAAAGAGTTATGGATTACCCTCAACTGGCAGTACTGTACTTAATCAAGCATCTTCCACCATCCATTTAACACAACATTCTGTAGGTGAGTACCCAATTACTGTATACTCCACATTTCTTGATTTTTTAATTTTTGTTTGTTAAAAATAGCCTCGGTAGATAACCCTCTCCGTCATCCGGAATTTTTATTCAACCGGCACCACCCCGGTCCCGTCGGTGCCGGATACCAAAGAGTTTCCTGTACTATAAATGGCACGTTTTTGAAAAGTGTCGATGAGCAGAGAGACCTTGGTGTCCATATACACAAATCCTTAAAGGTGGCAGGGCAAGTTGATAAGGTGGTTAAACAGCATGTGGGTTACTTGGGTTTATAAATAGAGGAATAGAATATAAAAACAAAGAGATCATGCTGGAACTTTATAAATCACTGGCTAGGCCTCAGCTGGAGTGTTGTGGACAATTCTGGAAAGATGTAAAGGCCTTAGAAAGGGTACAGAGGAGGTTTACCAGGATGTTACCAGGGATGAGGGACTTCAGTTATGAGGAACGATTGGAAAAGTTAGGACTGTTCTTGGAACAGGGAAGGTTAAGAGGTGACCTAATAGAGGTTTTCAAGATGATGAGAGGTTATCTAGACTAGATAGAGAAAGGCTGTTCCCTCTGGCGAGTGGGTCAATAACCAAAGGTCATAGATTTAAAATTATTGGCAAAAGATCTAAGGAAGGATATATTGGCCTTGGAGGGAGTGCAGCGTAGGTTTACCAGAATGATACCCGGACTCCAAGGGTTAAGTTATGAGGAGAGATTACACAAATTAGGGTTGTATTCCCTAGAATTTAGAAGGTTAAGGGGTGATCTGATCGAAGTTTTCAAGATATTAATGGGAACAGATAGGGTGGATAGAGAGAAACTATTTCCACTGGTTGGGGAGTCTAGGACTAGGGGGCATAGTCTAAAAATTAGAGCCAGACCTTTCAGGAGTGAAGTTAGGAAACACTTCTACACACAAAGGGTGGTAGAAGTTTGGAACTCTCGTCTGCAAACGGCAATTGATGCTAGATCAATTGTTAATTTTAAGCTCTGGAATTCCCTGCCTTAACCTCTCTGCCTCGCTACCTCTCTTTCCTCCTTTAAGACGCTCCTTAAACCTACCTCTTAGACCAAGCTTTTGGTCATCTGCCCTAATTTCTCCTTATGTGGCTTGGTGTCAAATTTTTTGTCTTTTAATACTCCTGTGAAACACCTTGAGAAGTTTTACTTCATTAAAGGCGCTATATAAATACAAGTTGTTGTTAAATCGGAGATTGATAGCTGTTTGTTAACCAAAGGTATTAAGGGATATGGGCCAAAGGCGGGTATATGGAGTTAGATCGCAGATCAGCCATGATCTCATTGAATGGCGGATTGGGCAGAGTCAACACGGATTTATGAAAGGGAAATGTGGGAAAATGTGAGGTTATCCACTTTGGAAGGAAGAATGAAAAAGCAAATTATTATTTAAATGAAGTGAGACTACAAAATGCTGCGGTACAAAGGGATCTGGGGGTCCTAGTACATGAAACACAAAAAGTCTGCATGCAGGTACAGCAAGTAATTAGGAAGTCGTGGCATAGAATACAAGAGCAGGGTGGTTATGCTTCAACTGTATAAAACACTAGTTAGGCCTCAGCTAGAGTACTGCGTGCAGTTCTGGTCACCACATTACAGGAAAGATGTGATTGCACTAGAGAGGGTACAGAGGAGATTTACAAGGATGTTGCCGGGAGTAGAGAATCTTAGCTATGAGGAAAGACTGGATAGGCTGGGTCCGTTTTCCTTGGAACAGAGGAGGCTGAGGGGAGACCTTATTGAGGTGTATAAAATTATGAGGGGCATCGATAAAGTGGATAGAAAGGACCTATTTCCCTTCGAAGAGGGGTCAAAAACCAGGGGGCACAGATTTAAAGTAATTGGTGGAAGGTTTAGAGGGGATTTGAGGGGAAATTTCTTCACCCAGAGGGTTGTGGAGGTCTGGAACTCACTGCCTGAAAGGGTGGTAGAGGCAGGAACCCTAACCACATTTAAAAAGTACTTGGATGTGCACTTGGGATGCTCTAACCTGCAGGGCTACGGACCAAGAGCTGGGAAGTGGGATTAGGCTGGATAGCTCTTTGTTGGCCGGCGCGGACATGATGGGCCAAAATGGCCTCCTTTTGTGCTGTAACTTTGTATGATTCGATGTTGGCCTTTATTGCAAGGGGTATGGAGTATAAAAGTAGGGAAGGTTTGATGCAACTTTACAGGGCGCTGGTGAGACCACACCTGGAGTACTGCGTACAGTTTTGGTCTCCATATTTAAGGAAGGATATACAGGAAACTCTTTGGTATCCGGCACCGACGGGACCGGGCTGGTGCCGGTTGATTAAAAATTCCGGATGACAGAGAGGGTTATCTACCGAGGCTATTTTTAACAAACAAAAATAAAAAAATCAAGAAATGTGCAGTGTACAGTAATTGGATTTCCGACAGCACCAAGAAGCCGAGTAGTGGCAGTTTGGAGAACTACCCCCACTGACTAACTCGGCCACCGCGGGAGATTCGGACTCGGACTCGGCAACATTTCCGGTTATTGAGGAGTTGTTTTCGGAGTATGAATTTTGCCGGTTAATAGAGAATTCCGGATATTTAGGTGCCGTTTAAATGAGAGTTTCCTGTACTTGCATTGGAGGCAGTGCAGAGAAGGTTCACTAGGTTGATTCCTGGGATGAAGGGGTTGACGTATGACAAAAGGTTGAGCAGGTTGGGCCTCTACTCATTGGAGTTTAGACGAATGAGAGGTGATCTTATTGAAACATATAAGATTCTGAGGGGGATTGACAGGGTGGATGCTGAGAGATGTTTCTCCTAGTGGGGGTATCTAGAACCAGGGGGCATAGTTTCAGAATAAGGGGTTGCCCATTTAAGACGGAGATGAGGAGGAACTTCTTCTCTCAGAGGGTCATGAATCTTTGGAATTCTCTGCCCCAGAGAGCTGTGGAGGTGGAGTCATTGAATATATTCAAGGCGGAGATTGACAGACATTTGAACTACACAGGAGTCAAGGGGTATGGGGAGAGAGCGGGAAAGTGGTGTTGAGGCCAAGATTGGATCAGCCATGATCTTATTGAATGGCGGAGCAAGCTCGAGGGGCCGATTGGCCGACTCCTGCTTCTATTTCTTATGTTTCTTATGAAATCATGTTTGATGAATCTGTTAGAGTTTTTTGAGGTTGTAACTAGCAGGATAGATAAGGGGGAACCAGTGGATGTGGTGTATTTGGATTTTCAGAAGGCATTCGATAAGGTGCCACACAAGAGGTTATTAAACAAAATTAGGGCTCATGGGATTGGGGTTAACACACTAGCATGGATTGAGGATTGGTTAACGGACAGAAAACAGAGAGTAGGAATAAACGGGTCATTTTCGGGTTGGCAGGCTGTAACTAGTGGGGTACCGCAAGGATCAGTGCTTGGGCCTCAGCTATTCACAATCTATATCAATGATTTGGATGAGGGGACCAAATGAAGTTTGCTGATGATACAAAGCTGGGTGGGAATGTAAGTTGTGAGGAGGTAGCAAGGAGGCTTCAAGGGGATATAGACAAGCTGAGTGAGTGGGCAAGAACATGGCAAATGGAATATAATGTGGAGAAATGTGAAGTTACCCACTTTGGTAGGAAAAATAGAAAAGCAGAGTATTTTTAAATGGTGAGAGATTGGGAAATGTTGGTGTTCAGAGGGACCTGGGTGTCCTTGTACAAGAATCACTGAAAGTTAACATGCAGGTACAGCAAGCAATTAGGAAATCAAATGGTATGTTGGCTTTTAATACAAGAGAATTTGAGTATAAGAGTAAAGACGTCTTACTACAATTATATAGGGCCCTGGTGAGACCACACCTGGAGTATTGTGTACAGTTTTGGTCTCCTTACCTAAGGAAGGATATACTTGCCATAGAGGGAGTGCAACGAAGGTTCACCAGACTGGTTCCTGGGATGGGGGGATTGTCCTATGAGGAGAGATTGAGTAGACTAGGCCTATATTCTCTGGAGTTTAGAAGAATGAGAGGTGATCTCATTGAAACATACAAAATTCTTACAGGGCTTGACAGGGTAGATGACTGGGGAGTCTAGAACCAAGGGTCATAGTCTCAGAATAAGGGGTTGGCCATTTAGGGCTGAGATGAGGAGAAATTTCTTCACTCAGAGAGTGGTGAATCTTTGGAATTCTCTACCCCAGAGGGCTGTGGAGGCTCAGTCGTTGAGTATATTCAAGACAGAAAGCGATAGATTTTTGGATATTAAGGGAATCAAGGGATATGGGGATAGTGCAGGAAAGTGGAGTTGAGGTAAAAGATCAGCCATGATCTTATTGAATGGCGGAGCAGGCTCGAGGGGCCAAATGGCCGACTCCTGCTCCTATTTCTTATGTTCTTACATTCTTATGTTAGCAGGCTCGAGGGGCTGAATGGCCTCCTCCTGTTCCTATGTTGCGAGGTAGGTTGAGGAGAATTTTTTTCACTCGGGGAGGTGTCGGAATCGGAAACGCTGTACCTGAAATGGTGGTGGAAGCTGATTCCATAAATAATTTATAATGCTGTTGGACAGGTTCTTGAGGATGAGCAACTTACAGGGTTACGGACAAAAGACGGGGGAGTGGGACTAAACACGACTGCTCTTTCAAAGAGCCAGCACAGGCACGATGGGCCGAATGGCCTCCTCCTGTGCTGTAAGTTTGTATGATTCTATGAAATGCTGTCTGCCGATATGGGAAGGTTGGTGTTGGTCAATATTCTGGGCTGTTAACTCACTGCCGCCTCTCCTCTAGTTCCTCATGCCTCGTTAGCATAGCTGTGATTTCCACTCTGCTCTGCTGGACTGGGTGGGTCGGGAATCTCGGTCAGTGCTGCTCTGGGAGTGTGAGAGGGGCCGTGAGACCTGCCCTCATCACAATGTCTGATAGCTTGCCTCACATCCCAGAACCTCGGACTGTGACCAACACTGAAAATCAGTTGTTGCTAAATATCTCCCTGGGTCACTCACCACTGGTCAGTCTCACAACCCCGTCTCAGCTCAGTTAGTCAGTCCCAGCCAAAGGCTGGTTTGATCTTCAATTAACACCATCACTTCTCACCAAACTGCTGACCACCCAACTTCCTTTTCTGGCTCCCACGTTAGCTGACATTGTTAATGGTTCTCTCTCCTCAGGTACTGTCCCCCTCTCCCTCAAATTTGCCGTCATCACCCCTCTCCTCAAAAAAACAACCCTTGACCCCCTCTGTCCTTGCAAACTACCGCCCCATTGCCAACCTCCCTTTCCTCTCCAAAGTTCTTGAATGTGTTGTTGCCTCCCAAATCCATGCCCATCTTTCCCGCAACTCCATGTTTGAATCCCTCCAATCAGGTTTCCGCACCTGCCACAGTACCGAAACAGCTCTCATCAAAGTCACAAATTACATCCTTTGTGACTGTGACAAAGGTAAACTATCCCTCCTCGTCCTTCTTGACTTGTCTGCAGCCTTTGACATGGTTGATCACTCCATCCTTCTCCAACGCCTCTAAACCGTTGTCCAGCTGGGTGGGACTGCACTCACCTGGTTCCATTCTTATCTATCTAATCGGAGCCAGAGAATCACCTGCAATGGCTTCTCTTCCTGCTCCCACATCGTTATCCCTGGTGTCCCCCAAGGATCTATCCTTGGCCCCCTCCTATTTCTCATCTACATGCTGCCCCTTGGTGACATCTTCCGAAAACACAGCGTCAGGTTCCACATGTACGCTGATGATACCCAGCTCTACCTCACCACCACTTCTCTCGACCCCTCCACTGTCTCTAAATTGTCAGACTGCTTGTCCGACACACAGTTCTGGATGAGCAGAAATTTTCTCCAATTAAATTCTGAGAAGACCGAAGCCATTGTTTCCGATCCCTGCCACAAACTTCGTTCCCTAGCCATTGACTCTATCCCTCTCCTTAATCATCTGTCTGAGGCTGAACCACATTGTTTGCAACCTTGGTGTCATATTTGACCCTGAAATGAGCTGCGGCATAACTAAGGCCGCCTATTTCCACCTCCGTAACATCGCCCGTCTCCGCCCTTGCCTCAGCTGATCCGCTGCTGAAACCCTCATCCATGCCTTTGTTACCTCTAGACTTGACTATTCCAACGCACTCCTGGCCGGCCTCCCATGTTCTATCCTGTGTAAACTTGAGGTCATCCAAAACTCGGCTGCCCGTGTCCTAACTCGCACCAAGTCCTGTTCGCCCATCACCCCTGTGCTCGCTGACCTACATTGGATCCCGGTTAAGCAACGCCTCGATTTCAAAATTCTCATCCTTGTTTTTGAATCCCTCCATGGCCTCACCCCTTCCTATCTCTGTTATCTCCTCCAGCCCCACAAACCCCCGAGATATCTGTACTCCTCTAATTCTGACCTCTTGAGCATCCCTGATTATAATTGCTCAACCATTGGTGGCCGTGCCTTCTGTTGCCTAGGCCCTAAGCTCTGGAATTCCCTGCCTAAACCTGTCCGCCTCGCTACCTCTCTTTCCTCCTTTAAGATGCTCCTTGAAACCTACCTCTTTGACCAAGCTTTTGGTCACCTGCCCTAATTTCTTCTTATGTGGCTCGGTGTCAAATTTTTTGCCTTATAATACTCCTGTGCAGCGCCTTGAGACGTTTAACTACATTAAAGGCACTATATAAATAAAAGTTGTTGTTATTGTTGTAGTTGTTTTTGTCTGTGGAACCCATACCCCAGTGAGAGTCAGTGTCTGTGGAACCCGTACACCAGTGAGAGTCAGTGTCTGTGGGGCCCGTAACCCAGTGACAGTCAGGGTCTGTGGGACCCGTACCTCAGAGAGAGTCAGTGTCTGAGGAACCCGTACACCAGTGAGAGTCAGTGCCTGTGGAACCCATACCCCAGTGAGAGTCAGTGTCTGTGGGGCCCGTACCCCAGTGAGAGCCAGTGTCTGTGGGACCCGTACCCCAGTGAGAGTCAGTGTCTGTGGAACCCGTACCCCAGTGAGAGTCAGTGTTTGTGGAACCCGTACCCCAGTGAGAGTCAGTGTCTGTGGAACCCGTACCCCAGTGAGAGTCAGTGTTTGCGGAACCCGTACCCCAGTGAGAGTCAGTGTCTGTGGGATCCATACCCCAGTGAGAGTCAGTGTCTGTGGAACCCGTACCTCAGAGAGAGTCAGTGTCTGTGGGACCCGTACCCCAGTGAGAGTCAGTGTCAGTGGAACCCGTACCACAGTGAGAGTCAGTGTCTGAGGGATCCATACCCCAGTGAGAGTCAGTGTCTGTGGAACCCGTACCCCAGAGAAGTCAGTGCCTGTGGGACCCGTACCCCAGTGAGAGTCAGTGTCTGAGGGATCCATACCCCAGTGAGATTCAGTGTCTGTGGAACCCGTAGCCCAGAGAGAGTCAGTGTCTGTGGGACCCGTACCCCAGTGAGAGTCAGTGTCTGTTGAACCCGTACCCCAGTGAGAGTCAGTGTGTGTGGAACCCGTACCCCAGTGAGAGTCAGTGTCTGAGGGACCCGTACCCCAGTGAGAGTCAGTGCCTGTGGAAACCCGTACCCCAGTGAGAGTCAGTGTCTATGGAACCCGTACCCCAGTGAGAGTCAGTGTCTGAGGGATCCGTACCCCAGTGAGAGTCAGTGTCTGTGGAACATAAGAACATAAGAAATAGGAGCAGGAATAGGCCACTTGGCCCCTCGAGCCTGCTCTGCCATTCAATAAGATCATGGCTGATCTCGGGCTCAAAGCCACTTCCCAGCCCTCTCCCCATAACCATTCACTCCCTTATCTTGCAAAAATCTGTCGATCTCCACCTTAAATGTATTTAATGACCCAGCCTCCACAGCTCTCTGGGGCAGAGAATTTCACAAACTTACGACCCTCTGAGAGAAGAAGTTCCTCCTCATCTCAGTTCTAACAGGGCGACCCTTTATTCTGAGTCAGTGTCTGGGGAACTAGTACCCCAGTGACAGTCAGTGTCTGTGGAATCCGTACCCCAGTGAGAGTCAGTGTCTGTGGATATCTTACCCCAGTGAGAGTCAGTGTCTGTGGAAACCGTACCCCAGTGAGAATCAGTGTCTGTGGAACCCGTACCCCAGTGAGAGTCAGTGTCTGTGGAAACCGTACCCCAGTGAGAATCAGTGTCTGTGGAACCCGTACCCCAGTGAGAGTCAGTGTCTGTTGAACCCGAACCCCAGTGAGAGTCAGTGTGTGTGGAACCCGTATCCCAGTGAGAGTCAGTGCCTGTGGACCCCGTACCCCATAGAGAGGCAGTGTCTGGGGAAACCGTACCCCAGTGAGAGTCAGTGTCTGAGGGACCCGTACCCCAGTGAGAGTCAGTGCCTGTGGAACCCAACCCCCAGTGAGATTCAGTGTCTGTGGAACCCGTACCCCAGTGAGAGTCAGTGTCTTTTGGAGCTGTACCCCAGTGAGAGTCAGTGTCTGTGGAACCTGTACCCCAGTGAGAGTCAGTGTGCGTGGAACCCGTACCCCAGTGAGAGTCAGTGTCTGTGGAACCCGTACCCCAGTGAGAGTCAGTGTCTGTTGAACCCGAACCCCAGTGAGAGTCAGTGTGTGTGGAACCCGTATCCCAGTGAGAGTCAGTGCCTGTGGACCCCGTACCCCATAGAGAGGCAGTGTCTGGGGAAACCGTACCCCAGTGAGAGTCAGTGTCTGAGGGACCCGTACCCCAGTGAGAGTCAGTGCCTGTGGAACCCAACCCCCAGTGAGATTGAGTGTCTGTGGAACCCGTACCCCAGTGAGAGTCAGTGTCTTTTGGAGCTGTACCCCAGTGAGAGTCAGTGTCTGTGGAACCTGTACCCCAGTGAGAGTCAGTGTGCGTGGAACCCGTACCCCAGTGAGAGTCAGTGTCTGTGGAACCCGTACCCCAGTGAGAGTCAGTGTCTGTGGAACCCGTACCCCAGTGAGAGTCAGTGTCTGTGCAATCCGTACCCCAGAGAGAGTCAGTGTCTGTGGGACCCGTACCCTAGTGAGAGTCAGTGTCTGAGGGATCCATACCCCAGTGAGAGTCAGTGTCTGTGGAACCCGTACCCCAGAGAGAGTCAGTGTCTGTGGGACCCGTACCCCAGTGAGAGTCAGTGTCTGTGCAACCCATACCCCAGTGAGAATCAGTGTCTGTGGAACCCGTACCCCAGTGAGAGTCAGTGTCTGTGGGGCCCGTACCCCAGTGAGAGCCAGTGTCTGTGGGACCCGTACCCGAGTGAGAGTCAGTGTCTGTGGAACCCGTACCCCAGTGAGAGTCAGTGTTTGCGGAACCCGTACCCCAGTGAGAGTCAGTGTCTGTGGGATCCATACCCCAGTGAGAGTCAGTGTCTGTGGAACCCGTACCTCAGAGAGAGTCAGTGTCTGTGGGACCCGTACCCCAGTGAGAGTCAGTGTCAGTGGAACCCGTACCACAGCGAGAGTCAGTGTCTGAGGGATCCATACCCCAGTGAGAGTCAGTGTCTGTGGAACCCGTACCCCAGAGAAGTCAGTGCCTGTGGGACCCGTACCCCAGTGAGAGTCAGTGTCTGAGGGATCCATACCCCAGTGAGATTCAGTGTCTGTGGAACCCGTAGCCCAGAGAGAGTCAGTGTCTGTGGGACCCGTACCCCAGTGAGAGTCAGTGTCTGTTGAACCCGTACCCCAGTGAGAGTCAGTGTCTGTGGAACCCGTACCCCAGTGAGAGTCAGTGTCTGAGGGACCCGTACCCCAGTGAGAGTCAGTGCCTGTGGAAACCCGTACCCCAGTGAGAGTCAGTGTCTATGGAACCCGTACCCCAGTGAGAGTCAGTGTCTGAGGGATCCGTACCCCAGTGAGAGTCAGTGTCTGTGGAACATAAGAACATAAGAAATAGGAGCAGGAATAGGCCACTTGGCCCCTCGAGCCTGCTCTGCCATTCAATAAGATCATGGCTGATCTCGGGCTCAAAGCCACTTCCCAGCCCTCTCCCCATAACCATTCACTCCCTTATCTTGCAAAAATCTGTCGATCTCCACCTTAAATGTATTTAATGACCCAGCCTCCACAGCTCTCTGGGGCAGAGAATTTCACAAACTTACGACCCTCTGAGAGAAGAAGTTCCTCCTCATCTCAGTTCTAACAGGGCGACCCTTTATTCTGAGTCAGTGTCTGTGGAATCCGTACCCCAGTGAGAGTCAGTGTCTGTGGATATCTTACCCCAGTGAGAGTCAGTGTCTGTGGAAACCGTACCCCAGTGAGAATCAGTGTCTGTGGAACCCGTACCCCAGTGAGAGTCAGTGTCTGTGGGATCCATACCCCAGTGAGAGTCAGTGTCTGTGGAACCCGTACCCCAGAGAGAGTCAGTGTCTGTGGGACCCGTACCCCAGTGAGAGTCAGTGTCTGTGCAACCCGTACCCCAGTGAGAGTCAGTGTTTGTGGAACCCGTACCCCAGTGAGAGTCAGTGTCTGTGGGATCCATACCCCAGTGAGAGTCAGTGTCTGTGGAACCCGTACCTCAGAGAGAGTCAGTGTCTGTGGGACCCGTACCCCAGTGAGAGTCAGTGTCAGTGGAACCCGTACCACAGTGAGAGTCAGTGTCTGAGGGATCCATACCCCAGTGAGAGTCAGTGTCTGTGGAACCCGTACCCCAGAGAAGTCAGTGCCTGTGGGACCCGTACCCCAGTGAGAGTCAGTGTCTGAGGGATCCATACCCCAGTGAGATTCAGTGTCTGTGGAACCCGTAGCCCAGAGAGAGTCAGTGTCTGTGGGACCCGTACCCCAGTGAGAGTCAGTGTCTGTTGAACCCGTACCCCAGTGAGAGTCAGTGTGTGTGGAACCCGTACCCCAGTGAGAGTCAGTATCTGAGGGACCCGTACCCCAGTGAGAGTCAGTGCCTGTGGAAACCCGTACCCCAGTGAGAGTCAGTGCCTATGGAACCCGTACCCCAGTGAGAGTCAGTGTCTGAGGGATCCGTACCCCAGTGAGAGTCAGTGTCTGTGGAACATAAGAACATAAGAAATAGGAGCAGGAATAGGCCACTTGGCCCCTCGAGCCTGCTCTGCCATTCAATAAGATCATGGCTGATCTCGGGCTCAAAGCCACTTCCCAGCCCTCTCCCCATAACCATTCACTCCCTTATCTTGCAAAAATCTGTCGATCTCCACCTTAAATGTATTTAATGACCCAGCCTCCACAGCTCTCTGGGGCAGAGAATTTCACAAACTTACGACCCTCTGAGAGAAGAAGTTCCTCCTCATCTCAGTTCTAACAGGGCGACCCTTTATTCTGAGTCAGTGTCTGGGGAACTAGTACCCCAGTGACAGTCAGTGTCTGTGGAATCCGTACCCCAGTGAGAGTCAGTGTCTGTGGATATCTTACCCCAGTGAGAGTCAGTGTCTGTGGAAACCGTACCCCAGTGAGAATCAGTGTCTGTGGAACCCGTACCCCAGTGAGAGTCAGTGTCTGTTGAACCCGAACCCCAGTGAGAGTCAGTGTGTGTGGAGCCCGTATCCCAGTGAGAGTCAGTGCCTGTGGACCCCGTACCCCACAGAGAGGCAGTGTCTGGGGAAACCGTACCCCAGAGAGAGTCAGTGTCTGTGGGACCCGTACCCCAGTGAGAGTCAGTGTCTGTGCAACCCGTACCCCAGTGAGAGTCAGTGTTTGTGGAACCCGTACCCCAGTGAGAGTCAGTGTCTGTGGGATCCATACCCCAGTGAGAGTCAGTGTCTGTGGAACCCGTACCTCAGAGAGAGTCAGTGTCTGTGGGACCCGTACCCCAGTGAGAGTCAGTGTCAGTGGAACCCGTACCACAGTGAGAGTCAGTGTCTGAGGGATCCATACCCCAGTGAGAGTCAGTGTCTGTGGAACCCGTACCCCAGAGAAGTCAGTGCCTGTGGGACCCGTACCCCAGTGAGAGTCAGTGTCTGAGGGATCCATACCCCAGTGAGATTCAGTGTCTGTGGAACCCGTAGCCCAGAGAGAGTCAGTGTCTGTGGGACCCGTACCCCAGTGAGAGTCAGTGTCTGTTGAACCCGTACCCCAGTGAGAGTCAGTGTGTGTGGAACCCGTACCCCAGTGAGAGTCAGTATCTGAGGGACCCGTACCCCAGTGAGAGTCAGTGCCTGTGGAAACCCGTACCCCAGTGAGAGTCAGTGTCTATGGAACCCGTACCCGAGTGAGAGTCAGTGTCTGAGGGATCCGTACCCCAGTGAGAGTCAGTGTCTGTGGAACATAAGAACATAAGAAATAGGAGCAGGAATAGGCCACTTGGCCCCTCGAGCCTGCTCTGCCATTCAATAAGATCATGGCTGATCTCGGGCTCAAAGCCACTTCCCAGCCCTCTCCCCATAACCATTCACTCCCTTATCTTGCAAAAATCTGTCGATCTCCACCTTAAATGTATTTAATGACCCAGCCTCCACAGCTCTCTGGGGCAGAGAATTTCACAAACTTACGACCCTCTGAGAGAAGAAGTTCCTCCTCATCTCAGTTCTAACAGGGCGACCCTTTATTCTGAGTCAGTGTCTGGGGAACTAGTACCCCAGTGACAGTCAGTGTCTGTGGAATCCGTACCCCAGTGAGAGTCAGTGTCTGTGGATATCTTACCCCAGTGACAGTCAGTGTCTGTGGAACCCGTACCCCAGTGAGAGTCAGTGTCTGTGGGATCCATACCCCAGTGAGAGTCAGTGTCTGTGGAATCCGTACCCCAGTGAGAGTCAGTGTCTGTGGATATCTTACCCCAGTGAGAGTCAGTGTCTGTGGAAACCGTACCCCAGTGAGAATCAGTGTCTGTGGAACCCGTACCCCAGTGAGAGTCAGTGTCTGTTGAACCCGAACCCCAGTGAGAGTCAGTGTGTGTGGAGCCCGTATCCCAGTGAGAGTCAGTGCCTGTGGACCCCGTACCCCACAGAGAGGCAGTGTCTGGGGAAACCGTACCCCAGAGAGAGTCAGTGTCTGTGGGACCCGTACCCCAGTGAGAGTCAGTGTCTGTGCAACCCGTACCCCAGTGAGAGTCAGTGTTTGTGGAACCCGTACCCCAGTGAGAGTCAGTGTCTGTGGGATCCATACCCCAGTGAGAGTCAGTGTCTGTGGAACCCGTACCTCAGAGAGAGTCAGTGTCTGTGGGACCCGTACCCCAGTGAGAGTCAGTGTCAGTGGAACCCGTACCACAGTGAGAGTCAGTGTCTGAGGGATCCATACCCCAGTGAGAGTCAGTGTCTGTGGAACCCGTACCCCAGAGAAGTCAGTGCCTGTGGGACCCGTACCCCAGTGAGAGTCAGTGTCTGAGGGATCCATACCCCAGTGAGATTCAGTGTCTGTGGAACCCGTAGCCCAGAGAGAGTCAGTGTCTGTGGGACCCGTACCCCAGTGAGAGTCAGTGTCTGTTGAACCCGTACCCCAGTGAGAGTCAGTGTGTGTGGAACCCGTACCCCAGTGAGAGTCAGTATCTGAGGGACCCGTACCCCAGTGAGAGTCAGTGCCTGTGGAAACCCGTACCCCAGTGAGAGTCAGTGTCTATGGAACCCGTACCCCAGTGAGAGTCAGTGTCTGAGGGATCCGTACCCCAGTGAGAGTCAGTGTCTGTGGAACATAAGAACATAAGAAATAGGAGCAGGAATAGGCCACTTGGCCCCTCGAGCCTGCTCTGCCATTCAATAAGATCATGGCTGATCTCGGGCTCAAAGCCACTTCCCAGCCCTCTCCCCATAACCATTCACTCCCTTATCTTGCAAAAATCTGTCGATCTCCACCTTAAATGTATTTAATGACCCAGCCTCCACAGCTCTCTGGGGCAGAGAATTTCACAAACTTACGACCCTCTGAGAGAAGAAGTTCCTCCTCATCTCAGTTCTAACAGGGCGACCCTTTATTCTGAGTCAGTGTCTGGGGAACTAGTACCCCAGTGACAGTCAGTGTCTGTGGAATCCGTACCCCAGTGAGAGTCAGTGTCTGTGGATATCTTACCCCAGTGAGAGTCAGTGTCTGTGGAAACCGTACCCCAGTGAGAATCAGTGTCTGTGGAACCCGTACCCCAGTGAGAGTCAGTGTCTGTTGAACCCGAACCCCAGTGAGAGTCAGTGTGTGTGGAGCCCGTATCCCAGTGAGAGTCAGTGCCTGTGGACCCCGTACCCCATAGAGAGGCAGTGTCTGGGGAAACCGTACCCCAGTGAGAGTCAGTGTCTGAGGGACCCGTACCCCAGTGAGAGTCAGTGCCTGTGGAACCCAACCCCCAGTGAGGTTCAGTGTCTGTGGAACCCGTACCCCAGTGAGAGTCAGTGTCTTTTGGAGCTGTACCCCAGTGAGAGTCAGTGTCTGTGGAACCTGTACCCCAGTGAGAGTCAGTGTGCGTGGAACCCGTACCCCAGTGAGAGTCAGTGTCTGTGGAACCCGTACCCCAGTGAGAGTCAGTGTCTGTGGGACCCGTACCCCAGTGAGAGTCAGTGTCTGTGGAACCCGTACCCCAGTGAGAGTCAGTGTCTGTGCAATCCGTACCCCAGAGAGAGTCAGTGTTTGTGGAAACTGTACCCCAGTGAGAATCAGTGTCTGTGGAACCCGTACTCCAGTGAGAGTCAGTGTCTGAGGGATTCATACCCCAGTGAGAGTCAGTGTCTGTGGATAGCTTACCCCAGTGAGAGTCAGTGTCTGTGGAACCCATACCCCAGTGAGAGTCAGTGTCTGTGGAACCTGTACCCCACAGAGAGTCAGTGTCTGTGGAACCCGTACCCCAGAGAGAGTCAGTGTCTGTGCAACCCATACCCGAGTGAGAATCAGTGTCTGTGGAACCCGTACCCCATTGAGAGTCAGTGTCCTCAGAACCCGTACCCCAGTGAGAGTCAGTGTCTGTGGAAACCGTACCCCAGTGAGAATCAGTGTCTGTGGAACCCGTACCCCAGTGAGAGTCAGTGTCTGTTGAACCCGTACCCCATAGAGAGGCAGTGTCTGGGGAAACCGTACCCCAGTGAGAGTCAGTGTCTGAGGGACCCGTACCCCAGTGAGAGTCAGTGCCTGTGGAACCCAACCCCCAGTGAGGTTCAGTGTCTGTGGAACCTGTACCCCAGTGAGAGTCAGTGTCTTTTGGAGCTGTACCCCAGTGAGAGTCAGTGTCTGTGGAACCTGTACCCCAGTGAGAGTCAGTGTGCGTGGAACCCGTACCCCAGTGAGAGTCAGTGTCTGTGGAACCCGTACCCCAGTGAGAGTCAGTGTCTGTGGGACCCGTACCCCAGTGAGAGTCAGTGTCTGTGGAACCCGTACCCCAGTGAGAGTCAGTGTCTGTGCAATCCGTACCCCAGAGAGAGTCAGTGTCTGTGGGACCCGTACCCCAGTGAGAGTCAGTGTCTTTGGGAGCTGTACCCCAGTGAGAGTCAGTGTCTGTGGAACCCGTACCCCAGTGAGAGTCAGTGTCTGTGGAACCCGTAGCCCAGTGAGAGTCAGTGTCTGTGGAACCTGTTCCCCAGTGAGAGTCAGTGTGCGTGGAACACGTACCCCAGTGAGAGTCAGTGTCTGTGGAACCCGTACCCCAGTGAGAGTCAGTGTCTGTAGAACCCGAACCCCAGTGAGAGTCAGTGTCTGTGGAACCCATACCCCAGTGAGAGTCAGTGTCTGTGGAACCGGTACCCCAGGGACAGTCAGTGTCTGTGGAACCCGTACCCCAGGGAGAGTCATTGTCTGTGGAACCCGTACCCCAGTGAGAGTCAGTGTCTGTGGAACCCGTACCCCAGTGAGAGTCAGTGTCTGTGAAACCCGTACCCCAGTGAGAGTCAGTGTCTGTGGAACCCGTACCCCATAGAGAGTCAGTGTCTCTGGAACCCGTACCCCATTGAGAGTCAGTGTCTGAGGGATCCGTACCCCAGTGAGAGTCAGTGCCTGTGGAACATAAGAACATAAGAAATAGGAGCAGGAATAGGCCACTTGGCCCCTCGAGCCTGCTCCGCCATTCAATAAGATCATGGCTGATCTCGGGCTCAAAGCCACTTCCCAGCCCTCTCCCCATAACCATTCACTCCATTATCTTGCAAAAATCTGTCGATCTCCACCTTAAATGTATTTAATGACCCAGCCTCCACAGCTCTCTGGGGCAGAGAATTCCACAAACTTACGACCCTCTGAGAGAAGAAGATGCTCCTACATAGATACATAGATACATAGAAGATAGGAGCAGGAGTAGGCCATCCGGCCCTTCGAGCCTGCTCCGCCATTTAATGAGATCATGGCTGATCCTTCAATTCAGTATCCCGTCCCCGCCTTCTCTCCGTAACCCTTAACCCCTTTTGCCTGTAGAAATATATCTAATTCCCTCTTAAATATATTTAATGAGCTGGCGTACACTGCCCTCTGTGGCAATGAGTTCCACAGGTTCACCACTCTCTGAGTGAAGAAATTCCCCCTCATTTCTGTCCTAAATGGTTTAGCCCTTATCCTTAAATTATGTCCTCTAGTTCTGTTCTCACCCGCCAAGGGAAACATTCCTTCTGCATCTAATCTGTCTAGACCTGTCAGAATTTTATACACTTCTATGAGGTCCCCTCTCAATCTTCTAAACTCCAGTGTGTACATCCCTAAACTACATAGTCTCTCCTCATAGGTCAATCCCGCCATTCCTGGTATCAGCCTGGTGAATCGCCGCTGCACCCCCTCCATGGCAAGAACATCTTTCCTCAGATGAGGCGACCAAAACTGTACACAGTACTCGAGGTGTGGTCTCACCAGTGCCCTGTACAGCTGCAGCAAGGTATCCCTGTTCCTGTATTCCAACCCTTTTGCTATGAAGGCCAGCATACCGTTTGCCTTCTTGACCGCCTGTTGCACCTGCATGCTCGCCTTCAGTGACTGGTGTACAAGAACACCCAGGTCTCTCTGTACTTCCCCCTCTCCCAATTTATTGCCATTTAAATAATAATTTGCCCTCCCGTTCCTGCACCCAAGGTGGATAACTTCGCACTTGTCCACATTATAGTGCATCTGCCATTTATCCGCCCAATCACCCAGTCTGTCCAAATCGCTCTGGAGCTTCCTGGTCTCCTCCTCTGAGCCCACCCCCCCTCCTAGTTTAGTGTCGTCTGCAAATTTGGAAATGCTGCATTCGACTCCCTGATCCAGGTCATTAATATAAATTGTGAACAGCTGGGGACCCAGGACAGATCCCTGTGGTACCCCACTTGTTACTGCCTGCCATTCAGAAAATGAGCCGTTTATTCCAACTCTCTGTTTTCTATCTGACAGCCAGTTCTCTATCCACGTCAATACTTTCCCCTTTATCCCATGAGCTTCAATTTTCCATGCTAATCTTTTATGTGGGACCTTATCGAAGGCCTTTTGGAAGTCCAGGTACACCACATCTACTGGCTCTCCCCCATCTATTTTACCAGTTACTCCCTCAAAAAATTCCAATAGATTAGTCAAGCACGATTTACCCTTTGTAAATCCATGTTGACTCTGTCCTATCCTGTCCCCATTTGCTAAGTGCTCGGCTATTTCATCCTTAATGATGGACTCCAGCATTTTGCCCACAACTGATGTAAGGCTTACAGGTCTGTAATTACCTGCTTTTTCCCTACCCCCCTTTTTGAATAGTGGGGTAACGTTAGCTACCCTCCAATCCATGGGCACTGTTCCCGAGTCTAATGAATTCTGAAAAATCATGCTTAGTGCATCCGCTATCTCTAGGGCCACCTCCTTCAGTACCCTAGGATGCATGTTATCAGGCCCTGGGGATTTGTCCGCCTTCAATCCCTTTAGCTTCCTTAACACCATATCCTTAGAGATATTGATTTGCGTCAGTTCCTCCTTTGCCAATGTCCCTATTTTTCCCGATATCCCAGGGAGGTTTTTTGTGTCTTCCTTCGTAAAGACTGACCCAAAGTATGCATTTAGTTGGTCTGCCATTTCCTTATTTCCCATTATATATTCCCCCGTATCTGACTGCAATGGACCAACTTTGGTTTTCACCAGTCTTTTCCTCTTGATATACTTATAAAAGCTTTTGGAGTTAGTTTTTATATTTTCCGCCAGCTTGCTTTCGTAAGCTATTTTGCCCTTCTTGATTAAGCCCTTTGCCCTCCTTTGCTCTATCTTAAACTGTTCCCAATCTTCCGCTCTGGCGCGTTTTTTGGCTATTTTATACGCCCTATCTTTGGATTTTATGCTGTCTCTAATTTCCCCTGTTATCCACGGTTGAGTCACCTTTTTAGATTTCCTTTTATGCCAGATTGGTATAAACAATTTTTGCAATTTTGTCATTCTATCTTTAAATGCTTGCCATTGTTTATCTACCTCCAGTCCTCCCAGGAACGTTGTCCAATCAGACCTACTCAGTTCCCGTCTAATGGCATCATAATTCCCCTTGTTTAAATTCAGGACCTGAGTCTCTGAGTCAATTTCTTCGCTCTCCATTTCGAGTGAGAAATCGATCATGTTATGATCGCTCTGACCCAAGGGTCCCCGTACAACAAGATTACTAATTAGTCCCTTCTCATTGCACAGTACCCAGTCCAATATAGCCTGTTCCCGAGTTGGTTCCTCGACATATTGATCCAGATAACCATCCCTTAAACACTCAAGGAATTCCTCCTCCTCATTATTTTTACTGATTAGGCTAGTCCAATCTATATGTAAGTTAAAGTCACCTATGATGACAGCTGTGCTCTTATTGCACGCTTCTCTAATTTCCCTCGTGATGCCCTCCCCAACCTCTATTTTACTATTTGGAGGCCTATATACCACTCCTATTAATGTTTTTCGCCCCTCGCTATTTCTTAGCTCCACCCATATAGATTCTGTATTAACTGAGTTAATATCCTTCCTTTCAATTGCATTTATCCCCTCTTTTACCAGCAATGCTACCCCTCCTCCCTTTCTTTTTTGTCGATCCTTCCTAAATACTGAATACCCCTGTATGTTAAGCTCCCAGCCCTGCTCACCCTGCAACCATGTTTCCGTAATCCCAATTAGATCATAATTATTAACCTCTATTTCCACAGCTAATTCATCTACCTTGTTCCTGATGCTTCTCGCATTAAGGTATAAAACCCTCAGGCTTTTTTTATGCTCACATTTTTTATGAATTAGTTTGGCCCTTTGTTTTTTGTTCCTCTCCTTTTTACCATTTATTTCTGTCTGCCTTTCACTTTCCTCTATTTCACTACATGGGTTTCTAGCCCCCTGCCATACTAGTTTAAATGCTCCCGAACTGCTTTATCAAAATTTACCCCGAGAACCTCAGTTCCATCTTTGCACAGGTGTAGACCGTCCCTTTTGTATAGGTCACACCTACCACAAAACTGGTCCCAATGCCTCAAAAATTTAAAACCCTCCCTCTTACACCACTGCTCAAGCCACGTATTTAGCCTAACTCATCTCAGTACAAACAGGGCAACCCTTTATTCTGAGTCAGTGTCTGTGGAACCCGTACCCCAGTGAGAGTCAGTGTCTGTGGAACCCGTACCCCAGTGAGAGTCAGTGTCTTTGGAATCCGTACCCCAGAGAGAGTCAGTGTCTGTGGGACCCGTACCCCAGTGAGAATCAGTGTCTGTGGAACCCGTACCCCAGTGAGAGTCAGTGTCTGTGGAACCCGTACCCCAGTGAGAGTCAGTGTCTGTGGAACCCGTACTCCAGTGAGAGTCAGTGTCTGAGGGATTCATACCCCAGTGAGAGTCAGTGTCTGTGGATAGCTTACCCCAGTGAGAGTCAGTGTCTGTGGAACCCGTACCCCAGTGAGAGTCAGTGTCTGTGGAACCCGTACCCCACAGAGAGTCAGTGTCTGTGGAACCCGTACCCCAGAGAGAGTCAGTGTCTGTGCAACCCATACCCGAGTGAGAATCAGTGTCTGTGGAACCCGTACCCCATTGAGAGTCAGTGTCCTCTGAACCCGTACCCCAGTGAGAGTCAGTGTCTTTGGAATCCGTACCCCAGAGAGAGTCAGTGTCTGTGGGACCCGTACCCTAGTGAGAGTCAGTGTCTGAGGGATCCATACCCCAGTGAGAGTCAGTGTCTGTGGAACCCGTACCCCAGAGAGAGTCAGTGTCTGTGGGACCCGTACCCCAGTGAGAGTCAGTGTCTGTGCAACCCATACCCCAGTGAGAATCAGTGTCTGTGGAACCCGTACCCCAGTGAGAGTCAGTGTCTGTTGAACCCGTACCCCAGTGAGAGTCAGTGTGTGTGGAACCCGTATCCCAGTGAGAGTCTGTCTGTGGAACGCGTACCCCATAGAGAGTCAGTGTCTGTGGAACCCGTACCCCAGTGAGAGTCAGTGTCTGAGGGATCCGTACCCCAGTGAGAGTCAGTGCCTGTGGAACATAAGAACATAAGAAATAGGAGCAGGAATAGGCCACTTGGTCCCTCGAGCCTGCTCCGCCATTCAATAAGATCATGGCTGATCTCGGGCTCAAAGCCACTTCCCAGCCCTCTCCCCATAACCATTCACTCCCTTATCTTGCAAAAATCTGTCGATCTCCACCTTAAATGTATTTAATGACCCAGCCTCCACAGCTCTCTGGGGCAGAGAATTCCACAAACTTACGACCCTCTGAGAGAAGTAGTTCCTCCTCATCTCAGTACAAACAGGGCGACCCTTTATTCTGAGTCAGTGTCTGTGGAACTAGTACCCCAGTGACAGTCAGTGTCTGTGGAAACCGTACCGCAGTGAGAGTCAGTGTGTGTGGAATCTGTACCCCAGTGAGATTCAGTGTCTGTGGATATATTACCCCAGTGAGAGTCAGTGTTTGTGGAAACCGTACCCCAGTGAGAATCAGTGTCTGTGGAACCCGTACCCCAGTGAGAGTCAGTGTCTGTGGAACCCGTACCCCAGTGAGAGTCAGTGTCTGAGGGATTCATACCCCAGTGAGAGTCAGTGTCTGTGGATAGCTTACCCCAGTGAGAGTCAGTGTCTGTGGAACCCGTACCCCAGTGAGAGTCAGTGTCTGTGGAACCCGTACCCCACAGAGAGTCAGTGTCTGTGCAACCCATACCCCAGTGAGAATCAGTGTCTGTGGAACCCGTACCCCAGTGAGAGTCAGTGTCTGTGGAACCCATACCCGAGTGAGAATCAGTGTCTGTGGAACCCGTACCCCATTGAGAGTCAGTGTCCTCTGAACCCGTACCCCAGTGAGAGTCAGTGTGTGTGGAACCCGTATCCCAGTGAGAGTCAGTGCCTGTGGAACCCGTACCCCATAGTGAGGCAGTGTCTGAGGGACCCGTACCCCAGTGAGAGTCAGTGTCTGTGGAACCCGTACCCCAGTGATAGTCAGTGTGTGTGGAACCAGTACCCCAGTGAGAGTCAGTGTGTGTGGAACCCGAACCCCAGTGATAGTCATTGTGTGTGGAACCCGTACCCAAGTGAGAGTCAGTGTCTGTGGAACCCGAACCCTAGTGAGAGTCAGTGACTTTGGGACCCGTACCCCAGTGAGAGTCAGTGTCTGTGGAACCCGTACCCCAAGGAGAGTCAGTGTCTGTGGAACCCGTACCTCAGTGAGAGTCAGTGTCTGTGGAACCCGTACCCCAGTGAGAGTCAGTGTCTGTGGAACCCGTACCCCAGAGAGAGTCAGTGTCTGTGCAACCCATACCCGAGTGAGAATCAGTGTCTGTGGAACCCGTACCCCATTGAGAGTCAGTGTCCTCTGAACCCGTACCCCAGTGAGAGTCAGTGTCTTTGGAATCCGTACCCCAGAGAGAGTCAGTGTCTGTGGGACCCGTACCCTAGTGAGAGTCAGTGTCTGAGGGATCCATACCCCAGTGAGAGTCAGTGTCTGTGGAACCCGTACCCCAGAGAGAGTCAGTGTCTGTGGGACCCGTACCCCAGTGAGAGTCAGTGTCTGTGCAACCCATACCCCAGTGAGAATCAGTGTCTGTGGAACCCGTACCCCAGTGAGAGTCAGTGTCTGTTGAACCCGTACCCCAGTGAGAGTCAGTGTGTGTGGAATCCGTATCCCAGTGAGAGTCTGTCTGTGGAACGCGTACCCCATAGAGAGTCAGTGTCTGTGGAACCCGTACCCCAGTGAGAGTCAGTGTCTGAGGGATCCGTACCCCAGTGAGAGTCAGTGCCTGTGGAACATAAGAACATAAGAAATAGGAGCAGGAATAGGCCACTTGGTCCCTCGAGCCTGCTCCGCCATTCAATAAGATCATGGCTGATCTCGGGCTCAAAGCCACTTCCCAGCCCTCTCCCCATAACCATTCACTCCCTTATCTTGCAAAAATCTGTCGATCTCCACCTTAAATGTATTTAATGACCCAGCCTCCACAGCTCTCTGGGGCAGAGAATTCCACAAACTTACGACCCTCTGAGAGAAGTAGTTCCTCCTCATCTCAGTACAAACAGGGCGACCCTTTATTCTGAGTCAGTGTCTGTGGAACTACTACCCCAGTGACAGTCAGTGTCTGTGGAAACCGTACCGCAGTGAGAGTCAGTGTGTGTGGAATCTGTACCCCAGTGAGATTCAGTGTCTGTGGATATATTACCCCAGTGAGAGTCAGTGTTTGTGGAAACCGTACCCCAGTGAGAATCAGTGTCTGTGGAACCCGTACCCCAGTGAGAGTCAGTGTCTGTGGAACCCGTACCCCAGTGAGAGTCAGTGTCTGAGGGATTCATACCCCAGTGAGAGTCAGTGTCTGTGGATAGCTTACCCCAGTGAGAGTCAGTGTCTGTGGAACCCGTACCCCAGTGAGAGTCAGTGTCTGTGGAACCCGTACCCCACAGAGAGTCAGTGTCTGTGCAACCCATACCCCAGTGAGAATCAGTGTCTGTGGAACCCGTACCCCAGTGAGAGTCAGTGTCTGTGGAACCCATACCCGAGTGAGAATCAGTGTCTGTGGAACCCGTACCCCATTGAGAGTCAGTGTCCTCTGAACCCGTACCCCAGTGAGAGTCAGTGTGTGTGGAACCCGTATCCCAGTGAGAGTCAGTGCCTGTGGAACCCGTACCCCATAGTGAGGCAGTGTCTGAGGGACCCGTACCCCAGTGAGAGTCAGTGTCTGTGGAACCCGTACCCCAGTGATAGTCAGTGTGTGTGGAACCAGTACCCCAGTGAGAGTCAGTGTGTGTGGAACCCGAACCCCAGTGATAGTCATTGTG
Organism: Squalus acanthias; assembly: GCA_030390025.1. Lineage (NCBI taxonomy): Eukaryota > Metazoa > Chordata > Chondrichthyes > Squaliformes > Squalidae > Squalus > Squalus acanthias. The sequence goes on from JASTWF010001025.1 coordinate 114,696, forward strand.
TGTGGAACCCGTACCCAAGTGAGAGTCAGTGTCTGTGGAACCCGAACCCTAGTGAGAGTCAGTGACTTTGGGACCCGTACCCCAGTGAGAGTCAGTGTCTGTGGAACCCGTACCCCAAGGAGAGTCAGTGTCTGTGGAACCCGTACCTCAGTGAGAGTCAGTGTCTGTGGAACCCGTACCCCAGTGAGAGTCAGTGTCTGTGGAACCCGTACCCCAGTGAGAGTCAGTGTCGGTAGAACTGTACCCCAGTGAGAGCCAGTGTCTGTGGAACCCATATCCCAGTGAGAGTCAGTGTCTGTGAAACCCGTACCCCAGTGAGAGTCAGTGTCTGAGAAACCCGCACCCCAGTGAGAGTCAGTGTCTGGGGAACCCATATCCCAGTGAGAGTCAGTGTCTGTGGAACCCGTACCCCAGTGAGAGTCAGTGTCGGTAGAACTGTACCCCAGTGAGAGCCAGTGTCTGTGGAACCCATATCCCAGTGAGAGTCAGTGTCTGTGAAACCCGTACCCCAGTGAGAGTCAGTGTCTGAGAAACCCGTACCCCAGTGAGAGCCAGTGTCTGTGGAACCCATATCCCAGTGAGAGTCAGTGTCTGTGAAACCCGTACCCCAGTGAGAGTCAGTGCCTGAGAAACCCGCACCCCAGTGAGAGTCAGTGTCTGGGGAACCCATTCCCCAGTGAGAGTCAGTGTCTGAGGGACCCGTACCCCAGTGAGAGTCAGTGCCTGTGGAACCCGTACCCCAGTGAGAGTCAGTGTCTGTGGAACCCGTACCCCAGTGAGAGTCAGTGTCTGTGGAACCCGAACCCCAGTGAGAGTCAGTGTCTGTGGAACCCGTACCCCAGTGAGAGTCAGTGTCTGCGAAACCCGTACCCCAGTGAGAGTTAGTGTCTGTGGAACCCGAACCCCAGTGAGAGTCAGTGTCTTTGGGACCCGTACCCCAGTGAGAGTCAGTGTCTGTGAAACCCGTACCCCAGTTAGAGTCAGTGCCTGTGGAAATCGTACCCCAGGGAGAGTCAGTGTCTTTGGGAGCTGTACCCCAGTGAGACTCAGTGTCTGTGGAACCCGTACCCCAGTGAGAGTCAGTGTCTGTGGAGCCCGTACCCCAGTGAGAGTCAGTGTCCTCTGAACCCGTACCCCAGTGAGAGTCAGTGTGCGTGGAACCCGTACCCCAGTGAGAGTCAGTGTCTGTGGAACCCGTACCCCAGTGAGAGTCAGTGTCTGTAGAACCCGAACCCCAGTGAGAGTCAGTGTGCGTGGAACCCGTACCCCAGTGAGAGTCAGTGTCTGTGGAACCCGTACCCCAGTGAGAGTCAGTGTCTGTAGAACCCGAATCCCAGTGAGAGTCAGTGTCTGTGGAACCCGTACCCCAGTGAAAATCAGTGCCTGTGGAACCCGAACCACAGTGAGAGTCAGTGTCTGTGGAACCCGTACCCCAGGGAGAGTCAGTGTCTTTGGGACCTGTACCCCAGGGAGAGTCAGTGTCTGTGGAACCCGTACCCCAGTGATAATCAGTGCGTGTGGAACCCGTACCCCAGTGAGAGTCAGTGTCTGTGGAACCCGTACCCCAGTGAGAGTCAGGGTATGTGGAACCCGTACCCCGGTGAGAGTCAGTGTCTGAGAAACCCGTACCCCAGTGAGAATCAGTGCCTGTGGAACCCGAACCCCAGTGAGAGTCAGTGCCTGTGGAACCCGTACCCCGGTGAGAGTCAGTGTCTGTGCAACCCATACCCCAGTGAGAATCAGTGTCTGTGCAACCCGTACCCCAGTGAGATCAGTGTCTGTGGAACTCGTACCCCAGTGAGAGTCAGTGTCTGTGGAACCCGCACCCCAGTGAGAGTCAGTGTCTGGGGAACCCATACCCCAGTGAGAGTCAGTGTCTGAGGGACCCGTACCCCAGTGAGAGTCAGTGCCTGTGGAACCCGTACCCCAGGGAGAGTCAGTGTCTTTGGGAGCTGTACCTCAGTGAGAGTCAGTGTCTATGGAACCCGTACCCGAGTGAGTGTCAGTGTCTGTGGAACCCGTACCCCACAGAGAGTCAGTGTCTGTGCAACCCATACCCCAGTGAGAATCAGTGTCTGTGGAACCCGTACCCCAGTGAGAGTCAGTGTCTGTGGAACCCGTACCCCAGTGAGAGTCAGTGTCTGTGGATAGCTTACCCCAGTGAGAGTCAGTGTCTGTGGAACCCGTACCCCAGTGAGAGTCAGTGTCTGTGGAACCCGTACCCCACAGAGAGTCAGTGTCTGTGGAACCCGTACCCCAGAGAGAGTCAGTGTCTGTGCAACCCATACCCGAGTGAGAATCAGTGTCTGTGGAACCCGTACCCCATTGAGAGTCAGTGTCCTCTGAACCCGTACCCCAGTGAGAGTCAGTGTCTTTGGAATCCGTACCCCAGAGAGAGTCAGTGTCTGTGGGACCCGTACCCTAGTGAGAGTCAGTGTCTGAGGGATCCATACCCCAGTGAGAGTCAGTGTCTGTGGAACCCGTACCCCAGAGAGAGTCAGTGTCTGTGGGACCCGTACCCCAGTGAGAGTCAGTGTCTGTGCAACCCATACCCCAGTGAGAATCAGTGTCTGTGGAACCCGTACCCCAGTGAGAGTCAGTGTCTGTTGAACCCGTACCCCAGTGAGAGTCAGTGTGTGTGGAATCCGTATCCCAGTGAGAGTCTGTCTGTGGAACGCGTACCCCATAGAGAGTCAGTGTCTGTGGAACCCGTACCCCAGTGAGAGTCAGTGTCTGAGGGATCCGTACCCCAGTGAGAGTCAGTGCCTGTGGAACATAAGAACATAAGAAATAGGAGCAGGAATAGGCCACTTGGTCCCTCGAGCCTGCTCCGCCATTCAATAAGATCATGGCTGATCTCGGGCTCAAAGCCACTTCCCAGCCCTCTCCCCATAACCATTCACTCCCTTATCTTGCAAAAATCTGTCGATCTCCACCTTAAATGTATTTAATGACCCAGCCTCCACAGCTCTCTGGGGCAGAGAATTCCACAAACTTACGACCCTCTGAGAGAAGTAGTTCCTCCTCATCTCAGTACAAACAGGGCGACCCTTTATGCTGAGTCAGTGTCTGTGGAACTACTACCCCAGTGACAGTCAGTGTCTGTGGAAACCGTACCGCAGTGAGAGTCAGTGTGTGTGGAATCTGTACCCCAGTGAGATTCAGTGTCTGTGGATATATTACCCCAGTGAGAGTCAGTGTTTGTGGAAACCGTACCCCAGTGAGAATCAGTGTCTGTGGAACCCGTACCCCAGTGAGAGTCAGTGTCTGTGGAACCCGTACCCCAGTGAGAGTCAGTGTCTGAGGGATTCATACCCCAGTGAGAGTCAGTGTCTGTGGATAGCTTACCCCAGTGAGAGTCAGTGTCTGTGGAACCCGTACCCCAGTGAGAGTCAGTGTCTGTGGAACCCGTACCCCACAGAGAGTCAGTGTCTGTGCAACCCATACCCCAGTGAGAATCAGTGTCTGTGGAACCCGTACCCCAGTGAGAGTCAGTGTCTGTGGAACCCATACCCGAGTGAGAATCAGTGTCTGTGGAACCCGTACCCCATTGAGAGTCAGTGTCCTCTGAACCCGTACCCCAGTGAGAGTCAGTGTGTGTGGAACCCGTATCCCAGTGAGAGTCAGTGCCTGTGGAACCCGTACCCCATAGTGAGGCAGTGTCTGAGGGACCCGTACCCCAGTGAGAGTCAGTGTCTGTGGAACCCGTACCCCAGTGATAGTCAGTGTGTGTGGAACCAGTACCCCAGTGAGAGTCAGTGTGTGTGGAACCCGAACCCCAGTGATAGTCATTGTGTGTGGAACCCGTACCCAAGTGAGAGTCAGTGTCTGTGGAACCCGAACCCTAGTGAGAGTCAGTGACTTTGGGACCCGTACCCCAGTGAGAGTCAGTGTCTGTGGAACCCGTACCCCAAGGAGAGTCAGTGTCTGTGGAACCCGTACCTCAGTGAGAGTCAGTGTCTGTGGAACCCGTACCCCAGTGAGAGTCAGTGTCTGTGGAACCCGTACCCCAGTGAGAGTCAGTGTCGGTAGAACTGTACCCCAGTGAGAGCCAGTGTCTGTGGAACCCATATCCCAGTGAGAGTCAGTGTCTGTGAAACCCGTACCCCAGTGAGAGTCAGTGTCTGAGAAACCCGCACCCCAGTGAGAGTCAGTGTCTGGGGAACCCATATCCCAGTGAGAGTCAGTGTCTGTGGAACCCGTACCCCAGTGAGAGTCAGTGTCGGTAGAACTGTATCCCAGTGAGAGTCAGTGTCTGTGAAACCCGTACCCCAGTGAGAGTCAGTGTCTGAGAAACCCGTACCCCAGTGAGAGCCAGTGTCTGTGGAACCCATATCCCAGTGAGAGTCAGTGTCTGTGCAACCCGTACCCCAGTGAGAGTCAGTGTCTGAGAAACCCGCACCCCAGTGAGAGTCAGTGTCTGGGGAACCCATTCCCCAGTGAGAGTCAGTGTCTGAGGGACCCGTACCCTAGTGAGAGTCAGTGCCTGTGGAACCCGTACCCCAGTGAGAGTCAGTGTCTGTGGAACCCGTACCCCAGTGAGAGTCAGTGTCTGTGGAACCCGAACCCCAGTGAGAGTCAGTGTCTGTGGAACCCGTACCCCAGTGAGAGTCAGTGTCTGCGAAACCCGTACCCCAGTGAGAGTTAGTGTCTGTGGAACCCGAACCCCAGTGAGAGTCAGTGTCTTTGGGAGCTGTTCCCCAGTGAGAGTCAGTGTCTGCGAAACCCGTACCCCAGTGAGAGTCAGTGCCTGTGGAACCCGTACCCCAGGGAGAGTCAGTGTCTTTGGGAGCTGTACCCCAGTGAGAGTCAGTGTCTGTGGAACCCGTACCCCAGTGAGAGTCAGTGTCTGTGGAGCCCGTACCCCAGTGAGAGTCAGTGTCTGTGGAACCCGTACCCCAGTGAGAGTCAGTGTGCGTGGAACCCGTACCCCAGTGAGAGTCAGTGTCTGTGGAACCCATACCCCAGTGAGAGTCAGTGTCTGTAGAACCCGAACCCCAGTGAGAGTCAGTGTCTGTGGTACTGTACCCCAGTGAGAGTCAGTGTCTGTGGAGCCCGTACCCCAGTGAGAGTCAGTGTGTCTGGAACCCGTACCCCAGTGAGAGTCAGTGTCTGTGGAACCCGTACCCCAGTGAGAGTCAGTGTGCGTGGAACCCGTACCCCAGTGAGAGTCAGTGTCTGTGGAACCCGTACCCCAGTGAGAGTCAGTGTCTGTAGAACCCGAATCCCAGTGAGAGTCAGTGTCTGTGGAACCCGTACCCCAGTGAAAATCAGTGCCTGTGGAACCCGAACCACAGTGAGAGTCAGTGTCTGTGGAACCCGTACCCCAGGGAGAGTCAGTGTCTTTGGGACCTGTACCCCAGGGAGAGTCAGTGTCTGTGGAACCCGTACCCCAGTGATAATCAGTGCGTGTGGAACCCGTACCCCAGTGAGAGTCAGTGTCTGTGGAACCCGTACCCCAGTGAGAGTCAGGGTATGTGGAACCCGTACCCCGGTGAGAGTCAGTGTCTGAGAAACCCGTACCCCAGTGAGAATCAGTGCCTGTGGAACCCGAACCCCAGTGAGAGTCAGTGCCTGTGGAACCCGTACCCCGGTGAGAGTCAGTGTCTGTGCAACCCATACCCCAGTGAGAATCAGTGTCTGTGGAACCCGTACCCCAGTGAGATCAGTGTCTGTGGAACTCGTACCCCAGTGAGAGTCAGTGTCTGTGGAACCCGCACCCCAGTGAGAGTCAGTGTCTGGGGAACCCATACCCCAGTGAGAGTCAGTGTCTGAGGGACCCGTACCCCAGTGAGAGTCAGTGCCTGTGGAACCCGTACCCCAGGGAGAGTCAGTGTCTTTGGGAGCTGTACCCCAGTGAGAGTCAGTGTCTATGGAACCCGTACCCGAGTGAGTGTCAGTGTCTGTGGAGCCCGTACCCCAGTGAGAGTCAGTGTCTGTGGAACCCGTACCCCACAGAGAGTCAGTGTCTGTGCAACCCATACCCCAGTGAGAATCAGTGTCTGTGGAACCCGTACCCCAGTGAGAGTCAGTGTCTGTGGAACCCGTACCCCAGAGAGAGTCAGTGTCTGTGCAACCCATACCCGAGTGAGAATCAGTGTCTGTGGAACCCGTACCCCATTGAGAGTCAGTGTCCTCTGAACCCGTACCCCAGTGAGAGTCAGTGTGTGTGGAACCCGTATCCCAGTGAGAGTCAGTGCCTGTGGAACACGTACCCCATAGTGAGGCAGTGTCTGAGGGACCCGTACCCCAGTTAGAGTCAGTGTCTGTGGAACCCGTACCCCAGTGATAGTCAGTGTGTGTGGAACCAGTATCCCAGTGAGAGTCAGTGTGTGTGGAACCCGTACCCCAGTGAGAGTCAGTGTCTGTGGAACCCGTACCCCAGTGAGAGTCAGTGTCTGTGGAACCCGAACCCCAGTGAGAGTCAGTGTCGGTAGAACTGTACTCCAGTGAGAGTCAGTGTGTGTGGAACCCATACCCCAGTGAGAGCCAATGTCTGTGGAACCCATACCACAGTGAGAATCAGTGTGTGTGGAACCCGTACCCCAGTGAGAGTCAGTGTCTGTAGAACCCGAACCCCAGTGAGAGTCAATGTCTGTGGAACCCGTACCACAGTGAGAGTCAGTGTCTGTGGAACCCGTACCCCAGGGAGAGTCAGTGTCTTTGGGACCAGTACCCCAGGGAGAGTCAGTGTCTGTGGAACCCGTACCCCAGTGATAATCAGTGCGTGTGGAACCCGTACCCCAGTGAGAGTCAGTGTCTGTGGAACCCGTACCCCAGTGAGAGTCAGTGTCTGAGAAACCCGTACCCCAGTGAGAATCAGTGCCTGTGGAACCCGAACCCCAGTGAGAGTCAGTGCCTGTGGAACCCGTACCCCAGTGAGAGTCAGGGTCTGTGGAACCCGTACCCCGGTGAGAGTCAGTGTCTGTGCAACCCATACCCCAGTGAGAGTCAGTGTCTGTGGAACCCGTACCCCACAGAGAGTCAGTGTCTGTGCAACCCATACCCCAGTGAGAATCAGTGTCTGTGGAACCCGTACCCCAGTGAGATCAGTGTCTGTGGAACTCGTACCCCAGTGAGAGTCAGTGTCTGTGGAACCCGAACCCCAGTGAGAGCCAGTGTCTGTGGAACCCATATCCCAGTGAGAGTCAGTGTCTGAGAAACCCGCACCCCAGTGAGAGTCAGTGTCTGGGGAACCCATACCCCAGTGAGAGTCAGTGTCTGAGGGACCCGTACCCCAGTGAGAGTCAGTGTCTGTGGACCCCGTACCCCAGTGAGAGTCAGTGTCTGTGGAACCCGTACCCCACAGAGAGTCAGTGTCTGTGCAACCCATACCCCAGTGAGAATCAGTGTCTGTGGAACCCGTACCCCAGTGAGAGTCAGTGTCTGTGGAACCCGTACCCCAGAGAGAGTCAGTGTCTGTGGAACCCGTACCCCAGAGAGAGTCAGTGTCTGTGCAACCCATACCCGAGTGAGAATCAGTGTCCGTGGAACCCGTACCCCATTGAGAGTCAGTGTCCTCTGAACCCGTACCCCAGTGAGAGTCAGTGTGTGTGGAACCCGTATCCCAGTGAGAGTCAGTGCCTGTGGAACACGTACCCCATAGTGAGGCAGTGTCTGAGGGACCCGTACCCCAGTTAGAGTCAGTGTCTGTGGAACCCGTACCCCAGTGATAGTCAGTGTGTGTGGAACCAGTACCCCAGTGAGAGTCAGTGTGTGTGGAATCCGTACCCCAGTGAGAGTCAGTGTCTGTGGAACCCGTACCCCAGTGAGAGTCAGTTTCTGTGGAACCCGAACCCCAGTGAGAGTCAGTGTCGGTAGAACTGTACCCCAGTGAGAGCCAATGTCTGTGGAACCCATACCCCAGTGAGAGTCAGTGTGTGTGGAACCCGTATCCCAGTGAGAGTCAGTGCCTGTGGAACCCGTACCCTATAGTGAGGCAGTGTCTGAGGGACCCGTACCCCAGTGAGAGTCACTGTCTGTGGAACCCGAACCCCAGTGAGAGTCAGTGTCTGTGGAACCCGTACCCCAGTGATAATCAGTGTGTGTGGAACCCGTACCCCAGTGAGAGTCAGTGTCTGTAGAACCCGAACCCCAGTGAGAGTCAGTGTCTGTGGAACCCGTACCCCAGTGAGAGTCAGTGTCTGTGGAACCCATATCCCAGTGAAAATCAGTGCCTGTGGAACCCGAACCCCAGTGAGAGTCAGTGTCTGTGGAACCCGTACCCCAGGGAGAGTCAGTGTCTTTGGGACCTGTACCCCAGGGAGAGTCAGTGTCTGTGGAACCCGTACCCCAGTGATAATCAGTGCGTGTGGAACCCGTACCCCAGTGAGAGTCAGTGTCTGTGGAACCCGTACCCCAGTGAGAGTCAGGGTATGTGGAACCCGTACCCCGGTAAGAGTCAGTGTCTGAGAAACCCGTACCCCAGTGAGAATCAGTGCCTGTGGAACCCGAACCCCAGTGAGAGTCAGTGCCTGTGGAACCCGTACCCCAGTGAGAGTCAGGGTCTGTGGAACCCGTACCCCGGTGAGAGTCAGTGTCTGTGCAACCCGTACCCCAGTGAGAGTCAGTGTCTGTGGAACCCGTACCCCACAGAGAGTCAGTGTCTGTGCAACCCATACCCCAGTGAGAATCAGTGTCTGTGGAACCCGTATCCCAGTGAGAGTCAGTGTCTGTGGAACCCGTACCCCAGAGAGAGTCAGTGTCTGTGGAACCCGTACCCCAGGGAGAGTCAGTGTCTGTGGAACCCGTAACCCAGTGAGAGTCAGTGTCTGTGGAACCCGTACCCCAGAGAGAGTCAGCGTCTGTGGAACCCGTACCCCAGTGAGAGTCAGTGTCTGTGGAACCCGAACCACAGTGAGAGTCACTGTCGGTAGAACTGTACCCCAGTGAGAGCCAGTGTCTGTGGAACCCATATCCCAGTGAGAGTCAGTGTCTGTGAAACCCGTACCCCAGTGAGAGTCAGTGTCTGTGAAACCCGCACCCCAGTGAGAGTCAGTGTCTGGGGAACCCATACCCCAGTGAGAGTCATTGTCTGAGGGACCCGTACCCCAGTGAGAGTCAGTGCCTGTGGAACCCAAACCCCAGTGAGAGTCAGTGTCGGTAGAACTGTACCCCAGTGAGAGCCAGTGTCTGTGGAACCCATATCCCAGTGAGAGTCAGTGTCTGTGGAGTCCGTACCCCAGTGAGAGTCAGTGTCTGAGAAACACGCACCCCAGTGAGAGTCAGTGTGCGTGGTACCCGTACCCCAGTGAGAGTCAGTGTCTGTGGAACCCGTACCCCAGTGAGAGTCAGTGTCTGTAGAACCCGAACCCCAGTGAGAGTCAGTGTCTGTGGAACCCGTACCCCAGTGAGAGTCAGTGTCTGTGGAACCCGTACCCCAGTGAAAATCAGTGCTTGTGGAACCCGAACCCCAGTGAGAGTCAGTGTCTGTAGAACCCGAACCCCAGTGAGAGTCAGTGTCTGTGGAACCCGTACCCCAGTGAGAGTCAGTGTCTGTGGAACCCGTACCCCAGTGAAAATCAGTGCCTGTGGAACCCAAACCCCAGTGAGAGTCAGTGTCTGTGGAACCCGTACCCCAGGGAGAGTCAGTGTCTGTGGAACCCATATCCCAGTGAGAGTCAGTGTCTGAGAAACCCGCACCCCAGTGAGAGTCAGTGTCTGGGGAACCCATACCCCAGTGAGAGTCAGTGTCTGAGGGACCCGTACCCCAGTGAGAGTCAGTGTCTGTGGACCCCGTACCCCAGTGAGAGTCAGTGTCTGTGGAACCCGTACCCCACAGAGAGTCAGTGTCTGTGCAACCCATACCCCAGTGAGAATCAGTGTCTGTGGAACCCGTACCCCAGTGAGAGTCAGTGTCTGTGGAACCCGTACCCCAGAGAGAGTCAGTGTCTGTGGAACCCGTACCCCAGAGAGAGTCAGTGTCTGTGCAACCCATACCCGAGTGAGAATCAGTGTCCGTGGAACCCGTACCCCATTGAGAGTCAGTGTCCTCTGAACCCGTACCCCAGTGAGAGTCAGTGTGTGTGGAACCCGTATCCCAGTGAGAGTCAGTGCCTGTGGAACACGTACCCCATAGTGAGGCAGTGTCTGAGGGACCCGTACCCCAGTTAGAGTCAGTGTCTGTGGAACCCGTACCCCAGTGATAGTCAGTGTGTGTGGTACCAGTACCCCAGTGAGAGTCAGTGTGTGTGGAATCCGTACCCCAGTGAGAGTCAGTGTCTGTGGAACCCGTACCCCAGTGAGAGTCAGTTTCTGTGGAACCCGAACCCCAGTGAGAGTCAGTGTCGGTAGAACTGTACCCCAGTGAGAGCCAATGTCTGTGGAACCCATACCCCAGTGAGAGTCAGTGTGTGTGGAACCCGTATCCCAGTGAGAGTCAGTGCCTGTGGAACCCGTACCCTATAGTGAGGCAGTGTCTGAGGGACCCGTACCCCAGTGAGAGTCACTGTCTGTGGAACCCGAACCCCAGTGAGAGTCAGTGTCTGTGGAACCCGTACCCCAGTGATAATCAGTGTGTGTGGAACCCGTACCCCAGTGAGAGTCAGTGTCTGTAGAACCGAACCCCAGTGAGAGTCAGTGTCTGTGGAACCCGTACCCCAGTGAGAGTCAGTGTCTGTGGAACCCATATCCCAGTGAAATCAGTGCCTGTGGAACCCGAACCCCAGTGAGAGTCAGTGTCTGTGGAACCCGTACCCCAGGGAGAGTCAGTGTCTTTGGGACCTGTACCCCAGGGAGAGTCAGTGTCTGTGGAACCCGTACCCCAGTGATAATCAGTGCGTGTGGAACCCGTACCCCAGTGAGAGTCAGTGTCTGTGGAACCCGTACCCCAGTGAGAGTCAGGGTATGTGGAACCCGTACCCCGGTGAGAGTCAGTGTCTGAGAACCCGTACCCCAGTGAGAATCAGTGCCTGTGGAACCCGAACCCCAGTGAGAGTCAGTGCCTGTGGAACCCGTACCCCAGTGAGAGTCAGGGTCTGTGGAACCCGTACCCCGGTGAGAGTCAGTGTCTGTGCAACCCGTACCCCAGTGAGAGTCAGTGTCTGTGGAACCCGTACCCCACAGAGAGTCAGTGTCTGTGCAACCCATACCCCAGTGAGAATCAGTGTCTGTGGAACCCGTATCCCAGTGAGAGTCAGTGTCTGTGGAACCCGTACCCCAGAGAGAGTCAGTGTCTGTGGAACCCGTACCCCAGGGAGAGTCAGTGTCTGTGGAACCCGTAACCCAGTGAGAGTCAGTGTCTGTGGAACCCGTACCCCAGAGAGAGTCAGCGTCTGTGGAACCCGTACCCCAGTGAGAGTCAGTGTCTGTGGAACCCGAACCACAGTGAGAGTCACTGTCGGTAGAACTGTACCCCAGTGAGAGCCAGTGTCTGTGGAACCCATATCCCAGTGAGAGTCAGTGTCTGTGAAACCCGTACCCCAGTGAGAGTCAGTGTCTGTGAAACCCGCACCCCAGTGAGAGTCAGTGTCTGGGGAACCCATACCCCAGTGAGAGTCAGTGTCTGAGGGACCCGTACCCCAGTGAGAGTCAGTGCCTGTGGAACCCAAACCCCAGTGAGAGTCAGTGTCGGTAGAACTGTACCCCAGTGAGAGCCAGTGTCTGTGGAACCCATATCCCAGTGAGAGTCAGTGTCTGTGGAGCCCGTACCCCAGCGAGAGTCAGTGTCTGAGAAACCCGCACCCCAGTGAGAGTCAGTGGGCGTGGTAACCGTACCCCAGTGAGAGTCAGTGTCTGTGGAACCCGTACCCCAGTGAGAGTCAGTGTCTGTTGAACCCGAACCCCAGTGAGAGTCAGTGTCTGTGGAACCCGTACCCCAGTGAGAGTCAGTGTCTGTGGAACCCGTACCCCAGTGATAATCAGTGCCTGTGGAACCCGAACCCCAGTGAGAGTCAGTGTCTGTAGAACCCGAACCCCAGTGAGAGTCAGTGTCTGTGGAACCCGTACCCCAGTGAGAGTCAGTGTCTGTGGAACCCGTACCCCAGTGAAAATCAGTGCCTGTGGAACCCAAACCCCAGTGAGAGTCAGTGTCTGTGGAACCCGTACCCCAGGGAGAGTCAGTGTCTTTGGGACCTGTACCCCAGTGAGAGTCAGTGTCTGTGGAACCCGTACCCCAGTGAGAGTCAGGGTATGTGGAACCCGTACCCCAGTGAGAGTCAGTGTCTGTGAAACCCGTACCCCAGTGAGAACCAGTGCCTGTGGAACCCGAACCCCAGTGAGAGTCAGTGCCTGTGGAACCCGTACCCCAGTGAGAGTCAGGGTCTGTGGAACCCGTACCCCGGTGAGAGTCAGTGTCTGTGCAACCCCTACCCCAGTGAGAGTCAGTGTCTGAGGGATCCGTACCCCAGTGAGAATCAGTGCCTGTGGAACCCGTACCCCAGTGAGAGTCAGTGCCTGTGGAACCCGTACCCCAGTGAGAGTCTGTGTCTGTTGAACCCGTACCCCAGTGAGAGTCAGTGTCTGTGGAACCCATACCCCAGTGAGAGTCAGTGTCTGTGGAACCCGAACCCCAGTGAGAGTCAGTGTCTGTGGAACCCGTACCCCAGTGAGAGTCAGTGTCTGTGGAACCCGTACCCCAGTGAGAGTCAGTGTCTGTGGAACTGTACCCCAGTGAGAGTCAGTGTCTGAGGGATCCGTACCCCAGGGAGAGTCAGTGATGTGTTTGAGTTTTATTCATGTAGCAGGAATTGTTATTAAACAGGAAACTGTGGTAAAATATTTGTACTGCGATTTCAGAAAGTTCATTTGCTGTCCTGGGGGTTCAACAGCTAAACACAGAGATATCGCTGAGAAATTTGGAGGAGAGATTCTTGAGCAATACGTCACTGACAACGTCATCACTGGGCTCTCTGTAACCGAGCCGTATCTCCAATAATTCTACTTCTGTGATTCATTTCAGAGCAGAATTAAATCGAAACTAATCACTCACAGACACTGACTCTCACTGGGGTAGGGGTTCCACAGACACTGACTCTCACTGGGGTTCGGGTTCCACAGACACTGACTCTCACTGGGGTACGGGTTCCACAGACACTGACTCTCACTGGGGTACGGGTTCCACAGACACTGACTCTCACTGGGGTACGGGTTCCACAGACACTGACTCTCACTGGGGTTCGGGTTCCACAGACACTGACTCTCACTGGGGTACGGGTTCCACAGACACTGACTCTCACTGGTGTACGGGTTCCACAGACACTGACTCTCACTGGGGTACGGGTTCCACAGGCACTGACTCTCACTGGGGTATGGGTTCCACAGACACTGACTCTCACTGGGGTACTGGTTCCACAGACACTGACTCTCACTGGGGCACGGATCCCACACACACTGACTCTCACTGGGGTACGGGTTCCATGGGCACTGACTCTCACTGGGGTACGGGTTCCACAGACACTGACTCTCACTGGGGTATGGGTTCCACAGACACTGACTCTCACTGGGGTACGGGTTCCACAGACACTGACTTTCACTGGGGTACGGGTTCCACAGACACTGACTCTCACTGTGGTACAGTTCTACAGACACTGACTCTCACTGGGGTACGGGTTCCACAGACACTGACTCTCACTGGGGTACGGGTCCACAGACACTGACTCTCACTGGGGTACAGTTCTACAGACACTGAATCTCACTGGGGTACGGGTCCCACAGACACTGACTCTCACTGCGGTACAGGTTCCACAGACACTGACTTTCACTGGGGTACGGGTTCCACGGGCACTGACTCTCACTGGGGTACGGGTTCCACAGACACTGACTCTCACTGGGGTACGGGTTCCACAGACACTGACTCTCACTGGGGTACGGGTTCCACAGACACTGACTCTCACTGGGGTACGGGTTCCACAGACACTGACTCTCACTGGGGTACGGGTTCCACTAGCACTGACTCTCACTGGGGTACAGGTTCCACAGACAGTGACTCTCACTGGGGTACAGGTTCCACAGACACTGACTCTCACTGGGGTACAGGTTCCACAGACACTGACTCTCACTGGGGTATGCATTCCATAGACACTGACTCTCACGGGGGTACAGTTGTACAGACACTGACTCTCACTGGGGTACGGGTTCCACAGACACTGACTCTCACTGGGGTACGGGTTCCACAGACACTGACTCTCACTGGGGTACAGTTCTACAGACACTGACTCTCACTGGGGTACAGTTCTACAGACACTGACTCTCACTGGGGTATGGGTTCCACAGACACTGATTCTCACTCGGGTACGGGTTCCACAGACACTGACTCTCACTCAAGTACGGGTTCCACAGACACTGACTCTCACTGGGGTACAGTTCTACAGACACTGACTCTCACTGGGGTACTGTTCTACAGACACTGACTCTCACTGGGGTACTGGTTCCACAGACACTGACTCTCACTGGGGTACGGGTTCCACAGACACTGACTCTCACTGGGGTACGGGTTCCACATACACTGACTCTCACTGGGGTACGGGATCCACAGACACTGACTCTCACTGGGGTACGGGTTCCACAGACACTGACTCTCACTGGGGTACGGGTTCCACATACACTGACTCTCACTGGGGTACGGGATCCACAGACACTGACTCTCACTGGGGTATGGGTTCCACAGACACTGACTCTCACTGGGGTACAGGTTCCACAGACACTAACTCTCACTGGGGTACTGGTTCCACAGACACTGACTCTCACTGGGGTACGGGTTCCACAGACACTGACTCTCACTGGGGTACAGGTTCCACAGACACTAACTCTCACTGGGGTACGGGATCCACAGACACTGACTCTCACTGGGGTACGGGTTCCACATACACTGACTCTCACTGGGGTACAGTTCTACAGACACTGACTCTCACTGGGCACCTATTGCCGCCAGGGTTATCAGTGAACCCTGATCTGGAGCCATGCTGGATATCTCCTTGCATGCGAAAGGAGGTCGGAAACTCAGCACTGACGAGGGATGGACGCTAACCCTCTGGTCTATGCGGCTGAGCTCTGCCCTGAGTGGCCTGTTTATGGCACCCATTTACTGGTCTGGGACCGTTATATTGACCAGCTGCCGGTCCTGTTCAGCTGAGTCTCTTTTCCAAGCTGTGGATAAACGACCAGTGCTGACCCCTCGCACAGACAGATGACCTGGTCCGTACCTTGCCACTTGACCTTGTATTTCTGTAGGCTGTTTCTCCATGTCCGGCTCCTCACTGCACCTGCTCGGTCTGGGGTCGCTGCTTCTGAACAAATCTCCTGAGCCTTCACAAACATTAATATCACAATCAAGCGGTTCAAGGACCTCTGGGCTGGAGTTAAAGTGACTCTTCGCGACATTACCGTGTCAATGCAACCGCTGGTCCAGGGGGTTAAACCCTCTCTCCACACTCTCCTGAATGTCCAGGGGGTTAAACCCTCTCTCCACACTCTCCTGAATGTCCAGGGGGTTAAACCCTCTCTCCACACTCTCCTGAATGTCCAGGGGGTTAAATCCTCTCACCACGAGCTCTCTGAATGTCCAGGGGGTTAAACCCTTTCAGCACTCGTTCCAATCGACTGTATCAATCACTTACTGGAGGGTTGTGAAGATCAAACTGAATTATTTTTGTTGTATTTCGAGTCTGGGTTGGTGGTGGTGATATTTAGAGGGCGTCTGGAGTCAGTGATGTGTTTTACACCCTGATTGGTAATCAGACTGTCCTCTAATTAAAGTAAACACAGTTGGTGCAGGGTCATCCACCACAGGGACGCTGAGAACTCTTCCTTTCCACCGACTGCTACAGAGACTATGGCTGGAGCAATGCTGAGTGACTCGGAGCCAGAAGAGCACAGGTTCCATCCCTGACCTGTGCACAGTTAGGTGATCCCAGCCAGGGTAGCGAGAGCGGGTAACTGCCTGTTATGGCCCTGAGCTAGGGAGAGGGAAAGGCAGGCGGGAGTCGTGACCCTGATCACGGGCCAGTGACCTTTACTGACAAAGTGCTTGAATTCGTGGCATATCTGTGTGTGTGAGCGAGCGTATTGTGTGATATGTGAGTGTGTGGACGTAGGTGATTACACGAGCAGACGTTACTGTGATACTTGCCGTTCTCAAACATCTGCTCACACTGTTTACTTACACATTAGGAAATGCAGCGAGGTGACGGTAGAGGAGGAACTGAGGGTGCTGACACTCACTGGGATACAGTTCCTGACTCTCACTGGGGGACAGTTCCTGAAGGTGCCGACTCTCACTGGGGTACAGTTCCTGAAGGTGCTGACTCTCACTGGGATACAGTTCCTGACTCTCACTGGGGGACAGTTCCTGAAGGTGCCGACTCTCACTGGGGTACAGTTCCTGAAGGTGCTGACTCTCACTGGGATACAGTTCCTGACTCTCACTGGGGGACAGTTCCTGAAGGTGCCGACTCTCACTGGGGTACAGTTCCTGAAGGTGCTGACTCTCACTGGGGTACAGTTCCTGAAGGTGCTGACTCTCACTGGGATACAGTTCCTGAAGGTGCTGACTCTCACTGGGGTACAGTTCCTGAAGGTGCTGACTCTCACTGGGGTACAGTTCCTGAAGGTGCTGACTCTCACTGGGGTACAGTTCCTGAAGGTGCTGACTCTCACTGGGGTACAGTTCCTGAAGGTGCTGACTCTCACTGGGGTACAGTCCCTGAAGGTGCTGACTCTCACTGGGGTACAGTTCCTGAAGGTGCTGACTCTCACTGGGGTACAGTTCCTGAAGGTGCTGACTCTCACTGGGGTACAGTCCCTGAAGGTGCTGACTCTCACTGGGGTACAGTCCCTGAAGGTGCTGACTCTCACTGGGGTACAGTTCCTGAAGGTGCTGACTCTCACTGGGGTACAGACCCTGAAGGTGCTGACTCTCACTGGGGTACAGACCCTGAAGGTGCTGACTCTCACTGGGGTACAGTTCCTGAAGGTGCTGACTCTCACTGGGGTACAGTTCCTGAAGGTGCTGACTCTCACTGGGGTACAGTTCCTGAAGGTGCTGATTCTCACTGGGGTACAGTTCCTGAAGGTGCTGACTCTCACTGGGGTACAGTTCCTGAAGGTGCTGACTCTCAGTGGGGTACAGTTCCTGAAGGTGCTGACTCTCACTGGGGTACAGTTCCTGAGGGTGCTGACTCTCACTGGGGTACAGTTCCTGAAGGTGCTGACTCTCACTGGGGTACAGTTCCTGATGGTGCTGACTCTCACTGGGATACAGTTCCTGAGGGTGCTGACTCTCACTGGGGTACAGTTCCTGAAGGTGCTGACTCTCACTGGGATACAGTTCCTGAAGGTGCTGACTCTCACTGGGATACAGTTCCTGAAGTTGCTGACTCTCACTGGGGTACAGTTGCTGACTCTCACTGGGGTACAGTTCCTGAAGGTGCTGACTCTCACTGGGGGACAGTTCCTGAAGTTGCTGACTCTCACTGGGGTACAGTTCCTGAAGGTGCTGACTCTCACTGGGGTACAGTTCCTGAAGGTGCTGACTCTCACTGGGGTACAGTCTCTGAGGGTGTTGACTCTCACTGGGGTACAGTTCCTGAAGGTGCTGACTCTCACTGGGGTACAGTTCCTGAAGGTGCTGACACTCACTGGGGTACAGTTCCTGAAGGTGCTGACTCTCACTGGGGTACAGTTCCTGAAGGTGCTGACACTCACTGGGGTACAGTTCCTGAAGGTGCTGACACTCACTGGGGTACAGTTCCTGAAGGTGCTGACACTCACTGGGGTACAGTTCCTGAAGGTGCTGACTCTCACTGGGGTACAGTCTCTGAGGGTGTTGACTCTCACTGGGGTACAGTTCCTGAAGGTGCTGACTCTCACTGGGGTACAGTTCCTGAAGGTGCTGACACTCACTGGGG
Source organism: Squalus acanthias (assembly GCA_030390025.1). Classification (NCBI taxonomy): domain Eukaryota; kingdom Metazoa; phylum Chordata; class Chondrichthyes; order Squaliformes; family Squalidae; genus Squalus; species Squalus acanthias. The sequence goes on from JASTWF010001025.1 coordinate 132,539, forward strand.
TACAGTTCCTGAAGGTGCTGACTCTCACTGGAGTACAGTCCCTGAGGGTGCTGACTCTCACTGGGGTACAGTCCCTGAGGGTGCTGACTCTCAGCAATATTGAATGAAATAGGCGAGGGAATTGGGTTTGCATCTGTCTTCACTGGAGAAAAGAATGTTGCCAATGTCACAGTAAAGGAGGAAGTAGTAGAGAAAGTGGACAGGATAAAAATAGATAAAGAGGAGGTACTTAAAATGTTGGCAGCGCTCAAAGTAGAAAATTCACCCGGCCCGGATGGGCTGCATCCTCGGTTGCTGAGGGAAGTAAGGGTGGAAATAGCGGAAGCTCTGACCACATTCTTCCAATCCTACTTAGATATGGGATTGCTGCCAGAGGACTGGAGGATTGCAAATGTTACACATAATTTGAAAGGAGAGAGGGATAAACCAGGTAACTATAGGCTAGTCAGCCTAACGTCAGTGGTGGGGAAACTTTTAGAGACAATAATTCGGGACAAATTTAATCATCACTTGAAAAAATATGGGTTACTGAATGAGAGCCAGCATGGATTTGGTAAAGGCAAATCGTGTTTGACTAACTAACGGAGCAGGTTAATGAGGGTAGCACGGTTGATGTTGTGTATATGGACTTTCAAAATGCGTTTGATAAAATATCACATAATAGACTTGTTAGCAAAATTAAAGTCCATGGGATTAAAGGGGCAGTGGCAGCATGGATACAAAATTGGCTAAGTTTATGGATGACACATATCCTGGAAATGTAGTAAACAGTGTGGAGGATATTAACAGACTTAAGGAGGACACAGATAGACTGGTGAAATGGCCAGACATATGGCAGATGAAATTTAACCTAGAGAAGTGTGAAGTGATTCATTTTGGTCAGAAAAATGAGGAGAGGAAATACTAACTAAATGGTACAATTTTGAAGGGGTTGCAGGAACCGAGAGACCTGGGGGTGTACCTACACAAATCTTTGAAGCTGGCAGCACAGGTTGATAAGGATGTTAATAACACATACAGGATCCTTGGCTTTATAAATAGAGAGGTCGCACAACACCAGGTTATAGTCTAACAGTTTTATTTGAAATCACAAGCTTTCGGAGCTATCGATTGCCCCTTCCTCAGGTGAAGTCATTTATAAATAGAGGCATAGAGTACAAAAACAAGGAAGTCATGCTAAACCTTTATAAAACACTGGTTAGGCCTCAGCTGGAGTATTGTGTCCAATTCTGGGCACCACACTTAGGAAGGATATGAAGGCCTTAGAGAGGGTGCAGAAAAGATTTACTCAAATGGTTCCCGGGATGAGGGACTTCAGTTATGTGGAGAGACTGGAGAAGCTGGGATTTTTCTCCTTAGAGCATAGAAGGTTGAGAGGAGATTTAATAGAGGTGTTCAACATTATGAAAGGTTATTATAGAGTAAATACGGAGAGACGGTTTCCACTGGCAGGAGGGTCGGTAACCAGAGGACACAGATTTAAGGTAATTGGCAAAAAAGCTAGAGGGGAGATGAGGAGTAATTTTTTTACGCAGCGAGTTGTTGTGATCTGAAATGTGCTGTCTGAAAGGGCGGTGGAAGCAGATTCAATAATAACTTTCAAAAGGGAATTGGATAAATACTTGTAAAGGAAAAATTTGTAGGGCTATGGCGAAAGAGCAGGGGAGTGGGACTAATTGGGAGGGACTCTTTCAAAGAGCCAGCACAGACATGATGGGCCAAATGGCCTCCTTCTGTGATGTGAGATTCTATGATTCTATATTGAAGACCTGGATCATATCCCCCCTCTCTCTTTTCTTTCGTGAAAATAATGATATTCGCTCGGACCCTTTCTCATTCCCCTCAGGCTCGAATCATCTTGGTCACGCTTATCTGATCCTTTCCTAAAGCATCTCTGTTTTTTTGAGGTAGGTTGTCCAAAACTGTACACCATACTCCAGAAGTGGCTCGCAATTGACCTGTGCAATGTCAGCATGACTTGTTCTGACATGTACTCCAGATGTCTCCCAATTTGTCTCACGCTGACCAGATGTGTTGGGGGTAGGATCACCCTCTGCCAGTGGAGAACCTTTAATAT
>JASTWF010001026.1:0-134328 GCA_030390025.1 Squalus acanthias
GAGGGGGGAAGGAGGGGATGGGCAAGGGGGTGAGGAGGAAGGAAGGAGAAAAGGGGGTGAGAGGCGAAGGAGGGAGAAAAGGTGGTGGGTGAGTGGGGAGGAAGGGATATGAGGGATGAAGGGTGAGAAGGGATGAGGGGGAAGATAGGGGGAAAGGGGGGTGAAATGGAGAAGGAAGGGGGTGAGAGGGGGGATGGAGAGAGAAAGGGAAGGAGGGGGAGAAGGGGATGAGAGGGGGGGACAGTTGGGGGGAGGAAGGAGGTGAGAAGGGGATGAGAGCAGTAGATCGGGGAAAAGCGGGTAGGAGGGGTGAGGGGGAAGGGGATGAGGGGGAAGGAGGGAGAAAAGGTGGTGAGGGGGTGAAAGAGGGAAAAGGGGATGAGGGAGGCAGGAAGGAGAAAAGGGGGGAAGGAAGGGGAAAAGGAAACGGGGAAGGAGGGAAAAGGGGATTAGAGGGAGATGAAAAGGTGAAAGGGGTGGGAGGGGAAAAGGGGATGAGAAGGAAAAGGGGTGATGGGGGGGAAGGAGAGGGAAAAAGGGGTGAGGGGAGGGCAAGGAGAGGGAAAAGGGGGTGAGGGGATAAGGGGGGCGTGAGGGGGATGAGAAGGGGAAAAGGTGGTGTGAGGGGGGAAATGAGAGGAGGGGGAAGGAGCCGGAAAAGGGGATTCGAGGGGCATTCGAAGGGGGAAAAGGGGATGAGAAGGGGGTGAGAGGGGGAAGGAGGATGAGAGGGGGAAAAGGGGATGAGAGGGTGAAAGTGGGTGAGGGAAAATGGTGAGGGGGCAGGAGGGGGGAAAAGGGGGTGAGATGTGAGGGGGAAAGGGGATGTGAGAGGGAAGGGTGAGCGGGGGAAGGAGCGAGAAAAGGGGGTGAGCGGGGAAGGAGGTAGAAAAGGTGGTGAGAGGCGGAAAACGGGATGAGAGGGAATTAGAGGGAAAAGGGGATGAGCGGGAGGGTGAGCGGAGGAAAGGGCATGGGGGGAAAAGGGGATGAGGGGGGAAAAGGGAAGGAGGGGGAAGGAGTAGGCTAAGGGGGGAAAGGATCAGAGGGGATGAGGGGAGGGGTAAAGGGAGTGAGGGGGCATTGAGGGGAAAAGTGTGTGAGGGGGAAGGTTGACAAAAGGGGGATGAGAGGGGGAGAGGGGAAGGAAGGGGAAAAAGGGATGAGAGGGGGAAGGAGGGAGAAAAGGGGGCGAGAGGGGGATGAGGGGAGAAAAGGAGAGGGAATGGGAGGGGGTGGGGATGAGGGGAGAAAAGGGGACGGGATGGTAGGGGGAAGGAGGACGTGATGGGAGTGAAAAAGGATGGGACTGATTGGACGGAGTGGAGGGGGGGAAAGTTTTCAGTGCGTTTTGGAATGACTGTGGTGACCCATTTGAGAGATGTACTGTATACTGAACCCGTATACCATGGGATGACATGTTTTACGGAAAATAAACTGGGTGCAGCTTTGCTTATGTTGTGAAAAGTTTATATTCCATGAGCTGATATGTTTGTACTACAAGCCTGTGTTACATAATTTTAATTCAGTCTGTACTTTTTACGGTATTAGTTAAGGTATTTTTAATGTTTATTAATAGAATCATGCCATGTTACAACACAGATGCAGGCCATTTAACCAATGAAGCCATTGCTGGTATTTTTTTTTCATTATAAGCCACTTAGTCTAAACCCATTCTCCTGCTTGCTTCATATATACTCTCTAATGTTTTTCTTTTTCAAGTAATTATCTAAATTCTTTCAAAAGAGCTTGTGCATTCTGCTTCAACAAAGAGGGCTCAACATGGGTAGCGACTAAACTTCTATGAAGAGTAGTGGAGGTGAAAATCTTTTAAGAAAGAAAGAACTTGCATTTTTATAATGCTTTTCACGACCATGTGATGTCCCAAAGTGCTTTACCGCTAATGAAGTACTTTTTTGAAGTGTAGTTACTGTTGTAATGTAGGGAAACATGGCAGCTAAAATCCGCACAGCAAGGTCCCACAAACAATGAGATAATGACCGGATAATCTGTGATGCTGTTGAGGGATAAATATTGGCCAGGACACCAAGGTGAACTCCCCTGCACCACTTTGAATAATGCAATGGCATTTTTTATGTCCAACTGGGAAGGCAGATGGGGTCTCGGTTTAACATCTTATCCGAAAGATGGCAGCTCTTGACAGTGCAGAACTCCCTCAGCACTGCACTAAAGTGTCAGCCTAGAATATGTGCTCAAGTCTCTGTGATTGAACTTGAACCTAACCCACTACCTCCTGAACAATTGGATGCTGAAATGCAGGCACTACAGATCTTTCTGGGTGGATGAATTAAGTTGGGCTGAATGGCCTTCCTCAGCTGTAACTATACTGTGGTACTGTGAACAACAATTTATGGCAGAGTATTCCACATTTTAGCTGTCCTCCTGTATAAAGATTTTTTTCTAATTCCTTTAATTCTTTTTATGATCAATTTGTGTCTTGTTGCTGTCCTGCTGACCAGTGGAAGCATTCTCACAATTTGCCGATTGATCTTGTGTCAAATCACTGCTCCATTTATATTAAAAAAAGACCTAACTTCTCATATCTCAATAACTCTAAACCATTATCCTTGGTAACAGCAATGCTGTACCCTTTCCATTGGTTTTATTTCCTCCCGTAATGGGGCACCGAAAACCATTCGTAATAGTTTTGGGTGCTCCATCATAGGAAGGTAAATACAAGTTCAACATTACCTACTTCCTATTGTGTTTAGTGTCTCTATATATAAAACCAAGGGTTCCACTTACTTTTTTAAATGGCATTTTATACCTTCAACAACAACTTGTATTTTATATAGTTCCTTTTAATGTAGATAAAATATCTCATGGTGCTTTATAGAGGTGTTGTTAACAATTTCAATAACCTGCAGATCAGCATTCCAAAGGCCCCTGTATTCTGTTTAAGGTGTGTTTCACATTTTTCTACACTGGACTGCAACTATCAGCCCATTCTGCTAGCCTATCTATGTTTCCCGCAGTCTTTCACAGTCCTTTCCCCGATGTGTCATAATCTCTCAATTTGGTTTCATCAGCAAATTTTGTTTCTAATCCAAATCATTTATATATGTAAATAATAGTAGCCCAACATCGTATAAATACCACTTACTACATCTTTCCAGCCTGAAATTTTCCTTCACCTTGCTTTCTGCCCTCTAACTATCTCCGTATCCACATACTCACATTTCCCTTAATTGCATGTGCCATTAAGGCATTTTTATTGTTTATGAATAGGATCATGCCATGTTACAACACAGAAACAGGCCATACTTTGTGAAGGTTGCAATAATACAAATTGCTGCTTCACTAAAAGACTTATTGAAGGCACCATACTATGCCCTAACCTCCTGCAAGGTACAATAGCATTACTTTTTAGTTTTTTTAAACTGTTCTTTCTTTCAACCTAGATAGTGAGTGTTGGTGAAGTATTCCAAATTGGATATGCTCAGACAGTGCAGAAGCACACTTTTTTCTGCAAGTCTCACTAGATTGTGATAAGGAGTGACGTTATTCTCTGTTTTACTCCTTCACCTTTCCCTCATTCTCACTTATACTATTTCTTTGTCTGGGTCATGTGCTGGGTCTTCTAAAGGAAGCAATAACCAATAGAGGAATTCATGCAAGTGAGAAACAACTTGGAGAGGGAAGCTGTCTGATCGAATTTCCAGAAGAAGCAGCAATACAAATATACACAAAGGTGGTAGATGGATTGGGACGTAATTGAAGAATGTTAGGGAAACCTTGGACAGGGGAAAGATATGCAAGTTTCTTCAAGCCTCCATAAAAACCTTGAAATAGTGCTCAATCCATTCTAATGTCCAATAGGCATTACATTCTAATTGGATAACAGCAACAACTTGCATTTATATAGCGCTTTTAACACAGTAAAACGTCCCAAGGCATTTCACAGGAGCGTAATCAAACAAAATTTGACACTGAGCCACATAAGAGCTATTAGGACAGATGACCAAAAGCTTGGACAAAGAGGTAGGTTTTAAGGAGCATCTTAAAGGAGGGTAGAGAGGTTTAGGGATGGAATTTCACAGCTTAGGGCCTCGGCAGCTGAAGGCACGGCCGTCAGTAGTAGAACAATTAAAATCGGGGATGCGCAAGAGGCCAGAATTGGAAGAGCACAGAGATCTCTAAGGCTTGTAGGGCTGGAGGAGACTGCAGAAATAGGATGGGGCAAAGCCATTGAGGAATTTGAAAACAAGGATGAGAATTTTAAAATTGAGGTTTTGCTGGACCAGAAGCAAATGCAGATCAGCGAGCACAGGGGTGATGGGTGAACGGGACTTGGTGCGAGTTAGGATATGGGCAGTAATGTTTTGGATGATCTCAAGTTATGTAGGATGGAAGTTGGGAGGCCGGCCAAGAGAGCATTGGAATAGTGAAATCTAGAGGTAACAAAAGCATGGATCAGGGTTTCAGCAGCAGATGAGCTGAGGCAAGGGCAGAGTCGTGCAACGTTACAGAGGTGGAAGTAGGTGGTCTTGGTGATGCCTCGGATCTGTGATCAGAAGCTCATCTCGGTGTCAGATATAACACCAAGGTTGTGAACGGTCTGGTTCAGCCTCAGACAGTTACCAGGAAGTTTGTGGCGGGGACCGAATGGCTTCCCAATATTTAGTTGGAGGAAATTTCTACTCATCCAGTACTGTATGTCAGACAAGCAGTGTGACATGACAGAAAAGATTGCAGCCAGTCAGTATAACAAGGCTCCCATGATGGCTGGATAAATGCACTGTGTGGTATACTGGTGAACCATAGAGAACAGGAAAATCAGGTATTCAGCCACTGTTCTATGATGTGTTAACTGATTTCAGACAGGATGATAGTGGGCACTGCACTGGCCTAGGGTGGGGAAAATCTGCCACGGTTCCTGTTCCTGATGGCTGTCATGCATTTTCTGAAAAACTGGCTTAAGTCTGTGCTACCTAAATGAATGGGTTGCAAGGCTTCTCCACAGAGACCTACAAATATTGACATCAACATTGGCAGCCATTGTATACCTCACCTAAGTGAATGTTTTATGCGTGAGCCTAGATACGTGTCACTAGGGGCATCACAGCTAAGCCTGATTTCTTCCTCACCTGATATCCACATATATAATTTCCAACATGGTACATAGTTCATTGGATATCAATTAGGAGTGGGAACCCTGGATGATATTTTACCTCCACCCCAGGTATGCCATGACAAATTATAGCCTTGGCTGCCCTTAGCTGAGATTACCTAACTCATTACAAACCACAAATTAATAAACTTTTAGCATAGAACTGCACTGTACAGTGTCAGCTGTGGCTCAGTGGGTAGCACACTCACCTCTGAGTCAGAAGGTTGTGGGTTCAAGTCCCACTCCAGGGACTTCAGCACATAAATCTAGGCTGATACTCCCAGTGCAGTTCTGAGGGAGCGCTGCACTGTCGGAGGTGCCGTCTTTCAGATGAGACGTTAAACCGAGGCCCCGTTTGCGCTCTCAGGTGGATGTAAAAGATCCCATGGCACTATTTCGAAGAAGAGTAGTGGAGTCCTGGCCAATATTTATCCCTCAACTAACATAACTAAAAAAAAAAACAGATTATCTGGTCATTATCACATTGCTGTTTGTGGGAGCTTGCTGTGTGTAAATTGGCTGCCGCGTTTCCCACATTTCAACAGTGACTCCACTGTAAAGCGCTTTGAGGCGTCCGGTGGTCGTGAAAGGCGCTATATAAATGCAAGTCTTTCTTTTACAGTAATTTTAATCACTGAACTCGTGGAGGAACTATAAAAAACCTTCTTATCGTAGCAGTGACGAATATGAGAACCTGTCGTTTTGTTTTAAACAATGTACTAATAACTTGAGCAAGGTTTTGGGAAAGGGGGAAAACATATTGTTTATTACTGTGTATAAACTTTACTTGTATTTACAAATTTTGTTTATTTAACGACAGATGTTTTGTGACATTAAGACCACTCTTGCCAGTATGATTGATGCCGAAAATTCAGATATGACAGCAAATCACTTGGATCATTTTGCAGTACATTTCTACCTTTGTGAATCCTTATGAATGAACCTCGCCATCATGGGATTGATGATTATGAAACTTCCTGTTCGGTCATTCCTGAAGCAATGGAAGGTCTCCAATAAAGTATTTCCACAAGATCGGCAGATCCTTGGCCTTTGGCTGGCGTCAAGAAAATACATTAAATCTACTTTTGACCTTTCTGGATTTACTGAAACACTGATTGAGCTTTGCCAGAGTAGGCATTTTATAACTGGAGATATAATTACCCGAGACGCTCTCGTCAATGGTTGGTACAATTATGGACATTTGGGAATGGAACTCAAGAAGAACCTGGCCACTAAGTGGTGGGACTCCGTGGTATTATCTAGAGAGCAGGTATTTGGAGTGGAGACTCCTCATAGGTTGATGGGATGTCAGAATTCAGACAATAGGTCAGTGAGGCTGATAGAGACTGCAGCATTGCAAGTACCATTAGGCAACAAAGACTTGAATAAGGAAGAAATTGTTGCTTCACTAAAAGACTTATTGGAGGAGAGCACCATACTACGTCCTAACCTCCTGCAAGGTACAATAGCGTCATTAGTTTTTAGTTTAAACTGTTTTTTTCCCACTCCATTCCCCATAGTGCAGCACTTTTTAATCCTAGAATAAAATGAAAATGTAACTAATTTTTTAAAAAAATTCTGTTTATATTTTGTTCTAAACCACCTATCTCTCCTCCCCCTTTGTTGTCTCTTGAACTGTGGTAAGCTGTGTGGCCTGGTCCAACACAACAGGTACTGTGTGGTGTTACTAATTGTCGAAGATGTTACAGCACTGTGACAATATTGCAATAATTGCACTAAGCAATACTGACTTTGCATTTATGTAGGATGATGGGAGGCTGGTAGTAATAATGCCTAAAGTTGCATAGGTAAAATATGAGTTGGAATTGAAATTGAATCCCTGGCTTATATCTCATAGATTTTCTGAAACCTAAACCTTTTCAAAACCTAAAACTTTTCTGCAAACTTCCAAAACCTTTCTCAGTACTGGTTTTGACTGTCAAAAGCGCAATCTTTTATACATTTGATTTCACAAAGTAAGACTCCAGTTCCACCTGATTCTGTTGCTTGAACAATTGACATGTTCCATTCTGTCACAAGGATTCACTATTAGGTGTTGTTCACTTTGGGCATACATGTCAGGGACTTATAATGGTCGTTTTAATTAGTTAATGATAGGTCTGGCTGCTGCTAAGCTGCTCAACTCCCTTTTTTTTCTCCGTCTCAAATTACTATAACAAGACAGTAAACCAGATAAAAATAGCTTTCCTTGGGGACATTTCCAATTATTCCTTATCTGGCCAGACACCATGGCCCATATATCCAATGGCCTCAACAGACCTGTTTTCTTCTGCAATTATAAGACTCTTTTGTTTGTCTCATTGCTGAGAGCGTTGGTTCATTTTCTCAGAATTGTAGTATTAGCCCTTTTGGTTCCCAGAATTCAACTGTGTGGTTGAAGACACCACTTTTTAGAGCACTTTCACTGCACTCTTTTCGTACCTGCTGTTTGCTTAGTGAGAACTCGAGCTTGTGCTCGTCACTTATCTAATGATCAATTCATAGTATTAAAGGGTTGGGGTGAAGATAAGAACATAAGAAATAGGAGCAGGAATAGGCCACTTGGGCCCCTTGAGCCTGCTCCGCCATTCAATAAGATCATGGCTGATCTTGAGCTCAAAGCCACTTCCCTGCCCGCTCCCCATAACTCTTCACTCCCTTATCTTGCAAAAATTTGTCTATCTCCACCTTAAATGTATTTAATGACCCCACCTCCACGGCTCTCTGGGGCAGAGAATTCCACAGATTTACGACCCTCTGAGAGAAGAAATTCCTCCTCATCTCAGTTCTAAAAGGGTGACCCTTTATTCTAAAACTGTGCCCCCGCGTTCTAGATTTCCCCATGAGGGGAAACATCCTCTCTGCATCTACCTTGTCGTGTCCCCTCAGTATCTTCTGTTTCAATAAGATCACCTCTCATTCTTCTAAATTCCAATGAGTATAGGCCCAGCCTGCTCAACCTTTCCTCATAAGTCAACCCCCTCATCTCTGGAATTAACCGTGTGAATCATCTCTGAACTGCCTCCAGTGCAAGTATATCCTTCCTTAAATAAGGAGACCAAAACTGTATGCAGTACTCAAAAGGTGTGGTCTCACCAATACCCTGTACAGTTGTAGCAGAACTTCCCTGCTTTTATACTCCAACCCCTTTGAAATAAAGGCCAACATTCCATTTGCCTTTTTGATTACTTGCTGTACCTGCATGCTAACTTTTTGTGTTTCATGCACAAGGACCCCCAGGTCCCTCTGAACTGTAGCATTTTGTAATCTCCATTTAAAATAATTTGCTTTTTTATTTTTCCTGCCAAAGTGTATAACCTCGCACTTTCCCACATTATACTCCATCTGCCAAATGTTTGCCCACTCACTTAGCCTGTCTATATCCCTTTGCAGGTTCTTTGAGTCCTCTGCACAACTTGCTTTCCCCACCCATCTTTGTATCATCCGCAAACTTGGCTACATTACACTCGGAATACCTGGAAGTGTCCCCAAGGAGGTCTATTTTTATCTGGTTTTCTGTCTTATAGTAATTTGAGACAAAGGTGGCTCCAAAGTGATAATATGTAGGATGGAAGATTGTAACTAAGTCAGCTCTCTATGGCAGACTTGACTATGTAATAGCCGAGGGAGGCATGTCTCTCTTACTCCAGCCAGTCTTTTCATCAATGGGACTTGGAGGGGCATATTTGTCACTGGGAGTTTGAGTTCTTTTCACTCCATTCCAATAACAATGCAAGGCAATTCCCCCAAAAATAAGATGGTCCCAGCTGGAGAAACAGTGGGAAGCTTGCCAGTGCTCTGTGTGGGTAAGCTGTACAATTTAAGCTGAATGAATACCAGCAGTGTACCTTTCTGCATTTGGAGGGGGGGGGGGGGTCACTGTGGAATTGCTCTTGTTAATCTATGCCTACGCCCTTTGAACTAGGGTAAGTGAGCTGTCCCTAGAGAGGAGAGTGTATACACTTTACATTGGGTCAACAGGAACTCTACCTATGTGGATTTCTCAGTAGCCTGATTTGGTGACTATTAAGAATGATAGGTGTTTGTGCGTGTGAGGCAACCAGCTATCCCCCATAAAATTTCCTTTGTAAATAACTCTCCCCACATACAGGTTGAAGATAAAGAAGCCCACCTGTTGAGATTTTTTTATTCTTGTGGTTTTCATTGTGAAGATGTCTGAAGGTTTGACTGCAGAGGTCTGTTTCAGCATGTTGAATGTCCAAACCTATGCAGCAGAGAAATGTTAGTCAACCTCCTTCTCTCTGTGGTTCTTGCAAAGTGCTTTGAGTAAGCACGAGACAGTTGAGTATACAGAACAGACTTCATTCATAGAGTATACATGATCAGTCCATACAATATAAAGGGTAGCAATTCGGGTTTCTCTCCCAACTACCTGACTTAGCCTTGCAACTTCACCCTCTTTATACACTGGTTGTTTATCACAAAGATGGTATTACATGTGCAGACAGACCGTCAGACTGCTCACTCCTTTTTTGAGATATTTCAAAGCTACGTTATTCTACATTAATCACTCATGGTCGATGTTTGTTGTAGCCAGCACTGCCTTGCATTCCAGTTGATAAGCAGGCATCTGGAGTGGAATAGAACCCGATTATTCATGTTCTGTTCTCTTGTGGTCCCGGTACCGGCTGGTTATGGCTACTATACTCTTAATTTGATTATTAACCCTTAACTCTCCAACATGTCCAACAAGAAATAAGATTTTGATTCAGGAGTACGAGCTGAATTTGAATCTAAGTTCTAGAGGTGAAAAGATAGTGTGTTAATTCTCTGCACCAGGAAAGGGTTTTCAATTATTTAATTTCATCCCAACTGTGTACGCTGAACTATAGAGTAATAGGATGTGAGATTTTGCATGCAGTTTCCCTCAATGGCATATTTCGGATATTGGTTCTGCTAGCAGTGAGGAGCTTGAAGAAAGGACAGGGGTGGGGAAATAATAAAACAACTTGCAAAAAAGTACCAGTACAGTACCAGCTGATGGCAGTACTGAACTGTTTAATCTCGATCCGCAGTCGCATCAGCTGTGATTTAAAAATATATATATTTTAATAGAAATTGAGCTATAGGATTGTACCTTTACAGGAGAAACTCAGTTTTTTAATTTAAGAACTCAAGTTGTAAAGAGTAGAATAGAAAATTAGGTGAATCAGGAAGTCAAGCTTATGTGATAATCTTGGGTTGTAAAAGTCTAAAAATTGTAGGAGGGACGAAAGACTGAGGTATATGGGAAGGGAAAGAATGAGTTGGTATATGAGATGTGATGTGTCTTGATTTCAACACTGAGGATGAGGGGAAGAGAAAGAACTTCTGAGGGCAACATAATTAAGGCTTATGAAGAACAAAAGAGAAAAGTTGTCTCCTCTGGCTTGAGGTAAAGGCACCTTCTGGGCCATACAGACCAAGAAAGTCCCAAGCTCAGTCACTGGTTTGTGCTGAGTTGGCTTATCTCAGTCATGGCAATGATAGATGTGCCACAATTGGTCACAGTATTCTGGCTTAGGAATGGGAAACTTGAGTGGTTCCCACTACCAATTGCTATCCATTGGCCCTACTAGAAGTGCCAGTGGGTGAACTACATAGAATTACATAGAATATAGTTGCATAGTATTTACAGCACAGAAACAGGCCATTCAGCCCAACAAAGTCCATGCCGGTGTTTATGCTCCACGGGCAACACGGTGGCATAGTGGTTAGCACTGGTGCCTCACAGCGCCAGGGACCCGGGTTCGAATCTGGCCTCGGGTGACTGTCTGTGTGGAGTTTGCACATTCTCCCCGTGTCTGCGTGGGTTTCCTCCGGGTGCTCCGGTTTCCTCCCACAGTCCAAAAATGTGCGGGTTAGGTTGATTTGGCTATGATAAATTGACCCTTAGTGTTAGGGGGGGATTACGGGGATCAGGGTGCGATATGTGTCGGTGCAGGCTCGATGGGGATTCTGTGTGAGAAAGCAGGGACAGGGTACTGGATTGGATGATCAGCCATGATCGTATTGAATGGTGGAGCAGGCTCGACGGGCTGAATGGCCTACTCCTGCTCCTAGTTTCTATGTTTCTATGAGCCTCCTCCCACCCTTCTTCATCTAACCCCATCAGCATATCCTTTTTATTCCTTTCTCCCTCATGTGTTTATCTAGCTTGCACTTAAATGCATTTATGCTATTCGCTTCAACTACTCCTTGTGGTAGTGAGTTCCACATTCTAACCACTCTCTGGGTAAAGAAGTTTCTCCTGAATTCCCTATTGGACTTATTAGTGACGATCTTATATTTAATCGCCTTTGTTTGGTGGTTTGGGGTGGGGGGGGTTATAGGAATGGTGTTTACGATTGAAAGGCAAAACTACATTTCAGTAGTACTCTGCTCTCCTTTCTTTAACGGAAAGGCAACACGTTCCCTCACAGTGGAGGCTGTCATTTCTTGATGTGTGACCACAGATTAACTCTCAGGTTTTTTGCTTTGTAATTTAGGCCAGATGACACATGACATTATCAGTCAGAGTCTGTAAGAGAGACCTTTTTTAACACTGGCTCCCAGGAGTCGCAGTAGCTATCTACCCTCTGAGCATTTACCATTATCCAATATCTTGAATAGTAATTCATTTCAGAATTCTTGATCCAGTTAAAAAAAATCTGATGTTGCAAATGTGAAAATTTCTAAAATTGTTAGCATTAAGAAATGGGAGTTAGATTCTGAAGTACTTCTGCAATTTTAAAATCATGAAACTAGTAACTTTTTCATGTCAATATTTTGCTTAATTCCTGAGACAGCTCTCCCTGCCACCTTGCATCCATGCTGACTATAGTTTGGTGTAGTTGTATTGTAATGCAAAACGTTTGCCAACAAACTATCCATGAAAAATAATTAGCTTCCATATTTGTCTTCACTCCAAATTCCAGGTTAGTAGAGAATAAAAAATGAGGGATTTTCAAAATACCAACGTGTTAAACTCTAACATGAGTTTTGGTACTAGAAGAGAGCTTTCTGACCAAATTGTTTTTTCTTGCTCTTTTTTATTCAATTGCTAATCATTATTGGTTGAGCTATAATCTTATTCTAAACTCAAACAGCGAGTTGCTCCTGAAACCCACATTCTACCATGCTGAGGTAAAACATTTGTTTTTGTTGGTACTGGTTTTAATTTTTTTCTCTCATTATTTAAATTCTCCCTTTTCTTCCACATCATGTCCCTCTACTCCCCTCACAACACAATCGCCAATAGAGTGGGATTGGGGTGGAAGAGAGGTGGCAGCAAGCAAGCAGTCAATTCTTGAGCTGGCTGCTGTTAGATGAGCAAAAATGACGGGGTAGTCAATGTCTGGATATATTTTGTTTAATGAAATTTCCCTCCCTTTTCTGGCCTTTACTGTTTAACTCACTGTGGCATTGGCAAGCTGAAGAACTCTCCTTGAGAAGATCTATGGGTGGGGTGAGCCCTCTTTGGTGCAGCATAGTTGAGTTAAAACTGAAAATTGTTGCTTCTGATGCATTTTCTGTTGAGGTCAGATGGTTTGATCTTGATACTGTTATAACACAAAGGGTAATCAACACTTGGAATGGAGTTCTGGGTAGAATAGTGGAGGCAAAAACTCTGGAATCATTTAGGAAATGGTTGTTATGATGTTGGAATTGTGGTTCTTTCTATATGAATGGGCTAGGATGGGCTGTATATCAGGATTAAATGTAAGGGTGCGCACACTCAATTTGAACTTTATAAAACGGCTTCAAAATAGCAGCTGCATTGTGCAATATAATATCAATTGTGCAGAATTATCTAGCTAAACTTTGAACCAATTCCGTTGGTCATTTTTCCTTCTGAGGAGTGTCTGTATTTGTATCGTATGTGACGCATACTTTCTAGGTGAAAGTGTTTTTGGGGATGCTTAAAAAATATGGGCATACATACCAAGGATGTAGGGGAACTAGGCATATAAGTGGCAAAAAAGATTTTGGGGTGCATGTTCGTGCTGTAGGGGCGGTTAGCAGTTGATATGGGTTAAGACTGGTGCTGGACATGTATTGGGATACCTGATGTACATAATATGTAATGTAATTCCTTACTTGTCTTATATTCAAAGTTAAAGCTAGCAACGATTTGTAAGAGGTCTTATCTATAGAATCTTATCATAGATAATATATAGCACATTTTTTTTAAAGTCTGAAGCGCACATCTGTTTCTTTTGATCTACTACAGGAGCCTTTCAAGAATATACTAAGTCTTTGAGCCTTGTGAACAGGAAGTTACCTTTTGGTTTGGCTGAGATCGGAGTGTGTTATCATCCCATTCTTGCTGCTAAATACCCAACTGCATGCAATGCGGTAAGGTGAGCAACTCAATTCTACATACAGTAAATTCCTGTTCAGTGAGTAATTCATCAACTGTAAAATGGCATCACTTAATCATGAACATAAAGCAAAATCTTGGTTAGAAAAAAAAATGTCCTCATACCATGATGGTGAATTGGTGCTTGACCCTCTCTATTGCCTCAACATTCTTCCAATAGTTTGGACTTCAAATCTGCGCACAGAACGCCCAACTGGGGTCTTATTAAGGTTTTATATGGATTCACCTTTGTATCCGAACTCTTATATTCTATACTTCTTGCCCTAAGCCCAGTACTTTACCTTTTTTATGGCCTTATCCACTTGAGTTGCTGCTTTTAATGTATTATAAACCCCCAAATCGCGCTCCTCTTCCACAACACCCAGCTTTCCCAATTCAAAGTATAATAATTGCTTTTATTTTTTTACCAAAATGTACCACCTTGCAGTTACTAACATTGAATTCTATCGTCATCATCTTATCAAAATCCCCTTGCAGCTTCCTTTAGTCCTCAGAATTATGCACTATGCCTCCTATTTTAGTATCGTCTGTGAAAGTTAGTGACTCCATTCAATTGATTCCCCTGTCATCTGAATTCACTGTTTTAAAGAAAAATATCCTGCTGCCTCTCCTAAAGCAACGTTTGGAGAGGGAGATGGAAGGTAGGGAGGAAGACAAGATGTGAAGAAAAAATGTGAGTTCAATGAAAGAGCTCTAATATAAAGTACAAGTTAATTTCTCTTGTTACTCTAATAGTTTGAATCTCCCATTATTTTAAAGAACAGGAGAGGTGGAAGTGGCATCGCTGGTATGGTTTAGCTCTCCTCGGACTTCAGGACAATGGCTAGACTACTGGGTGCGCCAGCGTTTACTGTGGTGGAGGAAGGTAAGAAACACTGATTTACTTAAACACAATTCATTTCAGATTGCTTTTCTCTGTTGATGGCTATTCACTCAATCGCACTAATTTTAGCAATAGTGCAAAACAGAACTTCATACTGTATTTTGAGGTATTGTGGCAGCTGCAGGAATGATGGGCCAGATATGGAAATTCAATATTTTAGACTCCACACAGGATACTACAAGCCGTTGATGAGTGTGAACTTGCTTTTGTATCCTTGATGCGTAACTGTAGGGGAGGGTAGACAGGCAAACTGCTCCAAAGTCTCTAACAACACCTCTATTATCAGCTACTATGATGCACATAAGAACAGTGGCCTCAGGAAGGAAGGGATGTAAACTTCAGCAGCAACAGAATTGTATTCCACCATGATCTGTAACCTCATGGCCCGGCATATCCCTCACTGTTCCATTACCATCAAGCCAGGGGACCAACCCTGGTTCAATAAGAAGTGTAGAAGAGCATGCCAGGGGCAGCACCAGACGTACCTAAAAATGAGGTGCCAACCTGGGGAAGCTGCAACACAGGACTACATGCATGCTAAAAAGCGGAAGCAGCATGCTATAGACAGGGCTAAGCGATCCCACAATCAACGGATCAGACCAAAGCTCTGCAGTCCTGCCACATCCAGTCGTGAATGGTGGTGAACCATTAAACAACTAACAGGAGGAGGAGGCTCCATGAATATCCCCATCCTCAATGATGGTGGAGCCCAGCATGCGAGTGCAAAAGACAAGGCTGAAGCGTTTGCAACCATCTTCAGCCAGAAGTGCCGAGTGGATGATCCATATCGGCTTACTCCTGAGGTCCCCACCATCACAGAAGCCAGTCGTCAGCCAATTCGATTCACTCCACGCGATATCAAGAAACGGCTGAGCGCACTGGATAAAGCAAAGACTATGGGCCCCGACAACATCCTGGCTATCGTGCTGAAGACTTGTGCTCCAGAACTAGCCGTGCCTCTAGCCAAGCTGTTCCAGTACAGCTACAACACTGGCATCTATCCGACAATGTGGAAAACTGCCCAGGTATGTCCTGTCCACAAAAAACAGGACAAATCCAATCCAGCCAATTACCGCCCCATCCGTCTGCTCTCAATCATCAGCAAAGTGATGGAAGGTGTCATCGACAGTGCTATCAAGCGGCACTTACTCGCCAACAACCTGCTCACTGATGCCCAGTTTGGGTTCCACCAAGACCAGTCGGCTCCCGACCTCATTACAGCCTTGGTCCAAACATGGACAAAGGAGCTGAATTCCAGAGGTGAGGTGAGAGTGACTGTCCTTGACATCAAGGCAGCATTTGACCAAGTGTGGCATCAAGGAGCCCTAGTAAAACTGAAGTCAATGGGAATCGGGGGGGGGGGGGGGGAATGCTCCACTGGCTGGAGTCATACCTAGCACAAAGGAAGATGGTTGTGGTGATTGAAGGTCAATCATCATAACCCTAGGACATCGCTGCAGGAGTTCCTCAGGGCAGTGTCCTAAGCCCAACCATCTTCAGCTGCTTCATCAATGACCTTCCCTCCAACATAAGGTCAGAAATGGGGATGTTCGCTGATAGATGACTGCAGAGTGTTCAGCGCCATTCACAACTCCTCAGATAATGAAGCAGTCCATGCCCGCATGCAACAAGACCTGGACGAAGTTCAGGCTTGGGCTGATAAGTGGCAGGTAACATTCGCGCCACAGAAGTGCCAGGCAATGACTATCTCCAACAAGCGAGAGTCTAACCACCTCCCCATGACATTCAATGGCATTACCATCGCCGAATCCCCCACCATCAACATCCTGAGGGGTCACCATTGACCAGAAACTTAACTGGACCAGCCACATAAATACTGTGGCAACAAGAGCAAGTCAGAGGCTAGGTATTCTGTGGCGAGTGTCTCACCTCCTGACTCTCCAAAGCCTTTCCACCATCTACAAGGCACAAGTAAGGAGTGTGATGGAATACTTTCCACTTGCCTGGATGAGTGTAGCTCCAACAACACTCAAGAAGCTCGACACCATCCAGGACAAAGCAGCCCACTTGATTGGCACCCCATCCACCACCTTAAACATTCACTCCCTCCACCACTGGTGTACCGTGGCTGCAGTGTGTACCATCTACAAGATGCACTGCAGCAACTCACCAAAGCTTCTTCGGCAGCACCTCCTAAACCCGCGACCTCTTCCACCTAGAAGGACAAGGACAGCAGGCGCATGGGAACACCACCACCTCCAAGTCACACATCATCCTGACTTAGAAGTATATCACTGTTCCTTCATCGTCGCTGGGTCAAAATCCTGGAACTCCCTACCTAACAGCACTGTGGGAGTATCTTCACCACAAGGACTGCAGCGGTTCAAGAAGGCAGCTCACCACTACCTTCTCGTGGGCAATTAGGGATGGGCAATAAATGCTGGCCTTGCCGGTGACACCCACATCCCATGAACGAATAAAAAAAACTGCAATGTTCCAATGAGTAAGCTGAGTGTTGAAAGCATCTTTCTCTCCTATTATGTCCATATATAGTGAAATTGAATACCTGGGATAGGTAGTACATTAATTGAGTGATTCAGATAACTAGCTAAGTAAATGTTTTGTGCCAATCACATGTTCAAAGCATGCAAAGTATTGTGGATGGCTAAAATTTCACATTCACTAAAAAGTAACTCATGGAAAACACAAACATTTATTTTGCTATCTCAAAAAATTGCCATTCATATATAAGTTTCATCTGTCAAATAAATCAGAAAACATTTGGATGTTGTATGCAAATTTCTTAGCAAGGAGAAGAGAAACCAATCACATTGGTCATTTTTTTCAAAAACATTTCAAAATGCCCATAAACCTGCTCAACTCTGTCCAAAATGCATCTACTAAGTTTTGTTTCCTGAGGCCTAATCTCTGTCGGGGACCTAGCACTCAAATTGACTCCTCTTTGGTTTCTCTCTGTGCTTCTTGTCCAATGGAGCAAGTACATTAATTGAAATAATTTCCTAACACACACTTTTCAGAGAAGTTTTATGGGCAATAATGGTGGAGAAATTGGTCCCATTTTCCAGTTGTGAAATGTGGGCGAAAATAACCAGTTTTTCAGCACAACAACCCGTGCCTGAAATACATCCGACACCATATTGACTCGGGTCATATTTGGGCATCCCAGGCGGCCTCCTTAAACAGACATTAGGCCCCTTGCATAGTGGCCAAATGCCTGTTTAAGGACTCCGCTCTGAAATTGGTCAAAAACTGGGCGAAGCTTGCATTATCCAAACTCTGACCAGTTTTACAGGCTCTACAGTGGCCTAACCAGTGGTCCTTAAAGGGACCGCTGGAGGCCACCAAAGACAAGGTAAGTAATCTTTTTCTCACTTGGAATACTGTGGGCCGCTGCTGGCCCATGCGTGCCCCCTAGCAGGAACTACCTGAGGGCCACTGCTTGTGTCCGAGCTGGCTGATGTTGCTCTGGGCCCGACTGGCAAGCTGCATCAGGACGCCTGATTGGCCAGTTTCATGGTAATGCAGCTCGAGGACCAATTTCAGGCAATGCTCTGGTTGACACCTTGGTGTGGGCATTGCAGTTGCTCCACCCATTTTGTGCTCTTAGTCGGGCGCTCATGATTTTCTCTCCCATTGTTACTTGTTTTTGCATTGGGGGAGGAGGTGGGAAAAAAGAGAAGAACCAGGTTGTTAATTGTTGTCTAATATCTTCCCAAGTTTTATTCTGTAACTATTGTTTGGTTGTCTTGTAGTTTGCCAAAAATCCATCCAGTTTTACAGCCAGTGATTTCCAGGATAATGATGGAACTAAAGGAACTGCACTGTATTTCAGTTTTCCTTGGGGGAAAGAACCAGTTGAGACGCTGCTAAATCTGGGAGACAAGGAACTTGTGCTTCAGCACCATGGAAATAAATCAAACTTACAAGTACGAGTGCAAACTTTGTGTTTGTTTATTTACAATGTAAGAGGTGTGATCAAAGAAGAATGATAAATTCTATACAGAATAGCTTCAGATTTAAAAAATAATTGTTTAAAATGGCTGTTATAATTTTCAAGTTAGATATCTTCCAATCAGTAACTATCCATAATTGCTGAATTAGATGATCTTGCCAAGAGTAGCAGTTACTATGGGCTAAAGAGGGAAAAATTAGCCGGGGTTTGCTCTTCTGATCTCCTTTCTAAGCGACTCCAACTGGAAACTGCATGTGTGTGGATCACAAGTAAGAACAGAATTTGGATCGGCTGTGAAGCTGATACTAACAATGGCTATGAATGTCCTCTTGGGTGAAGGCCTATGGAGCTGTACAACTTGGGTCAGTTGGTAGCACACTAACTTTTATGTCAAGGTTGTGGGTTCAAACCCCACTCCATGATTTGAGCATATAATCTAGGCTGACACTTCAGTGTAGTACTGAGGGAATTCTGTGTTGTCAGAAATGAAACTTAAACTGAGGATCTATCTGCTTGTTCCAGTGGCTCAGATGGACTTTTAAAGATCTTGTGGCACTATTTGAAGAGCAGTGAGTTCTTCCGGTGTTCTGACCATCATTCCCCCTTCAACCAACACCACTAAAAACAATTTAACCAGTCATTCATCTCACTACTGTTTATGGAGCCTTGCTGTGCACAAATTACCTGCCACGTTTTACCTACATAACCGTAACTACATCAGATAATTCATTCGAAGTGAAGTGTTTTGGGATATTTCTGAGATAGATGATAAGACACTATATGAACGGAAGTTCTTTTCTTTAACCATGGCAAGAATGAGTGATTTCAGAAGAGGGGAGCAAAAGACAAGATTTTGGGGGTGGGGTAAACAACGCTTAACAAATACTAGCTCAAATATATCTGCGCTTATCAGAATATATTTATTTCTCAAAAGGGTCGAGATGGGAGGAAGACTGTTGTTCCACATGTTCTATCAGTGAGTGGGAATCTAGACCGAGGAGTGATGGCCTTTTTGTTTGATTCACTGCAGCTGACTGAGAAAGTTGATTCAAAACTAAGAGTCAACCAAAAAAAGGTATGTTTCATGCAAAATGCTTGGTATTAAAGTAAGATACTGGGTTTGTTTTTCATCCATTCTTGTATGTGTGGAAAATCAGGGAGAAACTTGAACAAAAGTACTGCTTTGCAGTTTTTATTGAAATGACAACGGTAAGCAACTTCTGTACTAAATTTTACCGTGATTTTTTCCCCCTTTTTAAGTCTCATTGTGTATCATTCCCTGTCCTAAATGGCAAGAATTTCCCCTGAGGCCTCTGGCAATGCAGCTTTGTAAATGGTCAGTATGGGATTCTTGACTGACTTCCCAATACTTTGCCCTATAAGGAGAGTACCATGATCTTCACTCTGTGCCTCTGCTCATTTGGAGCCAAGAACATACTGTTTGAGGAACTGCATTCCATAGTATACAAAACTGCTGTGCCACCAGTCTACCTACAGCATCTTGGAGACTTTCTATTTCTCGGGTACTTAAAATATCAAGTGGGTACATTGCAACAAAGCAAAATTTAACAGCAGTGATGTACAGTATCTTTGGTAAGAGCCTGATCTTACAATTTCATGGCAATGTTTTTCCCTTTAAACACTCTATGCTTCTCATTTTGTCGGGCTGGTTTTCACACAAGGTTACAATTTCATTATTGTTTCACTTTATGTAGGCTTTCTCTAGCAACATTATACTCTTGTTTTCCCTCTGCTTCAACAACTCTTAATCTTTCCTCTCATTTTGGTTGACCAGCAAAGGGACTTTAAACTTATGAGAAATGGTTCCCTGAGTTTCACTTTAATAATTTGAGTTGACAAGCATTTTTTGATCGCTTTTGCATTTTGTTACTTGTTTCTCTTCGCTTGCACGGCCCGTGACACCTGTGAAAACACATTTTTCGTGAACGGGGTACTTCGGGAAATCGTATAGTTGAGTAGGGAGATGTCACATAATATTAGGTGCTGCCCCATTATACTCAATTAGTTATGTAAAGTTATATTCTCCGTGCCACCTAAAAATGCAGACCCTTTAGAATCTTGAGGTCACTCTTTTTTTAGTATATAATAGATGTGTGCACTTTAGATGTCTATCACACTTGCCAAGCTTGGCTTATCTCAAATTAAATTTCTTCCACCTGATTGGCTGAAATGGAGATTTATTGTGATCCAGATTTATTCATGCAATTTTTTTTTACAGAAGGCAAACCAATCAAATTGCTCAAAACCATTCTTAAAGAAAAATATTTTTTCCCTTGGCCAAGTTACTATGTCAAGGTAAAGAAAATACAATGTATAAGAAGTAATATGTAAAAAAAAAAAAAAAAATTGCAAAATATATTTTAGCCATCATAAAATTATCCAACTTCTGTACTTGGAAATATGTCCATCAAATCTTCCTCGCCCCCACCCTCCAAGTTTGGGTTTTGAGGCTGTGGCCCACCCTGACCTTACAGGACTTGTTCCTGGCTGTCAGCATAGCTTCCATTCCCCCATTCCGCTGCACATTCTCAGTCTGCACTTACTGGTCCTGCTACCTGATGCTGTTACTGCTGTGTAGCCCCTCCCCCACAGCCATTGTGTTCCTGACCTGAAGCTAGATTTTAATGTTATTCTTGCTTTAATATTGTATTTGCCAACTGTCTATCTCTCTTGCCCTGAATCGGCTACCTTCTCTGCAAGGTTAAGTTATAACAGTTAGGGATACTTAGACCATACAGCGTACATCATAGCCTATGTATATATTTTCTTTGTTTTCAGTGATATTACAGACTTGATAGTACAACCACAAAACCGCTAGACGACAGGAACCAGTAGTCCGGAGGCATTTGATGCAGCTAAATTTAACAAATGTATTACTGAATCTTACAAAAACAGGTGTGCACTGAAGGCAATTTTCAAAAATAAGTCAGCAGGAGAGTTTTCTTTAGCAGTGCAGTGCGTATGAGTTAGTTTTGAATTGTTTACCTTGTAAATTGGGCCGTTTATTTTCCATTGCCACTAATTGTACTCGTGCTATTTAGTAAGCTAATTTAATGCTGTCGTTTAGCAATCTTTTAGACTGTTTAATCTTTGCTTTGAAAATAGCTGAAATTAACATTGATGTGTCTGCTGCATTTTTAGGTGCTAAAGCTCCATCCATTTCTAGCTCCGGTTAAAGTGGGTTTGAACATGGGCAAGGGACCTACAGTTGAGTTGCGTCAGGTGTGTATTTTTGTGAAGAACTCCAAAAGCCATGAAAATATGCCATTGATGTTTTTAATTGGATTACTTTGTTTTGTTCAAACCAAGCTGCTATCAGTCACATGGCACTGCAACATCTGTTGGGGTATCTGAATTTTATAATTATGTTTGCAGTCATCCCACAGTTTTGTGTTCAACACTGAAGCTTTCATCTTTGAGGACCTTATGCTAGGTGTGCTTTTGGAACCTGAATGTTCTAATGGTCCGTCAACAGCCTGTGGGTCACATGCACTATAAAATAGTTTATATAAAATGGAATATAAATTGCTCAGTCAATTAAGTATTTTTGTAATCATAGGTATCACAAAATACATATTTGGAACAAATTTTATATTTCTTTAATTGCTCTTTGAAATTCACTAATTCAATTTAGACACTGCCCTTTTGTGTTTCCAAATAAAACAAATCTAGCAAACATCAAAGTGCCATGAAAATAGTAACTCTGCCAAATATTGCCACTTTTCAAACTCATTAAGAAACAATCTGTTCCTAATTTGAAATTTAAAGGTCTATTATGGATCGGTCACATGAACTGGTCATTTTGCAGTAAGTGGAGATTTTTTAAAGCAGCACACAGTGCTTAAAACTGCGCATTTAACATCTGTACCAATTTATGGATTAATTTGATCAGTAACCAGTAAAAATTCAAAGACCTAAAATAGTTTTGGAGAAAGCATAAAATAATTTTATGTAATCTTTCGAGCCCCACTGCAGCCGTATACACTTCAGACATCAATATTTTGTGTTATAATATATGCGGTTATATATAACTATAGCTTCCACACGTTTCTTACCACTTTTGTTGTAACACTTTGTTGATTTGATTGGATTGAAGTTAAAACAGCAACAAATCAGAACTGTAGAGATAGGAAGTTTCGAACCAAAAGCAAGCTAAGTGGCTAGAAAATTGTCAAGGACTGATGAAAACAGGCAATCCTGCGTGACCACTGGAGAACCTACTGATAATTTTCATTTTTTCTTAAATAAAAAGTGAACCATGCAGGTCTCTGCAAATAGAGCTCGAGGTGTGGGTGAGCAGTCCATTGGTATTGGTGGATTTCTGAAATGTTTGGTACAGAGTTAAGAAACAGTTTGATCTTAATTGGTTGTGTTTCGATAAAAGTCACGAATCTAAACAGCTACTGTGCATATCCAGTCTTACTACTTCATTAAATAAAAAAAGAAAATAATGGAAATACACATGAGCATCTAAAAAGAGAAAGGATAGGTTACCGTTTTGGGTAGAGACTTTGGGCTCGATTTTGCCAGGCCCGAGGAGGTGGGAATGGAGGCATGTGGGGTGTTAAAATTGTAAAAAATGGCGGGCGGGCCCAACCCCGCCTCCATTCCGCCTCCGAGCAATTTTCCCAAATGCGTGGTTTCTGATCCCGTCTCCGTCCCGCCTCCAAGAGGCGGGATAGGCCCTTAAGGCCCTTAACCACTTAATTGCCTCTATAATCCCATTTTGAGAGGCCTTTATGATTTTAACACTTTTCCGACGTGATGCACGCCTCCTCTGAAACACGACGGTGAAACCTGGCGGTAGCACACTTGGATTGCTGACTATCAGCTGCAGGTCCACCATTAAGAAGGAGATTTGATCAATCATCATTCTGGGGGAACTTTTAGCAGTCATAACCATTGTTGTGGAACTTTGGAGCCTGGAGTAGTAGTAGTAGTGGTGTTGGTGGTAAAAAAATCTGGGCGCAGACTTAGGTCTCGTGCTGCTCATTTTGCCTCCAGGTCCCTCTCACAGCAAAGGCCAAAAGCTTCCCAGTCTTTGCAGACCTTAAATGCAGCAGCAATGATGACATCATCAGAGGCGACTTTCAGACTGAAAAAACTAATTGGGTCATGGGTTCCCACATGCTGGAACTCAATTGCCCAATTAGGGGAAAATCGAATAATTCTCCCACATCCAATTGGAGTCGGGTGGCTAACACGAAAAGCGGATGACACGACCCCAGCCCACCCCAATGACAAAATCGAGCCCTTTTTGTCAGAACCAGAAGGGAAAAACAGGTGAGCTCTTTACAGGACTGACCAAAAGAAAGAGGGGCGGGGTGAACAGCCATTGTTTCTTCTCTTGTAATCTGTCTTCAGATTCTGACTGACCTGTGTATTTTCAGCATTTTTGGTCTTTATTTCAGATGTTCAGTTTTTCTAGTTTGCTTTTTGCCATTCCAGTCTTTATTATTTTTAGGTATGTGAGGGGCTATTCCGTGAGATGTTAGAGGAAAGAATCACGGTGTGGCCTGGCTACCTGGAAACCATGCACACATCATTGGAGCAGCTATCCATAAAGTAAGTAGTACTTGTTTGCCATTGCAATTGAATGGATAGTTTTGATAGTTTAAATAAAATACTTGATTTGTAATTTTAAAATGCCTTGGTTTATATATAGTCTTTTCAGATCAAATCCTTTTTAAAATCAAGCAATTTATTATAGTCACTTGTGTGTCAACCCCAGGCCTCCCTTTATAAGAACATAAGAAATAGGAGCAGGAGTAGGCCATTTGGTCCTTCGAGCCTCCTCCGCCATTCAGTAAGATCATGGCTGATCTTCTACCTCAACTCCACTTTCCTGCACTATCTCCATATCTCTTGATTCCCTTAATATCCAAAAATCTATCAATCTCTGTCTTGAATATACTCAGATTGAATATACATATCAGGAAAGGATGAACAGGCTGGGTCTCTTTTCTCTTGAAAAAAGAAGGGTGAGGGGTGACCTAATAGAGGTCTTTAAAATTATGAAAGGTTTTGATAGAGTAGATGCAGAGAGAATGTTTCCACTTGTGGGGAAGAGCATACTCGAGGCCATTAATATAAGATAGTCACCAAGAAATTGAATAGGGAATTCAGAAGAAACTTCTTTACCCAAAGAGTGGTGAGAATGTGGAACTCGCTACCACAGGGAGTGATTGAAGCGAATAGTATAGATGTATTTAAGGAGAGGCTGGACAAACATCTGAGGGAGAAGGGAATAGAGGGTTATGCTGATAGATTTAGATGAGGAAAGACGGGAGGAGGCTCGAGTGGAGCATAAACACCAGCATGGACTGGTTGGGCCGAATGGCCTGTTTCTGTGCCGTATATCCTATGTAATCCTCCACAGCCCTCTGGGGTAGAGAATTCCAAAGATTCACCACCCTCTGAGTGAAGAAATTTCTCTTCATCTCAGTCCTAAATGGCTGACCCCTTATTCTGAGACTGTGACCCCTGGTTCTAGACTCCCCAGCCAGGGGAAATATCCTTCCTGCATCTATCCTGTCAAGCCCTGTAAGAATTTTGTATGTTTCAATGAGATCACCTCTCATTCTTCTAAACTCTAGAGAATATAGGCCTAGTCTACTCGATCTCTCCTCATAGGACAATCCCCCCATCCCAGGAATCAGTCTGGTGAGCCTTCGCTGCACTCCTTCAATGGCAAGTATATCCTTCCTTAGGTAAGGAGACCAAAACTGTACACAATACTCCAGGTGTGGTCTCACCAGGGCCCTATATAATTGCAGTAAGACGTCTTTACTCTTATACTCAAATCCTCTTGTAATAAAGGCCAACATACCATTTGCTTTCCTATTTGTATGCTGTATCTGCATGTTACCTTTCAGTGATTCGTGTACAAGGACACCCAGGTCCCTCTGAACACCAACATTTCCCAATCTCTCACTATTTAAAAAATACTCTGCTTTTCTGTTTTGCCCACCAAAGTGGATAACTTGACATTTCTTCACTTTATATTCCATTTGCTATGTTCTTGCCCACTCACTTAGCCTGTCTATATCCCCTTGAAGCCTCCTTGCATCCTCCTCACAACTTACATTCCCACCCAGCTTTGTATCATCAGCAAACTTGGATATATTACATTTGATCCACTCATCCAAATCATTGATATAGATTGTGAATAGCTGAAGCCCAAGCACTGATCCTTGCGGTACCCCACTAGTTACAGCCTGCCAATCTGAAAATGACCCGTTTATTCCTACTCTCTGTTTTCTGTCTGTAATTAATCCTCAATCCATGCTAGTATATTACCCCAATCCCATGAGCCCTAATTTTGTTTAATAACCTCTTTAGTGGCACCTTATTGAATGCCTTCTGAGAATCCAAATACACCACATCCACTGGTTCCCCCTTATCTATTCTGCTAGTTACAACTTCAAAAAATCTTAACAGATTCGTCAAACATGATTTCCCTTTCATAAATCCGTGTTGACTCTGCCCAATGTCATTTTTTTCGACCTTTTTGCCCTTTCGGTTAACTTTGTTAATTTGGTTTGCTCATAACTATTTGGCTCAATAATTCATCACAAACTGTTTTTCTCTCGCAGCCCTCCATTCAGTTCAAACAAAAATATTAGAAGAATCAGCAAAACAGAAAACGTTAAAAGCTATTGGGCCAGATCTTGCTGGAAAAATAACAACATCTTAACGACACACTCTATTTGTTAATTTACAAATTGGCCAATAAATTCAGGGGATTAAGGGATACGCCGTGAGTTGCAAATCTGCACAAACGGCATCTTGCCCTTAGCCTCCCCATTATTTTTTAAAAGCTGCTGAATTTGCACATTACTTGCCCATTAAACTAGCCACAAAAGTTCAATCTGGTAATAACAGCGCAAGTATCTTTTTAACTGTGATACTTGTTAATGCAGTGCCAATCTTACTTTTCCTTTGTCTTTTTTTCTTTCTCTCTCTCTTAATCCAATCTTTAATTTCCTCTCTTTCTGTACCTGATTTGACTAATTCACCCACTCTAATTCACTCTCCTTCTCAAGTCGTTCCTGTTTTTTTTCTTTCAATCCATAAATCTCATTGGTTAAGGAGATAGACTGTTGGTCCCACTGTTCACTGAGGTCCCAGACGCTCCGTTGCCCTCGCCACACCGTTATCAGCTCGCATTTCCAGTAAGTTACGGCAGAAACATTTTTTGAGCTGAACGATGCAGAAAATAGTCTAACTAACAGGGCATGCGCGAGATGCCCCGCTCAGCAAAATCCGGCCCATTGTTTCTTTTTCCTTCCTGAGCCACATACCATCTATAGCCAACATGGTGCTCAGTAATTTGACCCTTAGCTTCTAGTGGTGACTTTCTGAGGCAGCCACTAGGACGCTAACCAGATTGGCCTGCAGGCAAATTGGAGAAATATCTCATTTTTGTTGGTGCATATCATAGGTATGAGCCGATATCTATAGGTTACATCACAGACACAAACTTGTATCTATAGGTTACAGCATCGGTGTGCTATGCTCAATAGAATGGAGGGTCTAAAGAGATTAATTTTGGTTCAAATAACACCTTTTATAGAAGAAAGTAGCAGACATTTTTTTTAAATTGTAAACAATTTTACTGCTGACATGAGAAACCCTTCAGTAGTGTTTCCTTTGTAGCTTGGCAGCTCCATTGACAATCATAAGTAACACCCTGGAGTGGCCCCATTACGAATAGCATGTGTCTTCACACTGGCCTGAGAGTCATTCTGGAACTGCCAGGTCCCTCAAAAACATACTGGGGCTTCAAATTTCCCAGCCTGTAGCATGGTTTTGTTGGGTTGGACAGCTCTAGTTCTTGGGCTGGTCTGAAGTTGCACCCTCTTCCACTGTTGACACTGGTGATAGTTCTAATAATAATTTATCAGAACTGTTTAGCAGTGAGGAAAACACTATTTGAGGGTCGGCAATAAAACTGATGTTTTTGAAAAAGAATAGACATTTCTATTTAAAAATATGTAGCACTTTGAACCAAAGAATACTCTTCCTTTGACTTTCCTTTCCCTATAATTTAGCACAGAAAATACTAAATCATTCAGGCACAGCAATACTTTTACAAATAAAATGCATTTTATTTGTAAGACTTTCCTTTTATAACAAGAGAAATACTTTAATTCTTCTTTTAAAAAGATCAGTTATTCACTCTAAACTGGAAACAGCAATTTTCTTTCTTCGCTGGGTGAACATAGAAACATAGAAGATAGGAGCAGGAGTAGGCCATTCGGCCCCTCGAGCCTGCTCCGCCATTCGATGAGATCATGGCTGATCATCCAAACTCAGTACCCTGTACCTGCCTTCTCCCCATATCCCTTGATACCTTTAGCTTTAAGAAATATATCTAACTCATTCTTGAATATATTTAATGACTTGGCCTCAACTACCTTCTATGGTAGAGAATTCCACAGGTTCACCACTCTCTGGGTGAAGAAATTCTTCCTCATTTCTGTCCTAAATGGCTTACCCGTTATCCTTAGATTATGACCCCTGGTTCTGGACTCTCCGACCATCGGGAACATTCTTCCTGCATCTAGTTTGTCCAGACCTGTCAGAATTTTATATGTTTCGATGAGATCCCCTCTCATTCTTCTATACTCCAGCGAGTATAAGCCCAATCGACCCAATCTCTCCTCATATGTCATTCCTGCCATCCCAGGTATCAGCCTTGTGAATCTTCGCTGAACTCCTTCCATGGCAAGAACATCCTTCCTCAGATAAGGCGACCAAAACTGCACACAGTACTCAAGGTGTGGTCTCACCAAGGCCCTGTACAACTGCAGCAGGACATCCCTGTTCCTATACTCAAACCCTTTCGCTATGAAGGCCAACATACCATTTGCCTTCTTCACCGCCTGCTGCACCTGCATGCTTACCTTCAGCGACTGGTGCACAAGGACACCCAGGTCTCGTTGCACTTCCCCTTCTCCCAATCTATTGCCATTCAGATAATAGTCTGCCTTTCTGTTTTTGACACCAAAGTGGATAACCTCGCATTTATCCACGTTATATTGCTTCTGCCACGCTTCTGCCCACTCACCCAACCTGTCCAAATCATCCTGGAGTTTCTCAGTATCCTCCTTGCAGCACACACGCCCACCCAGCTTTGTGTCATCTGCAAACTTGGAGATATTACATTTAGTTCCCTTATCTAGATCATTAATGTATATTGTGAATAGCTGGGGTCCAAGGACCGAACCCTGCGGTACCCCACCAGTCACTGCCTGCCACTCGGAAAAAGACCCATTAATTCCTACTCTCTGCTTTCTGTCCGCCAACCAGTTCTCTATCCAAGTCAATACCTTGCCCCCAATCCCATGTGCCTTAACTTTACACGCTAATCTCTTATGCGGGACCTTATCGAAAGCCTTTTGAAAGTCCAAATACACCACATCTACTGGTTCTCCCTTATCTATTTTCCCAGTTACATCCTCAAAAAATTCCAGTAGATTAGTCAAGCACGATTTACCTTTTGTAAATCCATGTTGACTTTGTCCGATCCTGTCACTGTTTTTCAAGTGCTCAGCTATTACATTATTTATAATGGACTCTAGCATTTTCCCCACTACCGATGTCAGGCTTACCGGTCTGTAATTCCCCGCTTTCTCTCTACCACCCTTTTTGAATAGTGGGGTAACATTAGCTACCCTCCAATCCATGGGTACAGTTCCAGATTCCATCGAATGTTGGAAGATGATCAGCAATGCATCTACTATTTCTAGGGCCACTTCCTTAAGTACCCTAGGATGTAGATTATCAGGCCCTGGGGATTTATCGGCCTTCAATCCCGTCAATTTCCCTAACACCATTTCCCTGCAAATACTGATTTCTTTCAGTTCCTCCCTTTCATCAGACCCTATGTTCTCCAACATCTCTGGGAAGTTATTTGTGTCCTCCTTTGTGAAGACAGAACCAAAATATGCATTTAATTGGTCTGCCATTTCTTTGTTCCCCATTATAACTTCCCCCGCTTCTGACTGCAAGGGACCTACACTTGATTTCACTAATCTTTTTCTCTTCACATATCTATAAAAGCTCTTACAGTCAGTTTTTATGTTCCCTGCAAGCTTACTTTCATATTCTATTTTCCCCTTCTTAATTAATCCCTTTGTCCTCCTTTGTTGAATCCTAAACTGCTCCCAATCCTCAGGGTTACCGCTTTTTCTGACCAATTTATATGCCCTCTCCTTGGATCTTATGCTATCCCTAATTTCCCTTGTTAGCCACGGTTGAGTCACCCTTTTTGTTTTATTCTTATGCCACACTAGGATGAACAAATTCTGTAGTTCATCCATGCAGTCTTTGAATGTTTGCCATTGCCTATCCACCATCAACCCTTTGAGTGACATTCCCCAATCAATCCTGCCCAATTCGCGCCTCATACCATCGTAGTTTCCTTTATTTAAATTCAGGACCCTAGTCTCTGATTCAACTACTTCACTCTCCATCCTAATGAAGAATTCTATCATATTATGATCACTCTGACCCAAGGGGCCTCGTACAACAAGATTGCTAATTAATCCTTTCTTGTTACATAATACCCAGTCTAAGATGGCCTGATCTCTGGTTGGTTCCTCGACATATTGTTCCAGAAAACCATCCCGTAAACATTTTAGGAATTCCTCCTCCACAGTATTTTTACTAATTTGGTTAGCCCAATCTATATGTAAATTAAAGTCACCCATGATGACTGCTGTGCCCTTACTGCATGCTTCTCTAATTTCCCTTTTAATGCCGTCCCCAACCTCCGTATTACTGTTTGGAGGTCTATATACCACTCCCACTAACGTTTTCTGCCCCTTGTTATTTCTCAGTTCTACCCATACAGATTCCGCATCATCAGAGCTAATATCCTTCCTTTCAATTGTGTTAATCCCCTCTTTAACCAGCAATACGACCCCACCTCCCTTTCTTTTTTGCCTATCTTTCCTAAATATTGAATACTCCTGGATGTTGAGTTCCCAGCCTTGGCCACCCTGGAGCCATGTTTCTGTAATCCCAATCAAATCGTATTAATTTACCTCTATTTGCGCAGCTAATTCATCCACCTTGTTCCGAATGCTCCTTGCATTAAGACACAAAGCCTTCAGGCTTGTTTTTTTAACGCTCTCAGACCTATATGAATTATTATTTACTGTGACCATGTTTGATTTAAACCGTTGAGTTCTTTGCCTTCTACTTTTGTTTTTCTCCTTCCTGTCTTTTGCTTTTATCCTTGTTTCCCTTTCCTCTGTCTCCCTGCTCAGGTTCCCAACCCCCTGCCACTTTAGTTTAAACCCTCCCCAACAGCACTAGCAAACACTCCCCCTAGGACATCGGTCCCGGCCCTGCCCAGGTGCAGACCGTCCTGTTTGTACTGGTCCCACCTCCCCCAGAACCGGTTCCAATGTCCAAGGAATTTGAATCCCTCCCCCTTGCACCATTCCTCTAGCCACGTATTCATTTGAAATATCCTCCTATTTCTACTCTGACTAGCACGTGGCACTGGTAGCAATCCTGAGATTACTACCTTTGAGGTCCTATTTTTTAATTTACCTCCTAACTCCCTATATTCTGCTTTTAGGACCTCATCCCGTTTTTGACCTATATCGTTGATGCCTATGTGCACCACGACAACTGGCTGTTCGCCCTCCCCCTCCAAAATGTTCTGTAGCCGCTCCGAGACGTCCTTGACCCTTGCACCAGGGAGGCAACACACCATCCTGGAGTCTCGTTTGCGGCCGCAGAAACGCCTATCTATTCCCCTTACAATTGAGTCCCCTATCACTATAGCTCTTCCACACTTTTTCCTCCCAGCCTGTGCAGCAGAGCCACCCATGGTGCCAGGAAGTTGGCTGCTGCTGCCTTCCCCTGATAAGTCATTCCCCCCCGCCCCCCCCAACAGTATCCAAAGTGGTATATCTGTTTGAGAGGGGGATGGCCACAGGGGACCCTTGCACTACCTGCCTGCACCTCTTACTCTGCCTGGTGGTCACCCATTCACTTCCTGCCTGTACACCCTTTACCTGCGGTGTGACCAACTCGCTAAACGTGCTATCCATGACGTTCTCAGCGTCGCGAATGCTCCAATATGCATCCATCCGCAGCTCCAGCGCCGCAATGCGGTCTATCAGTAACTGCAGCTGGATACACTTCCCACACACATGGTCGTCAAGGACACAGGAAGCGTCCCTGATTTCCCACATATAGCAGGAGGAGCATATCACGGGGCGGAGCTCTCCTGCCATGACTTACCCTTTAATTAATTAATTAAAATTAAATTAAATGAATCCCACCAATTTCACTTCAATTAAATGATATACTCGAGGGCCCTTTCCCGACACTGGCCTCTGTAAAAAGCCCACGAAAGTGAGTTTAACTACTCACTGTGCTGATGCTCTCTCCGCTCCCGACACTGGCCTCTGCAAAAAAAAAAAAGCCCGCGAAAGTGAGTTTAAATACTCACTGTGCTGCTGCTCTCTCCGCTCCCGACACTGAAGATAAGATTATAAACAGTTGCGCCAGTTTGCCTAAAGTATTCTCCTAAAATTGATGGCTTTTAAACTTTGGCCTTCATTGCTTTCTCTTATTCACTGTCAGAGGGTTGGGGGGTTGTTTTTGTGGTGGAATAATTGCATCATACCATTCAGGAGGGAAAATGTATAATTTGTGACCTGATTAAATTGCCACATCAAACAGGAGAAAGATGCATCTGGTTTACAATGAAAGTTTAATAATAGTTATAATATGAAGGGAAACTCCAGGCTCCAACTGAGGAGCAGCCCTTCAGTTTCCTAGCAGTGATTCATTCTTTCATTTTACATATAAAAAAATTCAAAGCAAATGTCAAGCAATATCTTTAGCAAGTGTGCACATACTGTATCAAAGTTACTTGATTTCTCTTTTGGCAGGTATGATGAGATGGGTGTGATTTTCACAGTTGTCATCAGTGACACCACGCTGGAGAATGGCTTAGTACAGCTCAGGAACCGAGATACTACTATGAAAGAAATGGCTCACATCTCAGAAGTGAGAGACTTTCTCACCAAGTACATTCAGGAATCCTGAGAAAAATGGTTATGCATTTCCTGGACGTGTGTATATTTGTAAAAATATGTGCACTCATAGTTAATGAGGCTTAGAATAACATTGATTAATTAAACTGAAGCAATCTGGCTTTCAGTGAGAATGTAAATGATCTTTTGGGTCATTAACTGCATTCTGAAACTTGCTTATACACACTTATGCATACAAGTAGCCTTTTCAGTAGCTGCTTTTTTTTATACAAACAACCTAATTATGTATTATTCATTGCCAATCAACCTGTGCTAGCTGCTGAGAGGTACGTTTTTACAGTGTAGGTTGATTGTTTTTTACCCTTCCTGTGCGAATCTCATTGCTTCATGGTACAGCATGTTGATGCTTAAATTCTGTGCACCATGGTGCAGTACATTGATACTTGAATTCAATATACCAGCAGATTAACAGTAAATTTTCATAATAAATCTCAAACAACCCAAACAAGTTGGAGGGAATTGATAAACAATGCACTGACCAAGCCCTGATAAAAATGATTGTTAACAAACTTGCAATGTGTTGAATCTTGAATTAGAATTTATAACATTAGAATCTCAATCAGATCTGCCAGTATTATTGTTACACTAATGGATCTCCTGTGGCTTTGTCCATGGAAAGTCAGGGCAAAGCCATTTCCCTCGGTGATGGTATAGGTACAGAAATGGGGGTCTACAAATTCTGTACCTGTATCTAGTCTTAGAAGTGTATAGCTACAGGCATGACTAAGTCACAGAATGTAATGCCTAATTAAGGAGTGTGTGGCATACATATCAAATTTAATATATTAAAGAGGAATGTTGAATTTAAGTTTCTGATCCGAAATTGATTCATTTTCAGTGCTCATCATTGCTGTAAGTACATTTACTTGAGTCTGTCAAATAACTAAAATTCAGCATTCTTGCAATGTTTTAGAAACATCTTGCAAATAAATTGCCGAAATCTTGGGAATCTGCTTTATGGATGATTAGAGAACATGTTGGTCTATTCATATTTTGGCATGGGTGAAGTTGTAAAAATAATACAGTAAATTAGTTTTAGATGTTAAATTAGATTCTAATTGGATTAATTAAGAGATTAAAAAACTGAACCGTCTTTGAGCCTCGTGCATGAATCTACAGTGAGTGGAATTGTAGGATGTGGTTTGTTGCCATGATACAGTTCCTTCCCACTCCTGACTTCCATCCTTAAAAAAAGACATGCATTTATATAACTCCTTTCACGACCACTGGATGTCCCCAAGCACTTTACAGCTAATGAAGTACTTTTTGAAGTGTAGTCACTGTTGTAATGTAGGAAATTCGATAAGTTCCCTAAACTCTGCTTTCCAGTGAGGGTTATGTCCTTGTGGGGAGGGAGGGAAAAGCCTGGGGTTGAGTTGCTGCACACCTAACAGCATTCCCAGAGGTCTGGGAGCTAATTACCTCCCCACTATCTGGGCAGTGGAAACAGAGTTGGGGTGATGAAAAAGAATGATGCATTTTTAAACAAAAATGGGACTTAACAGATCTGACCTTTTTTTATTCTTAATGATTCACGTGTGAAGATGAGGTGGAAAAATTATCAAGTTTGAGTCACTCATATCATGTTTGTGGATTCTCCCGTAAATTGAATTCATTGTCAACTTTTAAGACGGGAGGAAAAAAAAGTGTAATTTATAAATTGTGTGAAGAAATAAACTTTTTCAGCGAATTATTTATAATAGAAGTAAACAATAACTGTGATGTTCTTCCTCATTTAACCTACACACAATTAGGAAAGTCCCTCCATTTAAATTTTGAGACTCAGTGCAGTAATCTTTCCCTTTACTTGTTTCTCCCCGCACCCTTCATGTTTCTTGGCCACTGTCTGTATTCTGTTTTTTTTTACAAAACAACAGTAACAGCACCTGGCTGTGAACGATTTTGGGATGTCCTGAGACGTGAAACGCACTATGTTAATGCTAGTTTGTTCTTCAAGAATAGGGTAGTTTTGCCCTTTTTGGTGCAGCAGTGATCCTTTTTTTTTCCTTTGCTCTTGTTGTTTTTCCAATTTTTAGATCTAATTCACAATTTTTTGGCAACTTTTAAATCTGAACAGTGCTTGATGGTACTGTGGGGTTTTCATTTACGGATGCTTTGTACCATTTTCAGCCACAGTTCAGTTTTACAATTATAGTTTCCACTATATCTGCTTCATGGCAGTAGCAAGTTTCAAAACTTGTCGAATACCTCACAGCCTTTCCACCATCAGACACTCAACTGTTGTCTTTGACACCTTCCTTGAAGCTAAGATTTAATTGTGTGTCAGGACTATTTAAAATCATAGTCATAACGGCACAGAAGGACGCCATTCGGCCCCTCGAGTCCATGCCGGCTCTCTAGAGCAATCCAGTCAGTCCCATTCCCCCGCTCTATCCCCGTAGCCCTGCAAGTTTATTTCCCTCAAGTGCCTATCCAGTCTCCCCTTGAAAACATTGAGTGTCTCCGCTTCTACCACTTGTCGGCAGCGAATTCCAGGTCATCACCACTCGCTGCGTAAAAAAGTCTTTCCTCACATCCCCCCTGTATCTCTTGCTCAAAACCTTAAATCTGTGTCCCCTAGTCCTTGTACCATCAACTAGTGGGAACAGCCTTTCCCCGTCTAGCCTATCCAAACCCGTCATAATCTTATACACCTCTATCAAATCACCCCTCAACCTCCTTTGCTCTAATGAAAACAAATCCAGCTTCTCCAACCTGTCCTTGTAGCTAAGATCCCCCATCCCCGGAACCATTCTGGTAAATCTCCTCTGCACCCTCTCGAGCCTTCACATCCTTCCTAAAATGTGGTGACCAGAACTGGACGCAATACTCCAGTTGTGGCCTAACCAGCGCTTTATAAAGGTTCAGCATAACTTCTCTACTTTTGTACTCAATACCTCTATTTATGAAGCCCAAGATCCCATATGCTTTGTTAACCACTCTCTCAATATGTCCTATCACCTTCAGGGACCTATGCACATTAACTCCCAGGTCCCTCTGTCCCTGCACACTCTTTAAAACTGTGCCATTAAGTGTATATTGCCTCTCCCTCGTCATCCTCGGTTCCGAGGGATTGCCTAAGAAGAAGATATTGCCTCTCCCTGTTTCTTCTGCCAAAATGCATCACCTCACACTTCTCGGTATTAAATTCCGTCTGCCCATTCTGCTAGCCTTTCTATGTCCTGTTGCAGTCGATTGATGATATCATCACTGTTTGCCACACCAAGTTTGGTGTCATCGGCAAATTTAGAAATTCTACTCTGTATTCCAATATCCAGGTCATTTTTATATAAAAAGCAGTGACCCCAGCACTGACCCTTGGGGAACACCACCGTCTACCATCCTCGAGGCTGAAAAACAGCCATTTGCTGCAACTCGCTGTTTTCTGTCCTTAAGCCAATTCCTTATCCAAGCTGCCACTGACCCACCTATTCCATGAGCCTCAATTTTGTTAACCAGCCTTCTATGTGGTACTTTGTCAAACGTCTTCCGAAGATCCATGTAGACAACATTCCCTTCATCAATTCTCTGTTACTTCATCAAAAAATTCAATTGGATTAGTCAAACACGATCTGCCTTTTACAAACCCGTGTTAGCTCTCCTTAATTAGCTTAAACCTTTCCAAATACCCGTAAATTTTTTCCTTGATTATTGTTTCTAAAACTTTACCCACCACTGATGTTAAACTGACCGACCTGTAGTTACTAGGCTTGTCCTTGCACCCTTTCTTGAACAATGGTATCACATTTGTCACTTTCCAATCCTCAGGCACCTCCCCCGCATCTAAGGAAGATTGGAAAATTATGGCAAGCACTTCCGCTATCTCCTCCCCCAATTCCCTTGGCAACCTGGGATGCAAGCCATCTGGACCAGGCGACTTGTCCACTCTAAGCATACCCAGCCTTTCTAGTACATCCTGTCTATCAATTTTCACCCCTTCCATTGCTTCTACCTTTTCCACTTCTACAGATATTTTGTCAGCATCCACCTCCTTAGTAAACACCGATACAAAGTACTCATTGTCTAGCTTTGCCCGGCGTCTCTAAGCATATATCACCTTCTTTGTTTCTAATAGGCCCTCCCCGCCTCTTACTGTTTACATGCCAGTAGAAAATTTTGGGGTTCCCTTTTATGTTAACCGCCATTCTACTCTCATATTCTCTCTTTGCCAATCTTATTTTCATCTTCACATCCCCTCTCAACTTATTGTATTTGGTCTGGTTCTCCCTTGAAGAATTCACCTGACATGCATCATACACTATTTTTGTTTCATCATCTTCTCTATCTCCCTCATCATCCAAGGAGCCCTTGCTTTGGTTCCCTTACCCTTCCCTCTTGTTGGAATGTACCTAGCCTGTACTTGGAACATCTCCTCAAAGATCACCCATTGTTCCGTTGCAGTTTTTCCTGTCAGTCTTTGGTTCCATTTTACCCTGGCTAGATCCTTTCGCATCCCATTGAAGTTAGCCCTATTCCAGTTTAGAAGTTCCACTCTCGATTGTTCCTTGCTCCTCTCCATTGCTAATCTAAATCTTATGATACGATGATCACTCGTATCCAAGTGTTCTCCCACAGATACTTGGTCGACCTGGCCCACCTCATTCCCCAGCACCAGATCCAGCAATGCCTCCTTCCTAGTTGGGCCAAGAACATATTGGTCAAGGAAATTCTCCTGAACACATTTCAGAAATTCCTCCCCCTCCTTTCCCTTTACCCTAGCATTATCCCAATCGATATTTGGGTAATTAAAGTCCCCCAATATCACTACTCTATAGCTCTTGCATATCTCTGCGATTTCCCTGCAGTTTTGCTCCTTTACCTCCCTCTCACTATTTGGAGACCTATAGAATACCCCCAATAGCGTGATCATACCCTTTTTGCTCCTCAGCTCTAACCAAATAGATTCTGTCCTTGTCCCCTCAAGAACATCCTCCTTTTCCAACACTACAATGTCTTCCTTAATCAGCCCTGCCACTCCACCTCCCTTTTTTCCTTCCCTATCTTTTCTGAACACCTTGTACCCTTGAATATTAAGTGCCCAGTCCTCACCGTTTTTAAGCCACGTTTCCGTTACTGTCACATCATACTGCCACACAGCTAATTGTGCTTGTAGCTCACCAACCTTATTCACCACACTTTGTGCATTTACGTACATGCATTCTAAACCCATTTTTGTATTTTTCGTATCTAATATGGTACTACTACCGCCTCCAGTACTATCTTCTCTAGTACTATCCAACACACTCACTCTTTTATGCACCTTATTCCTCTTTTCTACTCCTATACGCTGGTGCTCATCCCCCTGCCAAGCTAGTTTAAACCCTTCCCAACAGCACTAAGAAACCTCCCCGCAAGAATATTGGTCCCGGCTCTGTTGAGGTGTAACCCGTCTGGCTTGTACAGGTCCCACCTTCCGCAGAAATGGTCCCAATGCCTCAGGAATCTAAATCCCTCCCTCCTGCACCATCTCTCCAGCCACGCATTCATCTGTTCTATCCTCCTATTCCTGTACTCACTAGCACGTGGCACTGGGAGTAATCTGGAGATTACTACCTTTGAGGTCCTGCTTTTTAATCAATCTCATAGCTCCCTAAACTCTGCCTGCAGGACCTCATCCCTCTTTCTACCTATGTCGTTGGTACCGATATGGATAACGACATCTGGCTGTTCACCCTCCCCCCTCAGTGTCCTGCAGCCGCTCAGTGACATCCTTGACCCTGGCACCAGGGAGACAACATACCATTCTGGAGTCACGTCTACGGCCGCAGAAACACCTGTCTGCTCCCCTAACTATCGAACCCCCTACCACTATTGCTCTTCCACGCTTCTTCCTCTTTCCCCCCTCCCCCCCCGGTACAGCTGAGCCACCCATGGTGCCGTGAACTTGACTCTGGCTGCACTTCCCAGAGGAACCATTGCCCTCACCACTACTCAGAACAGAATACTGGTTGGGAGTCCTGCACTACCTGCCTGGTCCTCCTCCTTCTGTCTGGTGGCCACCCATTCCATCTCTGCCTGCATACTCTTAAGCTGCGGGGTGACCACCTCTAGAAATGTGCTATCCACGTAACTCTCAGCCTCGCGGATGCACCGCTCAAGCTCCGAAACCCGGAGCTCGAGTTGCTGTAGCTGGCGACACTTCCCGCACATTTGGTCATCCAGGCTACGCAAAGCGTCCAGGACTTCCCACATGGCACAGGAAGTGCACTCCACGGGACTGAGCTGCCCTGCCATGCCTCTATTTAATAGACTAAGAACTAACCTAGCAGAAATAAACTTAAAACTTAACTAAAAAAAAACTTAACAAAAAGCACTCCCCAGCTACTCACCAATCAGCTCTTTCCCTCTATTTAATAGGCTATTAACTAACTTAGCAGAAATAAACTTTAAAAAAAATACTCTCACCAGCTACTCGCCAATCAGCTCCTTCCCTTGTGCCGATGTCACTTTTTTTACTTTGACGTCACTTTTTCAAAAAATGCCTCTGTTGAGTTGCTGCCGTTCCTTTTAACTGCTCTGCTCTCGCTGTGCTCCCTCCAGGTCCGCTTCTTCCGGTCTCCAATGTAGTACCACAGCTTCTGAAGATGGTGAAAACTGCAGGAAAGGAATCCTGGTCAATTGAATAGTTGATTTTGTCCTGGCTCTAGTATATGGTATATTAAGTCCCATTTCTGCTTGATTGGGATTGCTTGATGGTGTGCTCGTTTGTAGTTGTGGCTCATTCTGAAAGAGCTTGAATGGTAAAGGAGAAGATTTCAGGGTTGACAAAATCTCTGACAACTCCAGCATCCACTACAGATGTACAAACCAGGTGCTGTGGGTTGATTACCAGTGCTAACTAGATGACTAAGATGTTGGTTGATGCCTAGGCATTTTCATAGTGTCCACCAGCGAAGTTATTGACTTTGACCCTTTGACCAATGCAAGCGTTGTGGCATTGGTACCTGTGCAAGTTGAC
This sequence comes from Squalus acanthias, assembly GCA_030390025.1. Taxonomy (NCBI): domain Eukaryota; kingdom Metazoa; phylum Chordata; class Chondrichthyes; order Squaliformes; family Squalidae; genus Squalus; species Squalus acanthias. The sequence goes on from JASTWF010001026.1 coordinate 39,377, forward strand.
TTGGACACTTGGCCCAGGCCACTGACATCATCACCAGCCCACCAGTGTCAGCACAAGCCGAAATTGAGGGCATCATCTGAAAAGCCATGTAGGATCTCCTTAAACAAATCTTTGCTGACGGTCTGTCATATGGAGTAAGTTATGTCAGGGGTTGGGAGTTTATCACTGTACCTAGCTAGTGGACTGCACTGGTCACCAGCAAGAAATCTTCAATATACTTTTGATGTACCAGGATTACTACAGTAGTTCAAAGAACCTGTGGTACCCTTATGCCCAGAAGAGGAACAGGTAGATTTTGCTTCTTCTTGAAACAAGAAATGGGAGCAATAGTGGAAATCCCCTTCTGGAAGGTCCTCAGACCGCTGGAGCAGGCAAAGGATATTGCACTGACCTGCGTATGGTTGTTTTGCATCCCAAATGGTCACATGGCTTTTGGCTGATTTCTTCAGGAGCTGCAACTTTGATGGAATTGCTATTCTTTGATAACAGCTTGTTCAGGGAGCAAACTGAACCACTCTGGAAAGTTATGAGTATCCGTGCCATACATGGCACAGGGGTGGGACTGGGCAATTACTCTTTTCAACCTAGTTGAGAGTTCAGTGAGGAAGAGAAATGTTTCCTCAGGAAGGTAATAAGAAGACCACAGCTCATTCTTGCTCTATCTCCATTATGTTGCCTCTTCCATCCCAACCACTGGAGGGTAACAGACAGTTCTATGGAAAGTGGCATTCATTTTCAGATGTATCAGGGCAGAGACTATGCTCTTCTCTTTCAGGGGCCGCTTCTGAAATTCAACACTTTTCCTGGCAATCTGAGGATTTTCAGATTCACAGTACTGTGTGCAGGGACTATGGAAAAGGTACCTGAAGCCTGAAAAACACCTGGTTCTACCCCTGCAACTTTGTAAATCACAAAGGATTTTCAGACTATCCTGGGTATCCATGCCTAGATGCACTTCCCAGTGTAGTTCAACAAGTACAAGCTACTGTTGTTTGGTGTAACATTGGCCTCCACTGTTTTCATAAAATACCTTAGTCGTGGGAGCCCCCGAGGCAAGGCGGACTTCATATATAATTGTATCTAATATAAATAACCTCATCCGAGTCCTTGCTGGAAGTACTTGGTATTTAACTGGTAGAGGATTCTGGCTGCAACCTATTTACAGGACTTGGTCTTCATAGGAGTCCAATTCCAGTTGGGAGCTGGGGAAATGTCTCCTCCGTTGATCAATTGAGGCGATACAGGTCTGTTTTCTGAGAATGGGACAGGTTTTTTCCCAATCTCTAACTAGTCAAATTTGTGAATTTTGTACTAGTGTGTCTTGTCGTATGTTTGCTTTCCAAGATAAATAGACTGTTTATTTCCATCTTGTCTATTTATTGAAAATGATGAGTGTGTCAAGATTCTTAATATACTCCGCTGTACACATTAATGTTGGTGGCACTGTGAATGTAACATTGTTACCAATTGATTAGTGACGCAGTATCCAAGGTTATGTCACAACTCCGTTTTAGACACTCATTATTCCCAAGCATAAGCCTTTCAGTAAAAATATTGCGCGTTACTGGGAATGCTAAAAACATCCAAATAAGCAGAATGTGTTCTTCAAAAATCGGAGCTGTCTGAAAGCAAATGTAAATTAACTGGAAGTTTGTATTGCTGGATCACTGGATTACCTCTTTTGAGGGTTTCTACCAAAGTGAGGCAAATTCTAGTGTACGCCTGTGAACAATAACTCTTACTAACTGGGGTAGAAAATCTTCTGCATTTGCACGCACATCTTCCTTTTCCAAAGAGATTTTCACAGGTTTCTCATTATTGATGACAGTGAAGGCAACTTCCTTGAACTGTTCCGTACGGTTCATTGAGAAACTTTTGCCCTCGTACCGTTTAATTACACAAATCCAGGAATAAAACTGTCTTGGTAAACAGGTTTGCTGTGATTGTATTGCAATTATCTAATTCTGCAATGGAGACGTTTATAAGAAGCAGTGAGTATTAAAATTCTACATACAGTTCTGAACAAGCCACTTAATGATTGGGGTTGTGTTTTGGGTAGAAAATCCAGACTTGCTTTGGGTAGATTTATCCCATTGTTAGATGTAATACTCTGAAGTCAAAATGTTGTTTCTTTTTTTTTCTCCCCTCATTACTATCCAGGAACAGTAATGTTCCTTTGCAAATGTCTGGTTTTACAGGATTAATTAAAACCTTGGCTACATTTTTGAAACTTTGTTGTGATTTTTTTTATTGTGGTTTCAACATTACAGTATGACACTTCTTATTTTAGCCATCAGGAAAATGAACAACTTGTTCAGCATAATTTTCGGAAAAGACTGATTTAGTTCACACATCTGCAATTCCTGTACTGATACTGTTGTGGCTGCCGCGAAACACGAATTAAGGCCGAGTCCATGTGTGGAACACCAAGCTTTTAATTACATCTGCCTGGTAAAATGGCTGCGAACCAACTGATCTGAAAACTCTGAGGCCACGCCCACTCCTTTTCTCCTGCCTTAAAGGCAAGGTGCCCGATTTATTGTCCACGGACGGAAAAGTGGATTGCGCCCGTTTAGGTGGCGATCCACCACACAGCTCCCCCCAGAATCCGCTTAGGAGGTGTGGACGAGACGGTGCGGTGGTCTGATGGGCCGGCCGGAGTGGCTCTTGTAGGACGCCGGTGGACGTGGAACGGCCGGGCGTGGAGCAGCCGGGTGAACCGGCTTGAGGGCAGGTCGGCTGCGTGGCGGTGGACGAGCTACAGGGACCTGCTCACCGGGCTCCGAGTGTGCTGGCTTGAGTCAGTCAACCGACACTTTGTCGGTCCTGTTGCCCACTTGCAGGGTGAAAAATTTGTCCCCAGCCTGTAGCACTTTGTAGGGCCCATTGTATGGGGGTTGAAGGGGTCCGCGGTGGACGTCGTGCCGGACGAAAACGAACCGTGCCTGGTGCAGGCTTAGTGGGACGTGTGAGGTGGATTCGCCGTGTCGGGCAATGGGCACCGGGGCGAACTATAGCGAAGTCGTGGCGTTGCTGGTCAGCTGACCAGGGTGTCGTGGCAGTGGGCAGGAACTCGCCGGGTATGCGCAGCGGCTGACCGTACACGAGCTCTGCTGCCGATGTGTGGAGGTCTTCTTTAACCGCGGTGCGCAGGCCGAGGAGGACCCACGGAAGTCGGTCGGTCCAGGCGCCGTCCTGGAGGCTGGCTCGAAGAGTAGCCTTCAAGGATCTGTGGAACCGCTCACACAGTCCGTTGGCTTGGGGGTGGTACGCTGTGGTGCGGTGAATGGTCACCCCGAGATTGCGTGCGACGGCGGTCCAGAGTTCAGAGGTAAATTGCGGACCTCTGTCCGACATCATGTCGGAGGGGACGCCGAACTGCGACCCAGGTGCTGACGAAGGCTCTGGCGATGTCGGCGGTGGTGGTAGAGGTCAGTGGAATTGCCTCGGGCCAGCGCATGGTGCGGTCAACGATCGTCAGCAAGTGCGTGTGGCCTTGCGACGGCGGCAGGGGCCCGACGATGTCCACGTGGATGTGGTCGAATCTACGCGAAGGGACGGTTAACTCCTCAAGGGGTGCTTTCGTGTGTTGCTGCACCTTGGCCCGTTGGCAGGCTAGGCAGGAGTTGGCCCAAGTGCGCACATCCTTGCGAAGGCCGTGCCAGACAAAGCGGTTGGCTACCAATTTGATGGATGCGCGGGCGCCGGGGTGGGAGAGGTTGTGGAGAATCTCGAATACCCGGTGGCGCCAGGACGCTGGGACGACGGGCCGAGGTTGACATAGGGATATGTCGCACTTGACCGTGACTGCGGTCGGGCCACAGGCGATGTCGGCCAGGCGTAGCCCTGGCAGGTTGGTAGGTGCGGAGAGCAGATCAGGGTCGGTGATCTGGTCTGCTGCGAGTTGAGCGTAGTCGACTGCCAGGTGTGCGGCGTGGATGGCGGGGCGGGAGAGGCAGTCGGCTACCACATTGTCTCGGCCGGGGACGTGTTGGATGTCCGTGGTGACCTCGGACACTGCCGCGAGCTGGCGCTGCTGCCTGGCGGACCAGGGGTCGGTTGTCTTTGCCATTGCGAATGTCGGGCTTGTGGTCGACAAACACAGTGAAGGGGTGGACCTCCAGCAAAAACCGAAAATGGCGGACCGCCAGGAACAGCGCGAGGAGCTCGCGGTCGAAGGTGCTGTACTTGACCTCCGGGGGGCGTAGTTGGCGGCTGAAGGAGGCAAGTGGTTGCCAGGCGCCGTTGACCCACTGCTTATACACGGCGCCGACCGCGTGGTCGGAGGCGTCCGTGGTGAGCGCTACCCTGACATTGGGCCGTGGGTGCGCGCGCAGGGTGGCGTTGGCGAGCGTGGTCTTGGTGGAGTCGAAGGCGGCTGACGCGTCTGCCGTCCATTCGACCGTCATCCTGCCGCGGAGGGCTTCATACAGGGGCCTCATGAGGGACGCCGCTTTGGGGATGAAGCGGTTGTAGAAATTCACCATCCCGAGGAACTCCTGAAGGCCTTTGATGGTGGTGGGGTGGGGAAATTGTTGGACGGCCTGCACCTTGGTGGGCAGGGGAATGGCCCCAGCATGGGTGATGTGGTGGCCGAGGAAGTCGATCTTGTCCAGGCCGAACTGGCATTTGGCTGGGCTGAGGATGAGCCCGTGGTCGCTGAGGCGCCCGAACAGGATGCGAAGGTGTTCGAGGTGTTCCTGCTTGGAGGAACTGGCTACCAGGATGTCGTCCAGGTAGACGAACAGGAACTTCAGGTCCCGAAGGACCGAGTCCATGAGCCATTGGAATGCCTGGGCCGCGTTTTTGAGGCCGAAGGGCATCCGCAGGAACTCAAAAAGGCCGAAGGGGGTGATTACGGCCATCTTGGGGACGTCCGCGGCGTGGACGGGGACTTGGTGGTAGCCGCGCACCAGGTCGACCTTGGAAAAGACTGAGCTGCCGGCCAGTCTAGCCGAGAAGTCCTGGATGTGCGGCACGAGGTACCGATCAGGGGTGGTGGCGTCGTTGAGGCGGCGGTAATCCCCGCAGGGGCGCCAACCCCCGCCTGGTTTGGGGGCGATGTGGAGTGGGGAGGCCCAGGGACTGTTGGAACGGCGGATGATGCCGAGCTGTTCCATGGTGGCAAACTCGGTCCGCGCGATCTCCAGTTTGGCCGGGTCCAGCCTGCGGGCGTGGGCGTACACTGGGGGGCCTGTGGTGGGGATGAAGTGTTCCACCCCGTGTTTGGCGGCCTCTGCGGAGCAGGTCGGATTGGTAAGGGCCGGGAATTTGACCAGGAGTGCCGAGTAGTCATCCGTGGCCCGGGCGTGGCACTGTGACGCCATGTCGGCGGGTTGACGGGGGGCCATGGCGCCTAGGATGGGGGACATGGTATTCATGTCCACGAGGCGGTGTCGAGGGATGTCTACCAGTAGGCCGTGGGCGCACAGGAAATCTGCGCCGATGAGAGGGGAGAGCACCTTGGCAGTGATAAACTCCCATCGGTAGCGGCGACCAGCGAGGTCGAGGGTGACTGTGCGGGTGCCGTACGTCTGGATGTCCGAGCCGTTAGCAGCAGCCAGCGCCGGTCCTCGTTTGCCCTTTTGGATGTCGAGGGAGGAGGCCGGGATGATGCTGTGCTGAGCTCCAGTGTCGCACAGGAACCGGCGGCCGGTTTTGTCATCCGTGACGTACAGCAGGGAGCCCGCGTGGCCCACGGCCATCGCGGGGGCTGGTACGGGGGCGGACTTGAAAGAGCAGGGAGGTGTGCACCATTGTGCCCTGGCGCCGAACCGTGCGTGGTAGTAACAGTGGCCCAGGTTAGTGGGGCGCAAAGGCCCCGTGAGCCCGGTGGCTGGGCCTTGTGGTGGCCGGTGAGGGGCGCGCCCAGGCAGTGGCTGCCAGGTCCGGAGTGACGTCGCGGCTGGAGTGAGCGGACAGCAGCTTGTCGGCCTCATCGGCCAGGGCTTCCAGGTCCGTGAGGCCGGACGCCACGATCGCTGGGCGGATGCTGAGAGGTAGCTGGCGGATGAACAGCGTGCAGAAGAGGGATCCGGGTGCGCTCTTGTCGGTGAGGGAGAGCATGTGGGAGAGGAGGTCTGACGGTGAGGCATCACCGAGGCCTGGAAGGTCGAGGAGGTGGCAGTTTCGCTGGTATGCCGAGTCCGTAAATTTTTTAAGGAGCGCGGCCTTAAGATGTGCATACTTGCCCTCCTCTGGTGGGTTCTGCAGCGCTGTCCAGACCTTCGTAACTGTGGAGCTACTGAGTGATGTGACGAGATAGTCGTACTTCGTCCCATCTGTGGTGATGTTTCGCAGCCGGAAACGCGACTCGGCTTGGAGGAACCAGGCTTCGGGCTGGTTTTCCCAAAACTCCGGCAGTTTCACGGAAACTGCGTTCGTGTCCGCCATTGCAGTGCTCGGAATACGTTCTGAGCGTCGGGGTCATCAATGTTGTGGCTGCCGCGAAACACGAATTAAGGCTGAGTCCATGTGTGGAACACCAAGCTTTTAATTACATCTGCCTGGTAAAATGGCTGCTAACTAACTGATCTGAAAACTCTGAGGCCACGCCCACTCCTTTTCTCCTGCCTTAAAGGCAGCATATGCCTTAAAGGCAAGGTGCCCGATTTATTGTCCACGGACGGAAAAGTGGATTGCGCCCGTTTAGGTGGCGATCCGCCACAATACTACTTTTCATACTGTACATCTGATTCCAAAGGTCAAACCTTTATTTTCGTTCATGCAATTTGTTGGCTCAAAATTTTCTAGTTGCATTCGTGCCAATGATTTGGACTTTTCTTTCAATAATGAACTGTTTATAGGAGCACTTTGAACTCTTGCTGTCATAACCTATGTGAAGGGAGCATTGTTACCTTTGTGCTTTTTGCCCTATGTCTGTTGGTGTCTGGATTTTAATTCTGGATTCAATCTTGGAATTTTTTTTGTGTGAATCCTTAACGTACATGACTGGTGATTTCTCTGGAAGGAGCAGATTTTCTGGGGTGAATAGCCTTTTCTCATTCCCGTCTTATGATAACTGCTTCCTGTGGCTTGTCCTTTGTTAATGCCTTGCATTTTATTATGTTTTTGATTTATGTTGGGCAGTTGTGTGCTTGCAAAATGGTGCATATGAGAGAATTGTTACACCATTATGTGCCGTAGTATTCTTTCCTCATCACAATTGCATATTGCTTTATCATTGCACATTTTACTTCTCAGTATCATATTATTCATTTTGTACAGAAGATATGGAATGGGCACGTTTCATGGGAAGGAACATTGGGCAGCAATATCTACAACATAGTAAAATGTCATTTTGAAATTCACATTATTGCAGCTTATGCATTTATCCGTGTCTCAATTTACAGGTGGTTTTGCGCTAAATATTCTCTTGGGTTCAGCGCCGCTGGTTACTCCCATGAGTGGACCTTGTGACCCCCACCATCTGGAGTGCACCTTTTTCTACCCAAAATCTAATTAAATGATAGCTTGACCCAGGCATTGTAACAGAGAACCCTTGCTCTGTATACTGGCAACTGAAATATCACACGTGCCATCCTGTATATTTTCCTCTTTTTACGGCCAGTGGTCTATTCTATCAAGACGAAGCACCGCTTCAAACCAACTAGTTTATTTTGCATAAAATACCTGAATGAACAGTACACAGTTTTCACAGTGAGAACAAACAATTTTTCTATGTTCCTTGGTTATAAGAACATAAGAAGTAAGAGCTGGAGTAGGCCATATGGCCCCTCGAGCCATTCAATAAGATCATGGTTGATCATTGACTTCAACTCCACTTTCCCGCCCGATCTCCATATCCCTCGATTCCCCTAGAGTCCAAAAATCTTATCTATCTCAGCCTTGAATATACTCAAAGACTCCGCATTCACAGCCATCGGGCAGAGAATTCCAAAGGTTCACAACCCTCTAAGTGAAGAAATTCCTCCTCATCTCAGTCTTAAATGGCCTACCCCTTATCCTGAGATACAATGCCCCCTATTTCTAGACACTCCAGCCAGGGAAACAACCTCTCAGCATCTACCCTGTCAATCCCCTTCAGAATCTTGTATGTTTCAATGCGATCACCTCTCATTCTTCTAAACTCCAGAGAGTATAGGCCCATTCTACACAATCCCTCATCATAGGACAGCCTTCTCATCCTAGGAATCAATCTAGTGAACCTTCGTTGCACTGCCTCCAAGGCAAGTATATCCTTCCTTAGATAAGGAGACCAAAACTGTGCACAGTACTCCAGGTGTGGTCTCACCAAGGCCCTGTACAATTGTAGCAAGACTTCCTTACACTTATACTCCAACCCCCTTGCAATAAAGGCCAACAAGCCATTTGCCTTCCTTATTGCTTGCTGTAGCTGCATGCTAGCTTTCTGTGTTTCTTGCATGAGGACACCCCCAAATCTCTCAACGCCAACATTTGAAAGTTTCTCACCATTAAAAAAATATTCTGTTTTTCTATTCTTCCTACCAAAGTGAATAACCTCACATTTCCCTACATTATACTCCATCTGCCACCTTACTGCCCACTCACTTAGTCTATCTATATCCCTTTGCAGACTCTGTGTTCTCCTCACAGCTTACTGTCCCACCTAGCTTTGTATCATCAGCAAACTAGGACACATTACAGTCGGTCCCTTCATCTAGGTCATTAATATAGATTGTAAATAGCTGAGGCCCCAACACTGATCCTTGCAGTACCCCACTAGTTACAGCCTGCCAACCTGAAAAAGATCAGTTTATCCCTACTCTGTTTTTTGTCCGTAAACCAATCCTCTATCCATGCTACTATATTACCCCCAACCCCATGAGCCCTAATATCGTGTAATAACCTTTTATGTGGCACCTTATTGAATGCCTTTTGGAAATCCAAAAATACTACATCTACTGGTTCCCCTTTATCTACCCTGCTAGTTACACCCTCAAAAAACTCGAATAAATTTGTCAAACATGATTTCCCTTTCATAAAACCATGTTGACTGCCTAATCATGTTATGATTTTTGAAGTGACTTGATACCACTTCCTTAACAATGGATTCCAGCATTTTCCCGACGACTGATGTCAGGCTAACTGGCCTGTAGTTCCCTGTTTTCTCTCTCCCTCCTTTCTTGAATAGCGGTGTTACATTTGCGACCTTCCAATCCGCTGGGACCATTCCAGAATGTAGGGAATTTTGGAAGATCAAAACCAATGCATCCACTATCTCTTCAGCCACCTCTTTTTTAGAACCCTAGGGATGTAGGCCGTCAGGTCCAGGGGATTTGTCGACTTTTAGTCCCATTAGTTTCTCTAGTACTTTTTCTCTACTGATATTAATTACGTTAAGTTCCTCACCCTCATTAGACCCTTGGTTCCCCACCATTTTTGGTATGCTTTTTGTGTCTTCTACTGTGAAGACTGATTCAAAATATTTGTTTAACATTTCTGCCATTTCTTTATCCCCCCATAATAATTTCTCCTGTCTCAGCCTCTAAGGGACCAATATTTATTTTTGCTACTCTCTTCCTTTTTACATACTTGTAGAAACTCTTACAATCTGCTTTATATTTCTTGCTAGTTTTCTCTCATTCTATTTTTTCCCTCTTAATTTTTTGGTCAACCTTTGCTGGTTTCTGAAACTCTCTCAATCCTCAGGCTTACTATTCTTCTTTGCAACATTATAAGCTTCTTCTTTCAATCTAATGCTATCGTTAACTTCTTTAGTTAGCCACGGTTGATCACTTTTCCCGTGGAGTTTTTGTTTCTCAATGGAATGTATTTTTGTTGAGAATTATGAAATACTTCTTTAAATGCTAGCCACTGCTTATCTACTGCCATACCTTTTAATCTATTTTTCCAATCTACTTTAGTTAACTCGCCCCTCATACCTATGTAATTGGCTTTATTTAAGTTTAAGACTCTAGTTTCAGACTTAGGCAAGTCACTCTCAAAATTAATGTGAAATTCTATCATATTATGATCACTCTGCCCCAGAGGATCCTTTACTATGAGATTGCTAATTAACCCTGTCTCATTACACAATACAAGATCTAAAATAGCCTGTTCCCTGGTTGGTTCCATGACACATTGTTCTAGGAAACTGTCCTGAATGCATTCCATTATCTCGTCCTCCAGACTACCTTTGCCAATTTGATTTGTCCAGTCTATATGAAGATTAAAGTCCCCCAAGATTATTGCATTACCTTTGTTGCAAGCTCCTACTATTTCTTGATTAATATTCTGTCCCAACGGTATAGCTACTATTAGGGGGCCTATATACTACTCCTACCAGTGTTTTCTGCCCCTTGTTATTTCTTATCTCCACCCATACTGATTCTACTTCCTGATCTTCCGAGCCGAGATCTTGTCTCGCTACTGTCCTTATGTCATCCTTTATTATCAGGGCTATTCCCCCTCCTTTTCCATTCTGCCTGTCTTTTCAAAACGTCAAGTACCCTGGAACATTTAGTTCACAACCTTGGCCACCTTGCAACCATGTCTCTGTAATGGCTATTAGATCAAACCCATTTATCTCTATTTGTGCCACTAGTTCGTCTATCCTGTTACGAATGCTTCGTGCATTCAGATGAAGAGCCTTTAATTTAAATTTTTTACCATTATTCCCTGCTTTGACCTTATTGTCTTCTGCACTGCTACCATTAAACTCTCTGTCCCTTCCTGTCACACTGCTTATTTTTACCCAAATTGCTACACTGCTCTATTGCCTTGACCTTTCTCTTTAGGTTTCTAAATTTGCCCTCCCCCCCCCCCCCCTTTTTTTAGTTTAAAGCCCTATCTACAGCCCTAATTATTCGATTCGCCAGGACACTGGTCCCTGTGGAGCCCGTCCCGAATATTATGAAAAATAATATGTAACAAGTAGCTCTTCAAACATGGCCTCACTTCTCTAGCTGAGCTAAACTGGTTCAGACTTTTAAAACTCATGCAACTTTTTGCTGTTGTGAAAACACTGATCGCCCTGTGCTGTGGGAAAGAGAAAGACAGACTTCTGAGAATTCCTCCTCGTCTATGTATACCATTCATAATTTAATTAACCTAGCATAGCCCCAATATTGTACAAATCTTTAGTGATGGCTTAAAATGTTTATCAATGCTACGACTATTTCAGCTAGCTGGCCTTCCGAGTTCTTCTGACTGTTTTGAAGCTACAGTAAGTTGCATAAGTATGCAAAACCATTGCTATAATGTCTAGGATGGGGCTCCTATTCTTTCCACTCTTTCCCCTAAGAAACCTTGGGTGACATAGATATAACACCTTATAAGCTGATTGTAGCAGTACAGAAATATATGTGTTAAAAATCCAGCTGAGGCAACACAGGCGAAATGCCATTTGCCACAATCTGCTTACACTGTACAATTAAGTGTGAAGGCTTTAGTTGAGGAAGAATTATCACCCATTTGTTTGTTTAAATTGTCATCTTCCTCTTTTTTTCTGTTCTCCATCTATCATCACAAATGAATGATCTGCTCCCAAGCTCTGTCACTGATCTGAAACTGGGCACTAAGTGACTCATAATTTTTTCCCTCTTCCTTTCCCCGCGAATTAACAAATCATCCAGCCTTTACACAATATTTCCCTTTGCCAGTGGCAGTTCTCAGAAACTCATGTGTAAACCTATGATCTGATGCATTGTGCAACTGTATTGCACAACTCAATCTCCCATGATCAGTTTTTTTTTGCACCACCATAGCTACACAACTATAAAACCTGAATATGCAACTTATGGCAAGTGTCCAATGCCTTTATTTTTTAAATTTTATGCAAAATTATAAAGTGTGTGTTTTTTTTAAACTTCTGTTGTGCTATTAATATTACCCCTGAGGAGTTCTAATCTGGGTATTCTGAAGGGTGAGGGATTAATTTTTTAAAAACCCAAATAAAATAGAGGTCTGTACTGGCAGTTCAAATATCTTGATTGTGTCCTAATATATGTTTCCTGTTATGAGCCCCCTCTTCTGCTTTGTAGATCATATGATGACTGACTCACTGACCTTCACTCGAATCTGTTTCTAATTTGGATACAACCTAGTCATCTAAAACCACATACACCAACACTCCTATAATACCGGTGACTTTCACATTTAAAAATAAAGGTTTATTCCATTGAAATTGAACAAATTTTGTTTTTAGAAAAGCTTTTATACGTTTTGTCCCTTTTGGTCATTGGCCACTCATCATTAGCTAATATGGCACTATGCCAACTGCGAACGTACTGGACTCTTCATGGTGCCATTTGGCTTTCTGAAGAGAAAGTTCCCTGTGTTTGGAAAAACATACTGCTTGGACAAAAGTCTGCTCTCTTGCTGTGAAATGAGTTTGGACAGGTTCAAGTCACTGCCTAATGATTTGGACAGACAGTTAAAGCACTGCCCAAAGGTTAGCACAGTTTTACATTAAATTAACAGTATTGCTTAAAGAAACTAGAAAATGGGAAACAGAAAAACTGACATTATGGTGCAATGGAGAGGGGTGGGGTGCACTTTTGAAGTAGGTTTTAAGGTGCATTACCGAGGCAGGGTAGAAGGAGCTTTGCAGCATATCTGGCTATTCTACACTCAACTTCGGAGTGCTTGATACTGACACTAGGTAAGAAAAATTCACCAAAAAGTGATAATACCTTTTTAAATTGTTAATTGATTAGGGGAGCAATGGGTGTTTGTCAGTGAGGAGGATCTAAGCTTTAGGCTATATAAATGGATTCTAGGAAAGCTATGGCGGATGCAGACACTGGCAGAAAGGACTTGCTCTTTACTGCACCCTTTCAGTTATATGTCGAACTTGGCTCCATATTGCCATCCTTCACTGGGCAGGGTATAGAATACAATTCTTGGATTTCTTCCAATCTATCAATTCCTTCTCATACTGACCATTAAGATGTGCTTCACAGACCATGGTAATTTCAGAATAACACGTTCCAGCCACCCCGCTCTCAAAATTGATGGAATACTCCCCTAGCAGAAAGTGCTCTATTTGATCTGTAAAAGTCCAGGCATAGTTTAGTGGCTTCCAAATGTCAATCTTGTTTCAATATTTCCTTTTGAAGTTTGCTCCAATCAGTGAAGATAACTGACATTTCAGAAATGTCATAGTTAATTATGGTTTAACAAAAAAGTACACCCATAAATATGGGTCTGTGAAAATACCTCCCTTAATAAAATTGTCACATGAGTAAATCTATTTTTAAATTTAAAAAAAAGTATCATTTGAGAATTAGAAGATGTTTTCTGAAATTTTTTTTTTACACCATTGGTAGATAAATCTGACAATAGGGTTCCTTCCTCCTCCTATGATTCCCTACCAAGTCCTCTTCTCAACCAGCTCATTTATGGGAGATGTAGGGCCACGCAGAGGTGAGGACTCTCAGTAGTGGCAAAAAAATTCAGAGGCAACCGCTGTTCAGGCGCACTATTGTGATTATCAGGCTGTACTGGATATTACTGTCATACTTAACACCGAGGACCACTCCCACAAGGGAGACCTTGCTGTCAGCTGTGGCTCAGTGGGTAACACTCGCCTGAGTCACAAGGTAGTGGGTGTGGTAACACAATACAGCTTCCTGTGACTCTAACTTTATTACATCACTTCCTGTGATTAGTCCAGGATAAATACTGGGCTGATCAGTTGGATCCTGGAGAGGCATAGAGTAAGACCTCTTTTGTATGTAGCACCTTTTTAGTTGATTAAAGCTTACTTTAAGTTCACCACGCGTAAGGCTCATTCTTACGACAATTTAATCAACTTTGAAAAACTTCGCACTCAAACTTTTTGGACGAACTCGGAACTAAGGATCCAGGGAATCACCCATCATGGAAAACATCCTTAAACCATCGCGTCTTGACTTGGACCCAAACACCCCAGCAGCCGGTAAGGTGTGGAAACACTGGTATCGCACGTTTGACAATTTTCTCGAATATTGCAAGGCTGATGATGACTCAAAATTGCGGATACTCATCAACTGTGTCACCCCGAATGTATTTCAGTATGTCGAGGAATGGAGCAGTTACGAGGAGGCAATTCGGACGCTTAAAAGACTATACACTAAGACACCGAATGAGGTCTATGCCAGACATCTACTAGCTACAGCCCAACAAGGGGCGGAGGAATCCATTGATAAATTCCTCCAAGAGCTTCGCAGACTTAGTATGGACTGTAACTTTCAGGCGGCCTCAGCTGAGCTGTACCGTGAAGAAATGATCCGTGATGCTTTCATCTGCGGGCTTGCCTCCCCATTTATACGCCAGCGTCTACTGGAAAGTAAGACACTTGAGCTTCAGAGAGCTTATGACATGGCTTGCTCTCTAGATCTGGCAAAAAGAAATGCAGACCTTTATACAGTGCCCAGACCTCGGTCTGCTGCCTTAACTACAGTCAGGCAATTTAAGAGGCCACAGGTGAACTCTATTAGGGAGGACTTTATCCCTGACGATCAATCTGATGACTTCACTGATGAAGAGGATGATGACCCCACTGTGGCAGCCTCTTGGCAATCTAAGAAATGCTTCTTTTGTGGTGATGAGTTTCACCCTCGGAAATTCTGCCCTGCTCGCAATGCGTTTTGCAGTCATTGCAACAAAAAGGGTCATTTTGCAAAGGTTTGCCTATCAAGAGCCTCTACGAGGGCTTATCAAGCTAAGTCCTACCGAACTGCCCCGGTAAGGGCCTATCAAGATGTTCCGGCTAAAATCTATCGTGCTTCCTCTCGGGTTTTCTCTCGAAGAAACACACCTAGAGTTTCAGCCACTCTTTGTGCAACAACACCAATTACAGCTGCTTGTCCTCAGAACCTATTCCATGCAGCTACAAAAGCATCAATTAATGGACATACTTTAGATGCCTTAATTGACTCAGGTAGCACTGATAGTTTCATTAGGGAACAGATTGTTGCAGAGTTAAAGCTACATGTTTTCCCATCGGACCAGGCAATTGCGATGGCTCAGTCATCACTTAATACCAGAATTTCTGGCTTTTGTATGGTTGAAATAACACTTAATGGTCACAGGTATCCCTCCACCCGGCTTTCGGTGCTCAAGGACTTATGTAGTGATCTTATCTTAGGGCTAGATTTTCAAAAGCAGCATAAGAAGCTCACCATTGAGTTCGGCGGATCCAAACCTGAACTCACTATTTCTAATATACGACCTCGATTACCGTTCTGTGCATTGTCAGCAGCTTCACTGGATGAACCCTCACTGTTTACCAGTATCCCTCCTCGATGCAAACCGATTATAACAAAGTCACGACGTTTCAGTCAGGCAGACCAGTCTTTTATTGCGGCTGAGATTTCTCGGCTTTTAGCAGAGGATATCATCGCGCCCAGGTCGTTATTGTTAAGAACCCTCTACAACCTCACAAGAAACGGCTGTGCATTGACTATTCACAGACCATCAATCAATATACGGACTTGGACGCATACCCATTGCCGCGCATCGATGATATGGTTAATAAACTGGCTGAGTACACGGTGTTCTCAACATATGATCTGAAAAGTGCCTATCATCAGGTACCCTTGAAGGTCTCAGACAAGCAGTATACGGCCTTTGAAGCCAATGGACGGCTGTATCAATTTCGTCGCCTCCCCTTTGGGGTCACTAATGGAGTGGCTGTCTTCCAGCGAGCAATGGATGACCTGGTCAAACAGGAAGACTTGAAGGATACGTTTCCTTATCTGGACAATATTACTGTCGCAGGTCGCAATCAGCGAGAACATGACGCCAATCTCCAACGATTTTGGGATGCACTCCAGCACCGTAATTTGACATTAAATGCGGCTAAATCCATTGAGTCACAACCAACCATCAACATCCTTGGCTATTGTGTGGGCAATGGCATCATTAAACCTGACCCTGAAAGGCTTCGCCCACTCCAAGAACTCCCGCCACCTAAGAATCCGGCCTCCTTGCGCCGGGCCCTCGGCCTGTTTGCATACTATGCTAAATGGATTCCTAACTTCTCGGACCGAATCCAACCTCTACTGAAGGCCAGCACATTCCCACTAGACACAGCGGCTGTTGCAGCCTTTAACCTCCTGAAAAAACAGTTGGAGAAAGCGGCTCTTCACTCCATCGATGAGAGTCTTCCTTTTGTTGTTGAGTGTGATGCCTCGGAGGTGGCGATCTCGGCCACTCTGAATCAGGAAGGTCGTCCGGTGGCATTTTTGTCCAGGACTTTTCAAGGGGCTGAGCTACATTATCCTCCAGTCGAGAAAGAAGCTACAGCCATCATAGAGGCAGTACGGAAGTGGACTCATCTCCTAGCTCGCCAGCACTTTACCTTAATCACGGACCAGCGATCGGTCGCCTTCATGCTCGATAATCGAAAACGGACCAAAATTAAAAATAATAAAATCCAGCTTTGGCGGCTGGAATTGGCCTCTTTTGGTTACACCATCCACTATCGACCTGGCAAGGAGAATGTGGCTCCGGATACCCTCACACGAGCATTCTGCTCCGCCATGGCACCCTCTACGCTCGTAGACATCCATGATGGGTTGTGTCATCCGGGCGTTACTCGCATGCTACACTTCGTGCGGTCCCGAAATCTCCCATTCTCTACCGGGGATGTAAAGAAGATGTGCTCGGACTGCAGAGTCTGTGCGGAATTGAAACCTCAGTTTTTCCGCCCCTCGGGTGGTATACTCATACATGCGACCCAGCCAATGCAACGGCTTAGCATTGATTTTAAGGGGCCGTTGCCCTCTTCAACTCGCAACACTTATCTATTGACCATGGTCGATGAGTATTCCCGTTTTCCATTTGCCTTTCCCTGCCCCAATATGCTGACGACCACGGTTATCAGCTGCCTTGAGCAGGTATTTGCTTTCTGTGGCATGGCATCCTATGTTCATTCGGATCGGGGCCCTTCTTTTATGTCAGGAGAACTCAAGGCCTATCTCTCGGAACGGGGTATTGCTGCCAGCAGAACGACGCCTTATCATCCGGTCGGGAATGGGCAAGTCGAGCGTTTTAACGCTATCATCTGGAATGCGGTACGTCTGGCTTTGAGATCTCGGGGCCTACCCAACCAGCAATGGGAAGCAGTACTTCCAGACGCATTACACTCCACACGGTCCCTCCTTTCGACCACCACAAATACGACGCCTCATGAACGGTTCTTCCGATTTCAGCGTCGCTCATCCTATGGGATATCTCTCCCGTCATGGCTGACTGCACCAGGACCAGTGCTACTCCGAAGATATGTTCGGGCGTCTAAGAATGACCCCCTGGTAGATGAGGTTGAGCTCACTGACGTCAACCCTACCTACGCCTATATTCGGTATCCTGATGGTCGGGAATCTACCGTGTCATTGCGGGATCTGGCTCCCTGCCCGCCGAAACATAGAGGGACACCAGGGGATGATATTGTACCAGGCACATCTCTGGGCTCGCCAGGTGCCTCTCATCACGATCTGGATCTGACGCCGGCTGGTACCTCACTCCAGCGTGCCGACCTGGGGCAGACTGACTATGAGCCCGTCGGGGCTCGCACGCGCAGCCACGATCCACCCCGTACCATACGCTCGGAAACGGATCTGCCACAGCCCTGCCCGACACCCGTTCGGGCACCAGTACACAGTCAGGATCGTCCTGACCCCTCACAGAGCGGGCTGGATCACTCGGACTCTGGTCCACGGCCCGCGGCGGGTAAACGGGCTAGGGGCCCTCTACCGCTACGAGAACCCAAACGGGTGCGGCTCTCCCTCGTCCAGCGGCTACGAAATGGAGGGAGAATGTGGTAACACCATACAGCTTCCTGTGACTCGAACTTCATCCCGGCCTCCTAATCTTTTGGGGGGGGAGAATGTGGTAACACAATGCAGCTTCCTGTGACTCTAACTTTATTACATCACTTCCTGTGATTAGTCCAGGATAAATACTGGGCTGATCAGTTGGATCCTGGAGAGGCATAGAGTAAGACCTCTTTTGTATGTAGCACCTTTTTAGTTGATTAAAGCTTACTTTAAGTTCACCACGCGTAAGGCTCATTCTTACGACAGTGGGTTCAAGTCATATTCCAGAGACTTGAGCACATAATCTAGGTTGACACTTATGCAGATTTGAGGGAGTGTTGCGCTGTCGGAGGTGCTGTCTTTTGGATTGATTGTTAAACAGAGGACACGTCTTCCCTCATGTGGACATAGTGTCCCATGGCACTATTCGAAGAAGAGCAGGGGAGTTCTCTTTCCCCCACCCCGGCGCAAATTGGACGTCACATTTCCTACATTACAACAATGACTACACTTCAAAAGTACTTCATTGTCTGTTAAAAGGGAATGGATAAGTACCTGAAGGAAAAATATTTTGCAGGGCGGGTGAGTGGGACTAGCTGAAGTGCTCTTGCAGAGAGCCGGCATGGGCTCGACGGGCTGAATAGCCTCCTTCTGTGCTGTAACCATTCTGTGATTCTAAGTACTTTGGGATGTCCTGAGGTTGTGAAAGGCGCTGTATAAATGGAAGCTTTTTTTTGATCATCAGAAGTGTGAATTGTTATGCATAATATCAAGTAATGTGGTATTGTCTAATGTCAAATAGATAGTTGCTCACTTGCAATGGCACGGTCCCTCTTGTTTCTTGATAGCAGTTGAATATTCAGATAATGTGGCTTAGGTTATAATTTATGAATCAAATTATTTAAAATAAACATTGTAGTAGCAAAAGATCACCACAATAGATTTCACTTGATTACAGACTGTTACTTGACTTGCTGGGCTGAATTATCTGAAACCCTACACCACTGTTGGGGCCTCACAGACAGCAAGTGGCTTAGTGGAAAATTGTGGGCAATGCACCTGCGATTTTCTGTTAAGCCATTTACTGCATGAGAGGCCCCACCAGTGGTGTGGTAAAATTCTACCTACTGAACCTGTTCTAAAACAACAAAAAACTCAACTCCAGTAGATTTGGAAATAGCACGATACTTTAGTTTGGGTATCAATGATGTAAAGACTTTGGGGGGGAAATATGTCTTGCGCCAAAATGGGTGCAAAGTCGGCACAGCGACTGCTCCATGCACTGGTCTCTGCCAGTCTGAGGCCTGAGGCAAATTCAGCTTCGGGCCTCGTTTAAATGCTAACGGCAAGTAGTGGGTGCCCTGCTGCAGCTTGCCAGTCGGGGAGAGTGAGAAATTGGCCGGCTCTCGCACAGAGCCAGCTGTCGGGTGGGTGATAGGCAACTTAAGGGGACCTTGAATGCGCCAGCACTGGGCTGGTGTTTTTTTGAGTGGACTCGGGAGAAGCACTCCTGCCTCCCTATGGCCCACAAAAATAAAAACTGATAATTTCTTGGGTCTTTTTATGGGTCTTTATGGTTAGGCTGCTCAATATCTGGTATAACTAGGCGGAGTATGCACGGTGCAAGCTCCGCCTATTTTTAACTCTTAATTTCCCAGTCAGGGTCCTACAATCAGCACAGGATCTCAATTTGCATTTTTAAGGAGCTTAAAGCCTATTTAAGGCAGGCACCCGAACCAATATGGCGTCCGGGGCACTTTTAGTCCAGATCTGGCGACAGATCACAACACGAATTTCAGATGCCTAAAGCCTGTGTTATAGGCACAGAACGGGAGGATGTAAGTTGAATTCACACTTATGTGAAGTTGGACATTTGTGGAGCATTTTGAGCTGACCCAGCTCGTTGAACCATCAAATGAGCAGAGATCCACTAAAGGACTACTGCAGGCTAGTGTCCGATACTTCTCCCCTTGCAGTTCAAACTCATAATAGAAATAAAAGTGCCAATTACCTCTCCCCATCCCTTCCTCTCTCGCTGTTTTTTCCCCTTTGCTACTCTTTCTCCTCCTGCCTCTCTACCTTTCCCCCTCCCCTCTCCTCTACACTGGTTCCATCATCCTCATCCTTTAACCATGATCAATTTGAGAAATTCAAATTGGCCTTGACTACCCATAAGCAACACCACAGGAGATTGACTAGTCTATTTAAATTTGCCACTTGCCGTATATATTCCCTGCAATAGATCACCTGCATAATCAGTAAGGGTTACTACAGAAGGAGCACAGCATTCTAAATGGCCCAGATGTTTTTTTTTAAATATCTACAATTGCAGTGAATTGACATGACACAATCTTGTCCCTTCCAGCTGTTTACAAAAGTGATTTTTTTTTTAAATTACTAACCTAAATACCAACTAGATTGCCGTTGAAAGTAGGTTTGAAGTTCTAGTACTTTTGCTCCAGTACTAACCTTGGATCCGATGACGATTAATGTTGATTTGCTCCTGATTAACTTAAAATAACCACCCAATTATTAGGTGTAGCAAATTGGAACAGCTACCCTTGGAAGTCTGAATGGGATAATGTTTTATTCCCTAGCCTTAGCATCTCTTCCTTGATGAACACATGCATTTAAAATAACTGCTATATGGAATGCATATCTCCAACACCTTGTGCCATAGAATGGTAAAACACTAGGCTGTGTTGTTGAGGAGGTGTCAAGTATTCTTCCATTAAGTCACGCTGGGCTGCTTTTATCGACCTGCTAGTGTCTGGTTACAGGGTAGGAGAGAGCAGATTTCCTACCTGGCCTTTCAGACGAGGATGATTTGTGGCTTGCGGATACTTCAGAGAGGAAAGAAATTTATTTACTGCCCCCCCACCCCCACACATTATTCTATCCATGATTCTATAAAGTCCTAAAAATTCTTTGTATAGTCTGTAAGTGATACTTTCGTTTAGAACAGTTTTCATGGTTTTCCACTTGCGCTGCTTCTCAAATGTACCTGACAGTCATACTAATTTGCATCTTATAAATAATTCTCAAGAACTAAGTCTTCTGACGTTTCAAGCTGATTATAAAGGAACCACAGTCTTTAAATAGTACGAAACTGACATTCAGATTTTTTATTTTACGAACTCTTGGTAACTGTGTAAACTTTTAGATGCTGGCAATGTGATTTTCTCAACAATGTGCACATTGATGCACAGAATTTGGTGCAGTTTTCTCTGCCATCCTACCCAAAATCACAGCAGAAGTATTCGGAAAATGGTGTGGCCTACTGTTTCCTCGCTGCCCCAACCTCCAATTTTCCTTTTTACTCCCCTGCCCACTGCATGTGAATTCCAGTGGGGAAGGAGTGAAACAGAGCCCAGCCTTTCCTGTTTCTCTTCAACACAGTAATGAGGAAGTGTGTGTAATGAAGACTCATTTTATCATCATGAAGGATTGTTGGACTCCAAATCATTCATTACCAGGACCTCAGAACTGCCACGCTCCTTTCCACCCTCTGTCTTCCCTTTTTTCTTAGTGTACAGATTTAAAAACCCAAGTAATTCATCTCACCACTAATTCTCCATTCACCCCATCTCCTCTCCATAATCTTTTCAACCTTGTTGATGTGCTGTACCATGGCCCTTTATCCTAGGTTTCTCATTTTTTTTAAAATCAAGTTTTCAGAATGGTGAGAACTTTGCTCAAGGATTGAAGATTTATAGGCAGTTGGAATTTGATTAGTTCAAATGTTCAGGACATAGTTACTTTGGTTAAAGGACTTAAATATAATAAAGAGAATCAGTTTAAAAGACAAACTGCAATTATCTGTATAGGGACACAAAGGTTAAAATGAGTCTCCCTCACAAGAGTACTTGTGATCAAAATAACTGCTTGGTCTGTCTGGTATGATCCTCTGGTTAGAAAAGGTCAATTTCTTGGGAAAGCTATTTTTTTATGAGAAAGATGGGGACGGTATCTGACCTACTCCGTTCCAGTGAAATACATGTCAGCAGAACATTGTTAATTACTGTTTCACAAAAGGGAATTTTCCATGTTCCAATTTTAAGAACCGGTGCGGGGGCGGGGGGGGGCGGGAATTGGTATCTACCATTTTGGGGCGTTAACTTTAATGGCTGGTGCTAATTAGCGGCGGCGACCGCAAAATTGAGTTTTAACGCTCCAAGAGGGAAGTGGAGCGCTAAATTAAGTGCTCCATTTCCTTCTTAAGGCGCTAATGTTGGAGAGTGGGGTGGAGATGTCAGCAGCGCTGCACACTGGGCCGTGCAGTGCTGCCGCGTTCAAAGGCTCCTTCCCTTCCATAAAGGGAAGGGCCATCGCTGCAGGCTCTGCAATTTGGAAAAGTACCTACCTGAACCACTAAGGCAGCCGCGATCCTGCGTGATCAGCCTAGTATTCAAGCAGAGTGCCGGGCTGATCGATCGCGGGCAGGAACCCGCAAAAAAAACTAGAACAGGAAAAGTAACTTATTTTTCCACATACCTCAGCCACCTCGCCTTTAATCATCGCCCTCAAAGCGGCCGGCCACCCGATGCACGCCTCCTGCAGCTGTTGGTGTTTTTGACAAGTCAAAATTTCAGGTCCTGGGCGATGCGCACGGCGATGACGTCACGATCTCTGGGCGAAGGAGATCAGGGTGCAACACCGTAGCACCGCTGCAAAACTCCCGCCAGCGCTGCGCCCGGTCGCAAAGCCATTTGCGCCCCGTTAGTGCCCCCTGGGGATACTAACTGGAGGCGCAAAGGCACCCAATTTTCATCCCCCAGGTTTCTCAGTAACCTTTTGAGAAGCTATGAAGTGCCAAAACATATTTTAAAATAATTTTAACCATCTTATTGTTTGTTTCTGTCTTGCAGGTGACCTTTAAAAATATTTTTGTCTAAACACGAAGGGCAACATTGAGGAGCTATTCTGCCAGAAAATGCGAAGAAATTTAATTATAAACTTTCTGTAGTGATGCTGCAAGAATGTAACCTCTAGGTAAGCGTCAGCTAATTAGTTTAAACAAATTAAAGGTTAAAACAATCCTCACCCCTCTGTGGAGCCCTACATTAGTCTATTTCTTGGGAGTGGGGATCCGATACATAAAATTCATGTAAGTAGGACTAGGTGTTGCCCGAGTCTCTGACAATTATTTGTTAATAAGTGTATGTTTCTGAGGAGCTGTTTAACTTGATATGAAAACAATTTAACTGCCACTTACCCAGAATTGAGTATTTAAAATTCCATTACATTAACAGAGATTCAAGCATTATTTCAACATTTTTGCTAATTCAGTTTCCTCGCATTGTCTTCCAGTTCCCCTGATAATGTTATCGGTGCTCAGTGTTTAAACAGATTATCTGCGAGCTTCCCAAAAAAAACAAAGCAACAGCGAAAAACAAGCTTGTTCAAGATATTTCACCCCTTAACCTTCTAAACACGAGAAAATACAAGCCAATTTTATGCAACCTGTCTTCATAATTTAACCCCTTAAGTATCATTCTGGTACCCCTTCCAAGGCCAATATATCATTCCTGAGGTTTGGTGCCCAAATATGAATGCAGTTTTCCAGATGGGGTCTGATTAACGATCTGTACAACTGAAGCATCACTTCTTTACTTCCTAAAATGAATATTCAGTGGTAGCAATGAGCTAAAAGATCAGAAATACAGAGACATTGGCCTCAAAATTCCTTACGTAGCAATCCTGGTGGTGCCACCAGTGTTGACTCCCATTTCCCGCCAGAGTTTGTGGGGTTATTGGAGGAACACTTCATTTATATGGGACATGCAGGTGTAAGCACCGCTTTGGGTGCATCTTTGGTGCCTGCCTGCTCATGACGGCCAGAAACTCCTGTGCCCGTGGCAAGGGCAGATTGCTCAGGCCCCCTTACCGACTCCGGACATGGTCCCCTCCGCGCCCTGAGCAAAGGAATCGATCAGCATTTAAAAAAAGAAATCCTGGTCTTTGGACATCCATGCTCCACAGGTGGGGTGGGGGCATATCTGCCCCTGGTGGAAGCTGGTATTCTTCCACTCATTTGGCAAAATAGCTTCCATTGTTACACCAGGACCTACTAGATCCTGACGAATGGGAACATACGTTGCAGGGAGCCTCTGCCTCCTGGCTGTCATTCGACTTATAAGGGTTGGACAGAGGTTCCGTCCGTTACATTGTAACCAGGAAACACCCAGAAACGGTCAAGATCTGGTGCAACCAGTTCTCCGCCATATTCAGAGGGATTCCATTGATCTCCCATTGAAGTTATAGCAAGAGACCAGCAGAAACCTTTGAAGAATTTCGGACCCATTACCTTTATGTACTCTATTTTGCCCTGGTTTCAGAAAACTGGGATTTGGACTATTTTTGCATTATTCGTTTTCTATTTGGGGATTTTACATGAACAATTGACTGCTATTATCAATAATTTAGCATTAATGTTTATAAGGGATTGAAAATACTGATATTTTAAAATGCCTTTGTAGTGGTGTATAAGAGCTGGCAGCAGTGGCTGCAGGAGGAGTAAACTGGGGGCTGACGTCCTCCAGTTTTCCTTCTCTTTGGGGAAGCTACTGATCTCTACTTAGTGCCTTCCACAATGGCATAGTTGAGATTAGGAACCAATGTAACAAATTGTAGGCATAAATCCATGCCCTGCTACACTCTCGTCCAATATCAACAACAACTTGCATTTATATAGCGCCTTTAACATAGTAAAACATCCCAAGGTGCTTCACAGGGGCGTTATGAAAACAAAATTTGACACTGAGCCACATAAGGAGAAATTAGGGTAGATGACCAGAAGCTTGGTCAAAGAGGTAGGTTTTCAGAAGCGTCTTAAAGGAGGAAAGAGAGGCGGAGAGGTTTAGGGAGGGAATTCCAGAGCTTTGGGCATTGGCAGCTGAAGGCACTGCCGCCAGTGATGGAGCGATTAAATATCCTGTACTAGTATACAGCGCTACAAGCGCACTTTCTTATGTTGTGTTTCGTGGCCCACTAGAAATAAACCACACACTTCCAGTTATTAAAAAAATAATTTTTATTTATTTCATCATTAATTGAAATCAATAATTGTAATGAATTTATCAAAAACAAAAAAATAACACTGCCCCCCCCTCCCCACAACCAACTAACCACAGCATTTTTAGTTATTTTTCCTCACACTTCTTAAGACCTTTCCTCCGAGCTTGGCACCACCATCCATAAACCAAGAAGGCAGCCAGACAACATATTCCAAACAATCTCTCAGAAGACAATAGCAAAATACTGTGGATGCTGGAAATCTGAAATAACAACAGAAAACGCTGGAAACACTCAGCAGGCCAGGCAGCATCCATGGAGAGAGAAACAGAGTTAACGATTCAGGTCTGTGACCCTTCATCAGAGTTCTGATGAAGGGTCCCAGACCTGAAACATTAACTGTTTCTCTCTCCACGGATGCTGCCCAATCTCTCAGAAGAGCTATTTAACTGGATGCCAGGAGCTTTGTTTTTACTTTTATCCACCAATGTGCTGCACCAAAGCAAGAAAGATTTATATTGTGCCTTTCATGGCCTCAGGATATTCTTTACAACCAACAAATTACTTTTATGTAGCCAGCCAATTTGTACAAAGTCCCACAAACAGCAATGAAATGAATGACCAAGTAATCCGTTTTTGCTGGTGTTGGTTAAGGGATAAGTGTTGGCAAGGATACCAGGAGAAATGCCCCATTCTTCAAATAGTGCCATGGGATATTTTATGTCCACCTGAGAGTGTAGATGGGGCCTCGGTTTAATATTTCATCGGAAAGGTGGCACCTCCAACTATGTCAACTTAGATTATGTGCTCAATTCCTGGAAAGGGTGTGACCCTTGACCTTCTGACTCAAAGGTGAGAGTACTATCACTGAGCCAAGGCTGACATTAATTGCCATTAATAAATTCTAATTTACACAAAAAAGGTTAATTTGAGCAATACTTGTTTTCATATGACGCCTAATAAAGAGATATCTATAGGCTGAAAGCTAAATCAAAGCGGTCACATTTCAGGGTTTCATTAGCAGCAGGCATAAGGATAATTTCTTTGTTAATCGACATGTGACACAAATCTAGGTTATTCAGTGGTGCATATGCATAAAATTGGACTCTGATTTTGGAAATAATGCATCATTTAATCATTTTTAGCCTCTCCTTTACCTTGCTCTAGCTTTATCCCTACTTTAAAGTACAATGAAAGTCCTGCATTTACTACAATAAAATTCTTCTACATTAAGTCATATTTACAGGCTTTGTAGTTAGTCATCATTGCTGCTATTTCCATCCCAATACTTGGAGTGTAATTAAATAAAAAATGCATGAAAAAAACATCATTTCTTAGATGAGGAAGTGGTCAAGCAATATGTGCCTAGGTCTCTGCTTTTGAGCTGGCTAGTAAGAGGTTCATGAATCTGTCTTGAATGATGTGCTATGATTTTTTTTTAAATTTCCACTGGTAAACTAATCTTGGACTTGGCTCGGTGATTTCTCCCATCCTCAGTAGCGCCGCTAGTGCCATATAAAATTGCAGGCATGAACATGCATCTCATTACTCTATGGCACTGTAGAGCATCAATACACAAAACCATCATGCTCTGTGTTCTATTTTCTCTATTTCTAAGCTGGTTTATTTTTCTTTGGTATAAAGAATCTATTTTTAATCATAAAATGTTGCCCTGCTATTTAATACAAAATGAGAAGAACACCTTGAGCTCAATTAACAAAGCAAGTAGCTATTTACAACTTACAAAAGCAAAATACTGGTGCTGGAAATTTGAAATAAAAACAGAAAGTGCTGTAAATACTCAGCAGGTCAGGCAGCATCTGTGGAGAGAGAAACAGAGTTAACGTTTGAGGTCAATGACCCATCGACCGGAAACATTAACTCTGTTTCTCTCTCCACAGATGCAGCCTGACCTGAGTATTTACATCATTTTCTGCTATTTACAACTTATTGGTTTACTGAGTTCAGAATGTATTGCATGTCCAATTAGTAAAATACAGTCATGGGTCTAAGATTCTGACTTTTCAGGAGCCCCTCACCTTAACTTATTCAAAGCAATTTGGTCATATGTTACACTTTCTTGTGGTTGCGGCACTTTGTTATTCCGCAGAGCTGCTAGATCAAGTTCAGTATATAAAACTTCGTTGTTTTCATCCTGTTAATAGAAAACATCAGTCAGAACTATTTCTGTTCTGTTCCATTTATACTTTGTCATTGTAATGAATAAATGCAGTCTTGGTACACAATTCTGGTTAAAACAGTTCAAATGTGTTAGCAAAAACCATGTGTCGTAAATTATACCTTTACTGAAAGCTTCCTGTGTCAATCACCTAGTTGTTTCATCAATCAAAAAGCATGAAGTAGATGTGTATAACTGCACTATAACCACCTCTGAAATGAACAGCATTCCTAGACCATGAGCATTTTTCTCTTTAGTGCTGCATTTTTGGGAGAGGGGTTTTGTTGTATATTTCCTTATACGTGCACAAGAATAAGAAAGCACCAAGTATGAAAACAGAAGAAGGTGGCAAGTCAAAGAGAATTGGGCAAGGAGTTTCAGAGGACAGGAACATAGTGGCTGAATGACCAGTTGCCAATCGTGGAATGAAAAAGGTGGGGGACAAGATGAAAACCCAGTGTTACTGGAGCCTAATGTGCATGTGGAGAAATAAGGCAGAAGGAGATCCCTAAGGTAGGGTGGGACAAGGCCCAGGAAGGATTTGAAAATGAGAGAACACTTTGAGGTCAACTTGATGGGACATAGGGAGCCAGTGGAGCTGGGAGAATATGAGGTGATGTAATGTGAGGAAACGGACTGCAATATTTAAAGCTTGAGTGCGGTGGGTGAGTTGAAGCTTATGGAGGTAGTGAGGACGGCTACAGGAGCGTTAGTGAATTTGAACCTCAAGGTGATGAAAGCATGGAATAATGTTTTGGCAGCAGACAGGGAGGACTGGGGCAGAGGTAGAAGAATGGTCTTGATAAAAGAGTGGAAGGTAGCAGAGCTTTGGGCATGCAATATGGCATGATTTTGCACTTCCTGATTTAGCTTCTAATTGCAGCCTGGGAGATTAGTTGAGTCAAGCCCAGAAGCATACAGGTGCATGTGGGAGCCAAAAAATGGCTTCATTATTTTGGAGATTTTGGCTCTGCTGGGCTTTGATGTCCCGATAGGCAAGTTGAAGAGCATAGCAACAAATTTTGGATTGATGAGGCATAGCAGTAGAGCTATGTGTTATCAGCGTGCATATGGAAGCTGACCCCATGCTTTTCGATGATAGGGAATTACATGAAGTCAAGGGATGAATATCTGGGGTACAAAGGAGGACACCAGGAAGGAAATTGAGGATGAATCCCCAAAAATCCCCATTTCTCCCCTCTTGGCTACTTTCCCACCCAATCCCTATCCCAACCCAAAACTGTACACAGCACTCCAACTGCTGCTTAACTAAGGTCAAGCACACGTTAATGACCTCCTTATTCTTATAATCCATGCCTCTAGGTACAAAATTAAAAATTCTTACCATTTATTTCCTTGGCTATTCTTAAATCCAAAGCATATTATTTCACATTTTCTACATTAAATTGCATCTGCCACCAGTTTGCCCATTGCTAACCTTTTTTCTGGCAGGCTTTCATAGTCCTCATAACAATTTACCATTGCAACAAATTTAGTGTCATCGGCAAATTTCAGTATTGTTCTCTGAATTCCTAAGTCCATACTAGTTATGTATATAGTAAAAGCAGGCCCAACACTGGACCCTGTGGAGTGCTGGCTATTGACTGCATCTTTCCAATCTGAGGAACTTCCTTTTTACGCCTAGCATTTGCTTTCTGCTGTCCAACCATTTCACTATCCATGTGACCACATTCCCCTTAATTCCATGTGCCATTATCTTTACCATAGGTCCCTTGTGTGCTACTTTATCAAATACTTAAGATCAATATAAATCTCACCCCCTGTATTTTCAAATTGTCAAAGAATTGTATAACTTTGCATTTATTGTAGTCAATGTTGCTCTATAAGCAAATGCATCAGCCAATTTGCATACAGAAAAGTCCAATAAAGATCTGAAACAACTTCAAATTAAACTGTGAGGGCAGGTCAAGCGCTCACTGGTTTCAAAATAGCGAAATGCAATTTACAACCAATGTCTGGAAATTCTTCACAAAGATTGAGCAACATGTGAAATGGACATCTTGGTAAGGTAATGGATCACAAACCCTGGTATCCTTTAAGAAACAGTTGGATGCTGGGTTGGAATGGTAGGTTCTTTCTGGATGGATCAACTAAGATGGTACAAATGGCATTCATCTGTATCTATCTGATTTTATAAGCCTAGAAATTGTGATCCTCAAATGATATAAACTGTGTGAATTTTAAGTAGATCAGAATGTGTTAAGTACTTGTACAGTAATATTACATACAGTAATTTATCAGCTATATTGTTTTACTTACGGAGCAGGAATTGATGTCAGCGTTGGCAGCTGCAAGAACACAATTGAATTAACATAATTAAGTGGAAGTTAATTATGATTGATACAAATTAAATCTTGAACGCCTATTATGGTTTACCTTTCTGTATTCATCGCTCTGCTTTTGGACCACTGTCCCTGCCTTGGTGTTTTTCTGTTTGTCTTGTAGTTTTTCTCTCTATATTGCTGTTACACAAATTCCCTTGCTACAGTGTCTGTTTGTTGCAGCTCTCCTACTTACTCTATTTCATGGCCTCTTGGTTTAGGGGAAAGGAAGCTTGAAACCAGAGTGAGCAGGAAGTGTAACAGACGTGAGGCTCAAACTGGAAGAAGCATGAAAGTGAGCTATTTCTGCAGTTCTCTCTGTTTGGGGACTACGGAAACATTACCGATACTAAGTCAGTGGCACAGCAGAGTATCTTATCAAGGTAGATCATAACTGAGAGGTTTAAGGGTTACACTTTTCTGTTGCCTTCAAAGTTATTTTAGATGTTTGGCATCTCTAGTTCTGGGTTTCCTGATTCTGTTTGCAACTCTGTCTCGATCTATGCGTGCTAGCAATCTTATAGTGCCTTCTCACTTCCTCAGGATGTTCCGAAGCACTTCACATACATCAAATTACTCTTTTTTTTAAATGTGGACTTTGCTGTACTTTTGTTTACTTTTTAAAACTTTTTTGTCAGAAAAAAATAATTAACTTAATCATCGAGCAGGAGTGGCAATTTTAAGCGGGTTTGCTCAGCGTCAGGACCAGCAAACCAACTGATTGCTAGAGCACAGAACCTGGAAAAATAAAAATAAAACGGAAAAGCAGCAGGATCCACATTTGGGAAATCAGCTGATCTGCCTGTCCTGATGTTGAGTGAACCCATGTGCCTGCTTGAAATCTGTACTCCCAGTGTGCAGTAGTGTCCCATTTTGCCCATAACTTAGTGGCAGGCCTGGTACTGAGGCTGGGAGGGAGGTTAGAGGTTCCAAGCCCTGAGGGAGAGCGAAGGGAAGGCCTTGAGGGAGGTTCAGCTCCATAACAGAAAGGGAGCTGTAGGAGTGATGCTCAGGAGCTAGGCTGAGATGGGGAAGTGTGGTAAGATGGTGGCTGAAGCTGGCATTGAGATCAGGGAACATGGGTCTGTTATGGTGTCTGAAAGGGGGAATCTTAAAAAAGCCAAAATATGATGGGTTGTTTTCATTAAATATGATTTCTTACTGTGGTTGATTTTGTGACCTTTGTGATATTTCTGGTTTGTTTGCAAAAAAGAAAGTTTTTGGTAGAATATGTATGGTCAGAAAGATTTTTGTGCCATTGGTGAAATGCATTTGGTGAGTTAACCAAATCAGTCAGAATGAAAAGTCCAAAGTACTTCATAGGACCTGGATTAAAATGAATTAATGAGACTGCCACCTGTTTTGGGTGGGAGTGCCGGTCACCTAAGTCGAGGCCAGCTTGAAAATCGCGGCAAGTTTCTTTTTAACATTTACGTCTCGTTACTCCCCCATTCACGCTGAAAAAGCAGGCGGCAATGAGGCGAAAATCGCCCCCATGATCTTTAGATTCCATTTAGTATGAATTTCTCAATGTTGTTAGATAACCTATAGAAACAGTATTACAATTTATGAATTTCTTACAAATAAGTGGAACAACGTTGGATGATTGAATGAATGGTTGGGCTTACTGTACTAAGCAATGGTTAGTCAGTAAAGCTATAGCTTTGATGGAATGGCTTCTGTATATCTAGGTGTACCAAATGAACTATACTACCGTATGCTTAAAAATGAAATGGGAAACAACTGAAACTACTTGAGGTAGTTTTATAGTACTTCAATAATTTTAGTGTAGTTATATAAACATTACAGATACATTTGTATAATTCCCACTTAATATAAAAACAAAACTCAAAAATGAGCAGCTTTTTAAAAAAAAACATAGATTTTACAGTGAAATTCAGCGAGGAAAAACAAAGGGTGATCTCGCTCCCAATACATCAGAAAACTGCAGCAGTTGTGAAAATAGCAAAACTAGTTCCATCTTACATAGTCATAACGGCACAGAAGGAGGCCATTCGGCCCATCGAGTCCGTGCCGGCTCTCTGTATAGCAATCCAGTCAGTCCCATTCCCCCGCTCTATCCCTGTAGCCCTGCAAGTTTATTTCCCTCAAGTGCCTATCCAGTCTCCCCTTGAGAACATTGAGTGTCTCCGCTTCCACCACTTCTGTCGGCAGCGAGTTCCAGGTCCTCACCACTCGATTCGTAAAAAAGTTTTTCCTCACGTCCCCCCTGTATCTCTTGCCCAAAACCTTAAATCTGTGTCCCCTAGTCCTTGTACCATCAACTAGTGGGAACAGCCTTTCCCCGTCTAGCCTATCCAAACCCGTCATAATCTTGTACACCTCTATCAAGTCACCCCTCAACCTCCTTTGCTCTAATGAAAACCAATCCAGCTTCTCCAACCTGTCCTTGTAACTAAGATCCCCATCCCTGGAACCATTCTGGTGAATCTCCTCTGCACCCTCTCAAGGGCCTTTCACATCCTTCCTAAAGTGTGGTGACCAGAACTGGATGCAATACTCTAGCTGTGGTCTAACCAGCGCTTTATAAATGTTCAGCATAACTTCTCTACTTTTGTACTCAATACCTCTATTTATGAAGCCCAAGATCCCATATGCTTTGCTAACCACTCTCAATATGTCCTGCCACCTTCAGGGAGCTATGCACATTAACTCACAGGCCCCTCTGTCCCTGCACACTCTTTAAAACTGTGCCATTAAGTGTATATTGCCTCTCACTGTTCCTTCTGCCAAAATGCACCACCTCACACTTCTCTGTATTAAATTCCATCTGCCACTTGTCTGCCCATTCTGCTAGCCTTTCTATGTCCCGTGGTATCATCCTCACTGTTTGCCGCCCCCCACCGCAAGTTTGGTGTCATTGGCAAATTTAGAAATTCTACTCTGTATTCCAATATCCAGGTCATATATCAAAAGAAGCAGTGGCCCCAGCACAGACCCTTGGGGAACACCACTGTCTACCATCTTCCAGTCTGAAAAACAGCCATTTACCACAACTTGCTGGTTTCTGTCCTTAAGCCAATTCCTTATCCAAGCTGCCACTGACCCACCTATTCCATGAGCCTCAATTTTGTTAACCAGCCTTCTATGTGGTACTTTGTCAAACGCTTTCCTAAAATCCATGTAGACAACATCCATTGCATTCCCTTCGCATTTTACTTACTATGAGTATAATAAAAAATGGCATATTACCGTTTCTTTTTGATGTCACATTGGTGTAGTCCCCTTCACAATCACTTTCAGAATCAGCTCCTGTAAATATGTAGTTTAGAATAAGAAGTGTTTATACAAATTTCAGGTCTGTTCTAGCTATTCTCTTGGGTTCAGCATCACTGGTGTCTCCCGTAAGCGGATCCTGCACCCCTTACGATTATGGATTTGCCTTTACTCCCAATATCTAGTCATACGCTAGCATGATGTGGTGCTCTCCAATTGAAAGCCCTGAGCTATATGAAGTGGATACCATAATCTCTCGTGCGATCACGTGTGCTTCTATAATCTCCTAAAAGATTATAGAAGATTATAGGATTTGCACTTTAGTGAGATGAGGGCACATATGAGTTATCAAACACTTTATTTTACAGTTAGCAAATGAATGTACAGAGGAACAATTAAAGTAAATCTCACCTCACTTTGACCTAATTCTGGTAAACCTCCATGTAGTATAGAAAATAACAAATACGCCACCCAGTCCCCTTTAGCAGGCGGTCCCTTTCTCTGAATATGACTGGTTCTATCGGTTCACTCCCTGTCTCCCTTACCAATTCTCACACAACTGACTGGCTGACCATGTATTTATTTGTTCTTGTCTCCTAGATGGACAGGGAGCCAGCAGTTTGATCTCTGACTCCCTCCCTGACTGAGAGTTGGCCAGCTGGGCTGCCAAATTCAACCAGCTACCGCTCTCCCAGGAGTGGGTTTCTGCCAGTCAACTCCAGCTGAGTTTGCATGCAGAGCAGCCATTTGAACATACCATGTGGTGTGAATGCCTGCTGGAATTGTCTGAAAGTGTTAACAATTTATCTAATTGTCTTGCTCTGATAATGTAGGCAGTTTTGATGGCAGGCTCATGCCCGAGACTCCCAAAACAAGCGTTCTACTTGGAGCTCCGACACGGCAAGAGAGTCCCAGGTGGGCAGAGGAAACGCTTCAAAGACACCCTCAAAGCCTCCTTGAAAAAGTGCAACATCCCCACTGACACCTGGGAATCCCTGGCCTAAGACCGCACAAAGTGGAGGAGAAGCATCCGGGAAGGCGCCGAACACCTCAAGTCTCTTCGCCGGGAGCAAGCGCAAGGAGCGCACGTCAACCCAAGCACCCCACCCACCCGCCCCTTCAACCACCGTCTGCCCCACCTGTGACAGAGACTGTAGGTCCCGCATTGGACTCATCAGTCACCTGAGAACTCATTTTTAATGTGGAAGCAAGTCATCCTCGGTTCCGAGGGACTGCCTAAGAAGAAGATTCAAGAGAACCCACTGAGATTTCCTATTGTTCAAATGGCTCCAGTCTGTTAAGAAACAAAAAGTGCTAGGACTTTGTGCATTAACATCTTAGAATCTTGGATTTGACTTCGTCAAAACCATATTGTAGCTTAAATCAAGAATTCCTCCCAGGTTAAATAGACAAGGAACCCGAAACGTGACGAATAGGCTTGTACAAAGAGTGATTTTTGAATACTTTTTAAGGTTATCATTTAGCAGTTAAAGCACCACTTCTGTTCTATCATGTTTTTCTCTTGTTACAGTAACTGACTAAAAACAGAAGCCCAAATTTCTGTTGGTCTCCTGCCAACTCCAGCAAGAGACAGACGGAACCTACTGGAAAACAGGAGGGTCTCTGCCATTTCTGGGATTTTCGGGCCTGCCTTGTAAGATTGGAACTTTACTAGGCAAATGTTATTGAAGGATGGACCCAGAGGTGGGGACTGCCTATAATAGGAATTCCCATTTCTCTGGCTCATTCAGGATGCGGTTTAGTACTGGAGGTCACTATGTTCAGTGAGATGAAGCATAATGGCCACCAGATGGGCATAAGTAGGCCCTACTAGGGGAAGGGGTCCAGGCCAGGCAAGCAGCCTGGACCCCCCCAAGGAATGGTAATGTTCTTTTCAATTTAATGATTGGCCCTTTACGTGGGGGGGGGGGGGGAGAGAAAAGAGAGGGAAACGGATCTTGGGCCTGGGAACCCCCTCATGGCAGGCAGAACATAAGAAATAGGAGCAGGAGTAGGCCATTCGGCCCTTCGAGTATGGGGAGAGAGCGGGAATATGGTATTGAGATAGAGGATCAGCCATGATCATATTGAATGGCGGAGCAGGCTCGAAGGGCGAAATGGCCTACTCCTGCTCCTATTTTCCTATGTTTCTATGAGCCTGCTCCGCCATTCAATAAGATCATGGCTGATCTTCTACCTCAACTCCACGTTCCTGCACTATCCCCAGGTGTCGGTTCTTCTGGCTACAGAGGCATGTGGGCTTTGAAGTTGTTCTTGCAGTGACATGGCTGGCTGCCTGCCCTATTCAAGTTAGGTACCCACCGAATGACCCTGCAAATTCTGGTGGGGTCGGCTCTGGCAGGTGTGATCCCAGCATTACTGCTGGTATTGTGGCTCACAGACATTTAGGGCCAGATTGTGGAAGAGCCAGTATTGGAAATAATAGTGTTAGACCATACCAGCCCAGTAACTCAAGAGGTAGAACATTGAATTTCCATTCAGCCTGGACTGATAACCCTTTTAAACAGTAGAGAGTTGCAATATTTCAGTTAGAAATTGGGTCATATGTTGGTACAGTGCAATGGAGCTCTGCATGCTATGCCACAGAGTGGTAAGACATGGGTTTATGCATGAGATTTCCTAAGGTGTCATCCTTGGCTCAGTGGTAGCACTCATGCATCTGAGTCAGAAGGGCGTGGGTGCAAGCCCCACTTCAGAGATTTGAGCACAAAATCCAGACTGACACCCATTAAATGGCGGAGCAGGCTCGAGGGGCCGAATGGCCTACTCCTGCACCTATCTTCTATGCTTCTATGCTTAGAGCAGAGAAGGCTGAGGGGGGACCAGATTGAGGTGTACAAAATTATGAGGGGCATAGATAGGGTAGATAGAAAGGAACTTTTCCCCTTAGTAGAGGGGTCAATAACCAGGGGGCATAGTTTCAAGGTAAGGGGCAGGAGGTTTAGAGGGTATTTGATTAAAAACTTTTTCACCCAGAGGGTGGTTGGAATATGGAACTCACTGCCTGAAAGGATGATAGAGGCAGGAACCCTCACAATATTCAACAAGCATTTAGATGAGCACTTGAAACGCCATAGCATATAAGGCTACGTACCAATTGCTGGAAAATGGGATTGGAATAGACAGGGCTTGATGGCCGGCGCGGACATGATGGGCCGAAGGGCCTCTTTCTGTGCTGCATAACTCTATGACTTTCGGATGAGATGTTTAACCGAGACCCTGTCTGCCCTCTTGGATGGGCGTAATAGATTCTATGGCATTATTCGAAGAAGAGCATGGGAGTTCTCCTGGTGTCCCGGTCAACATTTATCCTCAACCAACACCTAAAATAGATGATCTGGTAATTTATTTCATTGCTGTTTGTGGGACCTTGCTTGCACAAAGTGGCTGCCGTGTTTCCTAAATTACAACATTGACTACACTTTTAAAGTACTTAATTGGCTGTAAATTGCTTTGAGGTGTCCTTAGGTCATGAAAGGCGCTATCTAAATGCAAGTTCTTTCTTTACACAGTTCTATTCTCCACCATGTTCTTGCACATAACCTGGCACTCACCTATTGAGTGCCATTTATAGCGGGCTGGGAACATCACACCTGGTAGCTAGTCTCCTGATAAAGATACATAGAGGTTTTCATGCATTACATACTACAGGAAACTCTTTATTAACCGGCACCGACGGGACCGGCATGGTGCCGGTTTATCGAAAGTACCGGATAACGGAGAGTTATATCTACTGAGGCTATTTTTAACAAAGAAAAATAAATAAATCAAGAAATGTGCAGTATACAGTATTTGGGTACTTTTGAAAACTACCCCTACTGACTAAATCGGCGTTCTCGGACTCGGACTCGGGATCGGCAACATTGCCGGTTATTTGAGAGGAGTTTTCGGAGTACTCGGCGTTCGCGGGAGACTCGACTGCGACTCGGCAACATTGCCGGTTATTTGAGAGGAGTTTTCGGAGGATGATTTTTGCCGGTTAAGCGAGAATTCCAGATATTTGGGTGCCGGATAAACAAAAGTTTCCTGTAATACGCTTTTAATAGGCAGTCCTGCTAGTGTAGTATAACCCTGTTCCTGTAGTTATCAATATTTGAAGAAGCTAATTACACAGCAAGACTGTGTTAACCACAACCATGACCAGATGTAAACCCTTCTGTAATTATAAGGAAGTGCTGTTTATACTCTGCTATTTTGATAGCAAGCTTTTTTTTTTAGTTCCGCTAACACTTTTTGGTTATATTTTCTCTTTTTGTGCAATTTCTTCAACTAAACTATTTAAAATTTGCGCTACACAGAAACAACTCCTGTACTGATGATTTAGGTCAGTTGTCTCACAGTGAATGAAAATACTCCAGCTCGGGGGCAATGGACTGTGCATGGTGAAGAACAGTGGTTTGTGTCCAGTATAAATTTAAGTGCGAATAATCACTGATTATGAAACAGTATTAACTAATTAATAAAAACCCCAAAATTGCATTGGTTCTATAACCCTGAATTTTGTCTGAGACCTCCATTTGGGCAGAATTTTGGGCAGTGCATCATTAGCATATGCCTGACCGTTGATGTATTGACCCCGGGGGTGAAATTCAACTTTTGGGGGCGGGGCGGGGGGGGTGCAAAATAGGCGCTAGCGGATTGCCTGCCTGTTATACAACCTGCCCGATTTTCCTTTCTATTGACTTCTGGTGAGAGAATCCAGAGCAAGGGTGTGTAATCTTAAAATTAGGTGTGAAATCAGGAAGCACCTTTTCACACAAAGGTAGTGGAAAGCCAGAACACACTCCCCCCAAAATGCTGAGTGAATTGAAGGTTTCAAGACTGAGAGCGATAGATTTTTGTTACATATGGGTATCAAGGGATATGAAGCAAATGGAGTTGAGGTACAGATCAGTCATGATCTAACTGAGTGGCGGAACAGGCTCGAAGGGTTGAATTGCCTACTTCTGATCCTATGTTCCTATATAATACGAGACACTCAATATTCAATATCACTAGGGGGAAGCAGCTAGAAAAGAAAAAATAGACAAGACAGAAGCACAATAAATTGGACATAGCTGCAAGGGATATAGGCGTTGATGTTTTCTTAGGTGGTCTCCACCCTTTATGCTGGAATAGATGCGTGACTTGTGTGTTCATGGTGGGCGCTCACCATATATTGGATTGGTGTGTCAGTTCGGAGGAACTTGATCCAGTTGTGCTTTTGCAGGGGACTATGACATTTTAAGTAAAGTGGTTTATGATTAATCTTTGTCAGCTTCATGAGCATGTTGCGCTCAAGGGGTGTAGGCAAATCTGCAGGCTGTGCCTTTTGGTCTGGCTTCTCTGTGGCCCTTTTCTGAGCCTTCCCCATCCCTGCTATAAGGTGATGACTCAACATGTACTACAAAATTATGAATCGTGTAGCAGACCACAATAATTTTGGAGATCTTTGCGGGGCTGTACAGCAGAATGCCCTCTGACCAGGTTGTGAACAGGTATCCGTACCTGTGAGTCTAATGGGTATTCCTGGTATCCCTAAAACCATCCTTGAGAGCTGTCTATTCTAGAAACAAAGGTGCGTCAATTAAGTGACAGAAACTGAGTTGTGGCTGCTGCCAGCATACCTGGCATCTACAACAACAACAAATTGTATTTATATAGCGCCTTTAATATAGTAAAACAGGAGCGTTATCAAACAGAATTTGACACCAAGCCACATAAGGAGCTATTAGGACAGATGACCATGAGCTTGGCCAAAGAGGTAGGTTTTAAGGAGCGCCTTAAAGGAGAAGAGAGAGGCAGAGAGGTTTAGGGAGGGAATTCCAGAGCTTAGGGCCTAGGCAGCTGACGGCACAGCTTATAATGGTGGAGTGATGAAAATCGGGGATGCACAAGAGGCCAGAATTGGAGGAGCGCAGAGATCTTAGAGGGTTGTAGGGCTGGAGGAGGTTACAGAGATGGAGAGGGGCGAGGCCATGGGATTTGAAAACCAGGATGAGAATTTTAAAATCAAGGCGTTGCTGGACCGGGAGCCAATGTAGGTCAGCGAGCACAGGGGTGATGGGTGAATGGGACTTGGTGCGAGTTGGGATATAGGCAGCAGAGTTTTGGATGAGATCAGGTTTACGGAGTGTGCAAGGTGGGAAGCCGGCCAGGAGAGCATTGGAATAGTCGCGTCTTGAGGTAACAAAGGCATAGATTAGGATTTTAGCAGCAGATGAGCTGAGGCAGAGGTGGAGTCTTGCAATGTTACAGAGGTGGTAGTAGGCGGTCTTGGTGATGGAGAGGATATAGGGTTGGAAGCATAGCTCGGTCAAATGGGACGCCAAGGTTGCGAACAGTCTGGTTCAGTTTCAGACCGTGTCATGATCAAATGCCATTGATCATAGGTAATCTGGACATTTATAGAGTAGAGCCCCTTCCTGTTCATGAATGCAGTGGTGTTGGTTTAAAGAGTCCATATGACAATGTGAGGCTTTGTATCTGCGGGATTTCTGCCACTCTGTTTAAAAAAAAAATAAAAAAAAAAAATACTGGGCCATCTCCTGTTGCTGCTCTTCCTTTCAGCACAGGCAGATAGTTTGAACGTTTTCTTGCAAGAAGCGACAGTGATCTGCTACTACCTACCTGGTAATCCTCCTCAGATATTTCTAAGAAACTGTGCCTTGGTCTGTAAAAATGTGTCCTGCTATAGGTCCTTGTGTGCTGCACCCTTCTGCAATGCAGACATATGTGTCTCTGCTTCTACTGGTAGAATTCTACCTCTTTCTCCATCTCCCAGACGTCAGCTGAATATCCCATGGTAGCTCCATAGAGCGGTGATCTTACTTATATCAGGCAAGGTGGTAGAATAGTTTGGGGTGGGAAAGTTCTGAAATAAATGCCCTCAAATTGATGCTCCACTCGAAATAAAAGGGAAGGTGACTAATTATGCAGACTATTACAAGTAAAAAAAAAAAAGTTGTCATGGTGTAAACCTTTAAGTTCTAGTGGTTGTGTGCTAGCTGGTCTTCCTTCTGCTCCAACTTTTTATGGTGCACTACAATGATGTATTGCATTGGAAGTTCTGGGGTCAAAGAGACATGCCCCCCAACACATCTAAATGCATACATTTATAAGGCTTGTAGCACAGAACAGTGAAGCATATTCTGCCTCCAATTCAGCCCCACTGAGAACGGTGCACAGAAGCTGTTACGGCACTGACCCTGGCTTTCCACCTGCTCTGTGCCTGGCCCGTGCCTGTGCCTCAGGCTCACAGGAGCAAAATATCAGCCTCTTATTGTCTTCACTCTACTTGATTGGAAGTGTGCAACCTTTAGATTATATTGATATGAACTTTTCAAGTTGTTGGGTGATCTATAGAAACAGTACTACAATTGCTGAAGTTCTCGCAACACAGTAAAACACCCCTGGATGATTAAAGATGGGTTTGGGATTAACTCTGATGGGACTGTTTTAGTATACCAAGAATATATCAAATTACGTATCCCACAATGGACCTGAAATTGCGGTCGGAGGCTTCCGTGGGCGAATGCCTCCAATCCACAGGAAAAGTACCTACCTAGCTGCTGCCTCCGTATCTTTGGACTTTTGCATTCCTGGGCCTGCAGGCGTACACCTGCGTGAAGGCCCACGTATCCCAAGGGCGCATGCGGTTTGCAAACATCCCTGGGATCACGTGGGCCGGCCCAACCAATCAAAAAGGGGGATTCCCATTTACGTATGAATCCCCATGAGCATATTAGGAATGACACAAAAGACACACTTTCACACAACCTAAATAAAAATAAATCACCACATGTTTATAATTAATAAAAATACAATTTAATTAAACATTTAAAATTAAATTTATTTTTCAAAACATTAAATTAACATTTTTAAAGGGGCCAAAAATAACCTGAACTAATTTTAAAGATTTTTGACTGTTTAAATAATTAAAAAAAAATTATTTAAATATTTATTTAAACCCTTACGCTGGTAAAAGATGGCCCTACCCTGCTTTTACCAGGCGTAAGAGTTTCGTGGGCATTCGCTGGCCAGTAGTTGGGCAAATAGCCCAACTCTCTGCCAGCGAATGTCCATTTCCTGTGCAATCAGATGATCTGTCATGCTGAAACTTGACAGATCGCAAGTTCCGGGTTTTCGCCACGCGCAGCGCATGCGGAAGCCCGGAACTTGCAGTCATAGGTCCCGTAAAATCCGGGCCAATATGTTTGCAAATTAAATAAGAAACAATGGAGACAAACACTTGACAGTAACGATATGATATTACCATTTCCTTTTGAAGCCATGATGTTAATGTAGTCCCCCTCATGATCCCTGTCTGAATCAGCTCCTGCAAATATATAACCTGCTATAAGAAATATGCTGGTACAAAGAGAGCTTTTTGAATGCTTTGTAATGTGATAATTTAGCAGTTAAAAGCACTCTGCTAAATCATCATGTTTTTATTTTAGTTTAGTGACTGACTAACAACAAGAATGTGCAAGAGCCAATACTGGAAATAACCGTGTCAGACCATATTAACCCAGTAACCCCAGAGGTGAAATTTTGATCCTTGGATCCTTGACTGATGTTTGAACTTGGAGGTATCCAATCGGTGTGTACCGTGGCTGGAGCATTTTGTTAATGCAGATTACAGCCAGTGTGGATATTCTTTTGTGTGGCAGGTCTGGAGCAATGTTGTTAGAAGGCTCTGGACAAGTCTGTTTCTCACACCATCCCAGATATGGCAATTTTATTTTTTCTCCCAAAATGTATTACTCTATACATCAGGCATATCAGGAATAGGTAAATTGTGCTCAATTGATTTGGAAGGTGGATACAAATTATAACACTGGGGCTCAAACCTATGAAGCAGGTAATCAGCTAATTCTTGCCTTGCTGAACCAAAGAGGCAATGTCATTATGAGCAAAATATTTGGCAAAGATAAACTGGAGGATAGTCGCCCTGGGCTGTTCTAGCACACCTCATAGCAGCTGGCTGTTGAGTGGCACTGACAGAGAGTTGGAGCAATACAGCTGCAAGGCTAGTGTATTGATGGATACAAAGAATGTTCCATGCATTCCACATGTAGTCCTGCTTGTACACAACATCTCCTCTCATTTTAATGCAAATGTCTTATTATGCAAAATGAAGAAAAAGTTCCCTAAAAAGTAAAATAAATGAAATCATCTGTGAGTATGTGGGTGTTGATGATGACCATTTTTTTGCCTCATTGTATAGCACATCTTTAAAGTTTAACATTGAATTGGTGACAAATGTACCCTCTAGCAACAACATCATCTACAAGAGTATCAGGTACGCATTTTCCTGATGTTCAGTTTTCCTGTCATACGCTTTAATCCGCGCCCCCCCCCCCCGCAAAAAAAAACTCTTGAGTAACATACATCAAACAAGAAATAGTAAAGAACAATGGGCATGTAACAGGAAGTTAAATATTTTCTGTTGCCTAAAAATTATGGCACCAAACTAGTGTCCCATGGTTTTCTTTTTCACTAATGAAATTATTAAACAGTATTTTTTCTCACATACTAGTAGTTATATTGAAAAGACTCCCATTTAAAAAAAAAAAGTGAATTCTATGTTGAAGATCTCAAAAACGAATATCTGATATTGAGAGGAACTGAAAACTTCAGGGACAAGTATTGATGCATTTGATTAGCAGCTTTGTAGAGCAATATGTCTGCAGTTTTCTTGAGGCTATACAAATATTGCCCATAGAATGCAAGTGGTTGGGGTTGAATAACATACACTGTAATGCGTT
Source organism: Squalus acanthias (assembly GCA_030390025.1). NCBI lineage: Eukaryota > Metazoa > Chordata > Chondrichthyes > Squaliformes > Squalidae > Squalus > Squalus acanthias. Next base: position 81,645 of record JASTWF010001026.1, read on the forward strand.
TCAAAAAAAAATTACTCTAGGGATGTGGGGCAACACTGGCAACGCAATATTTATTGTTGATCTAAGGACATTAAGGTGAACTTGTTGGGTTTTTATGACAATCCAGCCGATTTCATGGTTATTTTTCTGGTGATTTTAATGGTGGGTTATGAACTCGTGACCTCTGGGTCGTTAATCTAGTACCATAACCACTAGGCTACTATACCTGCTAGTTTATTGTTCTACATTTTTTCTTTGCTTGCATAGGTCAGTAAGCTATTTCTCATTCCCTTCTCTGAAATTTAAACTGTTCTTGTACACCTCCATTATGAAATTAAATAAATTGATAGAGTCCATCAGAGTGTAAATTGTATACTGTTTGAAATTAGAGGACTCCGTGAATAGAGCTGACTTTCCTCATTCCATAATTTCTAAAGCTTTTACAACTGTAAATGTGATTATTACCTTCCTGTTGTATCAGTGTGCCTGAATCTGTTTGGTTGAGTCCTGCAAACATAGAATTTCAGTTAATATGATTAAAGGAACATTGAAACCCAGATTCACAATAATTCAAGCACAATGCCAAATACTATCTTTTAAAAAAACCATTTCCCCTCTGAATGCAGGCGATTCCACAAGGACATTGAGAGGTTAGTGAAGTAGGGAGATAGGTGACAGATGTAGTTCAATGCAGAGAAATATGATGATGTTGATTTTGGAGTTAAGAGCCTTGAAGGAAGTATTCCCTGAATGGGAAGATCAACAGAATTGAGGAACAGAGAAATCTAGAGGTTCAGGCACATAGATCTTTAAAGGTGGAGGCGCAGGTAGAAAAGACTATAAAAGCAAGTGGGATGCTGTGTTTTATATATGGGACATTGACATTGAATATAAATGCAAAGAAGTGATGTTGAATTTTCAAGTCATTGGTTCGGCCACAGTTTGGAGTATGGCATACAGTTTTGGACACCCCAATTATATGAGTGACATTAGGTCCAAAAGGCACAGCACAGTTCACAAGAATTATACCAAGAATGAAGAAATGAACAGAAAATTGGAGCTTTTTTCACTGGAATAGAGAAGGTTAATGGGGATCAAATAGAGGCTTTCAATATATAATGACTGCATTGCTGGAGGGTGGCATGAGCCCTCTGCTGATGTGACAATTTTTATTGCTTCATTCATCCAAGGATGAAAACAAAGTTCCGTTCACGTTATCACACTACGTGTTCATAGCTTGCTCGAGCAATAACTTGTATTTATATAGTACTTTTACATTAAAAAAAAAACTGCCCCAAAGTGCTTCACCAAAAACTGGTGTCAAGCCAAAAAGTAGAGATTGGGAGATGTGATGTAAGGCTAGTTCGAAGAGTTGAGTTTTATGGAGTGTCTGAAAAGAGAGGGAGGTGGAGAGGCAGAGGAGTTTAGGGAGGAATTCCAGAGTTTGGGGCCACGTCTATATATTATACTCCTTTGCGCACATCTTGTATGACCAACACGCTGTAAAATGAATAGTTCTATATCATAGAATAGGAAGCTGCAGGGTTCTGTCACAATTTCCACACTGATTTCCTTGGCGAATTACGCTCAAGTGTGTGCCAGCTCACAGGGCATACTGGATGGGAAAATTGTCCAGAGAGCTGTGATGCTGCGTCTCTGTTCATTTCAACTTAGCACATATTCTGCTGGGCCTGGGGACAAAAACAGGAAATGTTCAGAGGACTCGCGCACCTTTTTCTGGCCTTTACACTGTTGCGGTGGTAGACCATCATTATACCTATAGTCATCGCAACAATCCTCCTCAATCCCCTTCTCCCAGTGGCTGAAGAGCTCCTCCCAGAGTCGCAATACGGATTCCGCCCACTAAGGGGCACAATGGACATGATCTTCACCGCGCGTCAATTATAAGAGAAATGCAGGGAACAGCACCAATCGCTGTACATGGCCGCCTTTGACCTCACAAAGGCCTTCGACACTGTCAACCGTGAGGGATTATGGAGTGTCCTCCTCAAATTCGGCTGCCCTCAAAAGTTTGTCACCATCCTCCGCCTGCTTCACGGCAACATGTGATCCTGACCAACGGTTCCACCACAGACCCAATTCACGTATGGACCGGGGTCAAGCAAGGCTGTGTCATCGCACCAACACTCTTCTCGATCTTCCTTGCTGCAATGTTCCACCTCGCCCTCAGTAAGCTCCCCGCTGGAGTGGAGCTAATTTACAGAACAAACGGGAAACTGTTCAACCTCCGTCGTCCCATCCTCTGTTGTCGAATTACAGTATGCAGACGACGCTTGCGTCTGCGCACACTCAGAGGTCGAACTCCAAACCATCGTCAACACCTTCAACGAAGAGTACGAGAGCATAGGCCTTGCACTAAACATCCGTAAGACAAAGGTCCTCTACCAACCTGCCCCCGCCACACAGTATTGCCCCCCCGATTATCAAAATCCACGACGAGGCCTTGGACAACGTGGACCACTTTCCATACCTCGGGAACCTACTGTCAACAAGGGCAGATGTCGATGACTAAGTCCAACACCGCCTTCAGTGTGCCAGTGCAGCCTTCGGTCGCCTGAGGAAGAGAGTGTTTGAAGACTAGGACCTCAAACCCGGCACCAAGCTCATGTTCTACAGAGCAGTAGTGATACCCGCCCTCCTGTAAGCCTCAGAGACATGGGCCATGTACAGCAGGCACCTCAATGCACTGGAGAGGTACCACCAACGCTGCCTCCACAAGATCTTGCAAATCCATTGGCAGGATAGGCGCACCAACGTCAGTGTTCTCGCTCAGGCCAGCATCGAAGCTTTGACCACGCTCGATCAGCTCCGATGGACGGGTCACATCGTCCGCATGCCCGATACGAGACTCCCAAAACAAACGCTCTACTCGGAGCTCCGACACGGCAAGAGAGCCCCAGGTGGGCAGTGGAAACGCTTCAAGGACACCCTCAAAGCCTCCTTGAAAAAGTGCAACATCCCCACCGACACCTGGGAATCCCTGGCCCAAGACCGCACAAAGTGGAGGAGAAGCATCCGGGAAGGCGCCGACCACCTCGAGTCTCTTCGCCAGGAGCAAGTGGAAGCCAAGCGCAAACAGTGGAAGGAGCGCACGTCAACCCAAGCACCCCACCCACCCGCCCCTTCAACCACCGTCTGCCCCACCTGTGACAGAGACTGTAGGTCCCGCATTGGACTCGTCAGTCCCCTGAGAACTCATTTTTAATGTGGAAACAAGTCATCCTCGGTTCCGAGGGACTGCCTAAGAAGATGTAATGTGCTGGAGGATCAGCTCCAGGCAAAAGTTCATGTAAAGTGCATAGAAAGAAATTAAATGAACAGGCGTAAGGCCATTTTTGCCCTTTTTTCCCCTTAATTTTTGTTTTTTTCCCCTGCAATCACCTCGGTTTTTGTGAGCTTTTATGTAGTTCTGCAGCTTGTTTTATTACCACCAATGGTTTTTCCAGTGGGGATCCTCATATAGATGAGCTTTTTGGAGGAGGAAATGGAAGACCAGTGGATGCCAGATAGATCAGGCTGTACCAGTGGCATTCTGTGCCCCACTTGCTGGCACCCTTACACCTGCATCTACAGAAGATGCAGATACTTCACTTTGGCAGAGAATTAGCATATGTGGAGGCTCCAGCTCTCGAGGTAGGTTGTGACAGCAGGCCTGACTCTCAGTAATGCTGGATGGTTCTTTGGAATCGCCCCAGTCACAGTTGACCATGTTTTCAGTGATACTATATTAAAGAAGCCTAATTGGTTGTTCCAGCCAAGATGCCACCAACCATACCTGCAGGCACTGTTGTACGTATATGCCAATGACCAGGGGGAACTGTCCTCGTGCTAAAATGCAGCATAAGGTTGCCACAGCCAGTGACATTAGCAATCAGCTGCAGCTTCCAACCTGCTTCCACTGTCTTACTGGCATGCTGCAATGCTGGCCAATGGGGATGGTGCCCTGGCGTGGCCATCAGGGCTGCCCATTTGTAACTAACTCATGCAGTATCACCTCCACTTCTGTAACTATTAAAGAGCGGGTTGGTTTCTGGGTTCTTACAGACACCTACCTACCCATTGAGTTTTGTATTCCTTTATTTTTGATTTACATTTCAGTGCTTTCTCCTCTCCTGCCTTGGTAAGGACTGCCAATTGGTTGAAATGCCTTTTGAGCCTTTCCAAAAGATGCCAGAATTTTTTTTCTTTTTTTTTTCTGCCACTTCTCTTTAATTGTCTGCAACTCTTTAAATTTCACCAAATGCAATTTTCCACTCCAACTACTACTGTGCCCTGTACAGTCCCCAATCTGTACCTGGAGCTGTGAATAAGAATGCAGTGACCTGACCTGCAAAAATTCAGTGATTTAATGCATTAGCAGTCTGAAATTTGCACCAATTTTTAACCATTTACTAATGATTTAGGGTAGGGCATGAAAATCAGCCCCCGTGAGTTGGATCTTTTCCTCACCCTTCAGCCCGGAAATGATTTGCGCTGCAAATTGCTGGAACTGAGCTGATAACGGCGCAGCAAGGTCAACAGTGCATCTGGGACCATGGAGAATGACAGGACCAACAGTCTATCTCCTTAACCAGTGAGATTTAAGAATACAATAAGAAACAGAAGAACGACCGAGAAGGAAATAATGTGAATTAGAGTCAAATTAGAAACAGAAATAGAAATAAGGAATGGAAAGAAAGATTGGATTAAGAGAGAGAAAAAGAGACAGAAAGGAAAAGTAAGAAAAAAATATTTTAAAACTTTAAAAATCTCTAGGAATAATTTACTACCTAGTGAGACTCCACAGTTCCCTTTCTGGGCCTCCAAGGCTGAGTGGCATTGCAGAAACATAAATCTTGTCATTAAAAGGGTCCTTACATCGTTAAATACCAGCCCTAACTTTCTGCAGTGAGTTTAATTTGTTTTAACAGTGCAAATGCAGCAATTTCTTGAAATGCACGGGGAGATTGATGGCTAGGTCTGGTTTTTTGCAAGGCTAATGGCGGAGCGGCACAAATTGTCCAGCAGTTTGTGACTATTTGCAACTCATGGCATATCTCTTCCACACCAGAAATTGCCAATATAACACAACTTGCATTTATATTAGCACCTTTAACATAGAAGAAGCCCCACGGCACTCTATTAATTTCTTATTACAGTGTTACATGAACAAGAAAGTAAGTTTACCTTGGTTATGTTGCAAGGGCACGCTCTGATGTATTTTATAGCTGCAATTAAATTTAAAAAATGAAAGATAACAGTCGATATTTGTTAAACTGCTTATAAATTCACTGACATTCAAGAAAATCCATAATTCTTATCATTAAACATGAAATACTATCTTTAGTTAATATGTGCAAACCTAAAAAAAAAATTGAATCAACTTATTAAACTAATATTGATCAAAGATAGACTACTCGCTCTATGCCTCCATTTTTTCTATGTAGATTATTTTGCTACTCTTGCTGTTAATGAACTGCTTTATTGATGATCATGGGATTAGAGTGGTAGCTCTTTGTCGGCCGGCACGGACAAGATGGGCTGAATGGCCTCCTTCTGTGCTGTAAATTTCTATGAGTTGCATATCTGCTATTCCGCTTTCATTTTCTGTTACACTCATGGCATCATTCATTGGAACACTTCACATGGAGTGAGGGAGCAGCACCACTTTTAGCAATACTGCAATAGCACAGATTCACTTTGCTTCTTTGAACAACATGTAGAATTGTGCTCCTGTATTACTCATTTTACTTTGTTATTCAAAAAAGCAAATAGACAAACAATTGTTTGAACAAGTAATTAGACAACAAGGTTCTGTATGACTGATTTAAGAAATCCTACCTTTCATTCTCTTGGTTTTTATCTGTTGATGGAAAAAAATTTAAACAATAAAGATAAATATTAAACCACCCAGTGAGCAAAATACTTCAAATAATGATGAGCAATGAATGTAACCATACAAAGAGACACTCACCTTTATTATTCTTGTACCAATATACAGCTGATAATATTACTACTACTATTACCACCGGTATTATGGATATTATATAAATCCACCACTGAGTACCTGGAGGGAAAGAAAGATGTTTTATTTCACAAGCTTTTAATACCTATTGTTCTGCTGCTTGTCACATTAATAAAACATATGTGCTTGTAGGAGGGTATATATATGAAGAAAATATTGTTGGTTCTTCTCTCTGTGTTACGGCCCAACAGTTCCAGATATAATTATTTTACACTTTCATATTACTTATTTGTTCTATTCATTACAAAATTAAGGTAAAGCTGATATATTTTCAAAAAAGTTGTATATTAGGTGGCAGCTGTAATGAGGACAGATGCCTCACCAAGTTGACCCTGGGAGCTGTTCAGAGAGCTAAAAGACTTGGAGCAATTGTGTTGGCGTGTTAGCAAGACAGATCATAATTTTGCCACAGCTTAACAAATGGTCCAACTACTGTGCTTCTGTAAGTACGAGCACAACCACTGTCCAAACAGTTGGAAAAGTCCCAACATTCATCTTGTTATCTTTTACATCAACAGCCCACTCCCCATCGATGTGTAAATCCAGGTCTCCAGCTCTGCTTAACTTTACTTTCCCAAGCTCTGATTATCTCCCTCTCCCAAGCTCTGATTATGTCTTTCTCCCGAGCTCTGATTATCTCCCTCTCCCGAGCTCTGATTATCTCCCTCTCCCGAGCTCTGATTATCTCCCTCTCCCAAGCTCTGATTATCTCCCTCTCCCGAGCTCTGATTATCTCCCTCTCCCGAGCTCTGATTATCTCCCTCTCCCGAGCTCTGATTATCTCCCTCTCCCGAGCTCTGATTATCTCCCTCTCCCGAGCTCTGATTATCTCCCTCTCCCAAGCTCTGATTATCTCCCTCTCCCAAGCTCTGATTATGACCCTGGCTCTGGTTTAAATTCTCACCCCTCAGCTCTGATTAAACTCCCACTCTCTGTTAAGGTTAGGACAAGGGCAGCAGAGTTTTGGATGACCTCAAGTTTACGGAGGGTAGAACATGGGAGGCCAGCCAGCAGTGCGTTGGAATAGTCTAGTCTAGAGGTAACAAAGGCATGGATGAGGGTTTCAGCAGCAGATGAGCTGAGGCAGGGGCGGAGACGGGCGATGTTACGGAGGTGGAAATAGACAGTCTTAGTGATGGTGCAGATATGTGGTCAGAAGCTATTCTCGGGGTCAAATATGACACCAAGGTTGCAATAGGAGATTGAACTCTGGTTGATTTTTGTTCTCTCTAGCTTGGTGACATTGAGGCCAATTGTAAAACCACCACCACTGCCCCATTTAAGGTACCTCCAGGGACTTGAGCACATAAATTTAGGCTGGCACTCCAGTGCAGTGCTAAGCGAGTGCTGCACTGTCAGAGGTGCCGTCTTTCGGATGAAACGTTGAACCGAGGCCCCGTCTGCTCTCCCAGGTGGACGTAAAAGATCCCATGGCACCATTTCGAAGAAGAGCAGGGGAGTTATACCCGGTGTCCCGGCAAATATTTATCCCTCAATCGACATAACAAAAACAGATTATCTGGTCATTATCACCAATGCTGTTTGTGGGAGCTTGCTGTCTGCAAATTGGCTGCCGCATTTCCCACATTACAACAGTGACTACACTCCAAAAGTACTTCATTGGCTGTAAAGTGCTTTGAGACGTCCGGTGGTTGTGAAAGGCGCTATATAAATGTAAGTCTTTCTTTTTACCTAATTCAGTACTAACCAGGAATTGAACCTAGGACTTTCCTGGTCCATAGACTCAATACTACACTACTGTGATCTATTCACCTATTTGACCAAGGGGATTCCCCACAGCTCCATTTCTGTATTTTCTTTTCAGTTCTTCAAGTTTAAGTGTATACACAATAATGAAGAAGTTGCAGTTCGCAGGCTTATGAATTGGTACGCTAAATGTGAAGCTGTTTAAATTGGTAGAATCTAGATATGGTTTCAGCCGTGGCTCAGTGAGTAGCACTCTCGCCTCAATCAGAGGGTGGTGGGTTTGAGTCACACTCCAGAGACTTGAGCACAAAATATCAGCTGACACTCCAGTGCAGTACTGAGGGAGTGCTGCAATGTCAGAAGTGCCGTCTTTCGGATGAGATGTTAAACCAAGGCCCCGTCTACCCTCTCAGGTAGACGTAAAAGATCCCTTGGCACTATTTTGAAGAAGAGATGGGGAGTTCTCCCTAGTGTCCTGGCCAATATTTATCCCTCAACTAACATCACTAAAACAGATTATCTGGTCATTATCACATTGCTGTTTGTGGGAGCTTGCTGTCCACAAATTGCCTGCTGCGTTTCCTACATTACAACAGTAACTACTCTTCAAAAAAAAACCTTTATTGGCTGTAAAGCGCTTTGGGACGCCCTGAGGTTATGAAAAGCGCTATAAAAATGCATGTCCTTATTTTGAAATGATACAAATTATTGGTTGGCCATAGTTATAATACTGTATCTAATTGTGAATGCCTTATTTTAGACAGGATATCAAGACCATGAGGGGGTGCAGAAAATATTCACTAAGATGCGAATAGGGATGAAAGACTTTAATTAAAGTGACTAGAGAAATTGGGCCCTTTTTTATTAGAAAAAAAAGTTGAGATGTTCAAAATGATGATGGGTTTTTATATGTTAAATAGGGAAATACTGTTTCTACTGGTGAGTCATCACAGGAGGGCATAAATTTATTATCACCACAATAATAAAGGGAGAGGTTAGAATTTTTTTTTTTACTCAAAAGAACTTTTAGGACATGGGATGCCTTACCAGAAACTCTGATGGACAGCTTTTATCAAGGAAGAGGATAAGTATTTGAAGAAGAAAAATTTAAAAGCGTACAGGGAAGGAATGGGACTAAATGGGTAATTCTTTCACGGGCCTCCTTCTGCGTTACAAAATTCTATGATTCTATAAATCATATAAAAACCTCCAAAAATGTGAAAATATTCAATGAAGTCAAGGAACATGCAACCAACTTGCACAAAGAGCTCTTCGGATGCCTGAATAGGTAAATGCACTGCCTGGTATGCTGCTCAGCTACATGAGCCAGGAACACCTTGGGTTTTTATCACTGGTCTGTATTTTAGCTAATATTAAGGGCACAACAATTAGCTTTAGTACCGTGGGCTGAGGAGAAGAAATATCAGACAGGGTTCCTACTCCTTATTCAATACTTTATTGGCTATAAAGCGCTTTGTGACATCCTGAGGTCATGAAAAGTGCTCTATAAAAGATTAAAGAAGAAGTAGTTTGAAGTAGCCAGCACAGATATCAAAAGAGACAACAAACCTTAAAGAATTCCTTGAGGAGATAACAGACATGGTAAATTGGAGAAATGCAGTGGATGTAGAGTCCAGGGGCTTTAGGAAAGCCTTTGACAAGGTACCACATGGGGTATGAATTTGGGGAAAGAATAGCAAACAGGACTAAGGAGAAAAAATTAGAAGGCAATTTGATTGGTGGCTGAGGAGAGGAAATATCAGACAGGGTTCCTACTACTTATTCATTATCCAGTGATCGCTGCTTGAATTTGTGCATGTGTGAATGTTGGAATCGGGCTTGGGTAAGTCTCCCCTCATATTAAAATAGTTTGCTAACACTGTGATCTAACGTCGTGCATGAAGAATGGCCACTTGGGCGAGGTACTAGAGAGCTGCCAGCACCCATAGGACCATAGCCTTAAATGAGTCAGTATGCTTAGGAGAGAAGAGAAACCTGGAGGAGAAAAATATTACCTGCTTAATGTTGACACTGAAATCCAAGTATTATTACTACTCCTAAGAATTAGGCAAACTAAAATTATAATATAAATAAATATTGTACAATGAACAAAGTTACCTGATATAACCTCATTGACACCTGTAACTAAGAATGCATAGTACAATGAAGGTGTATTTAGCATATACATACTTAAAATATGAAATGATATTCCGTTACTGCGTTGTGAAGAAATTTGATTTTCAGCTTTACATCTGTACACTCCAGAATGCTCCATTGTCTCTATTGTTATGTTAAAAGCTGCTGGTACTGCCTGGGTTGTAGAGGCTGATTGGAGACTTGATTGATTCCGATACAGTGTGTAAGTGATTGGAAGAGTTCCTGTGCTTGTTATGCAGTGCAGTGTCACAGTTTCTCCTAACTTCACCTCGGTAGAGTTCAACAGAGGATAAAACAGTGGTGTGGTTACAGGAACTGAAATGAGAAGAAGTATGCTATAATATATAGAAGATATGGCTCTGTTAACTAGCAAAATAAATCCAAACATCGCTTGTAGCTTAATCACCTGATAACCCAGCAGGGACCAATTGTGCAATATTGTTTGCCAATGGCAAAAAAATGAGACCATTAAAATAAATGTGGTAAAAAGGGAAGAAATCACGACATTTTACAATACTAGCTGATCTCCTGTGAAGTTGCTGAAGGATGAAAGTATTAAAAACTTGCATCTCTCTCATGGCACTGCTCACAGTAAGTAAGTGGATCACAGTTTTATAAGGACAGGAAAATTATACCATTTATATATATATTGTTCTTCTGCTAAAATGTAGATGTATGTCCCTTTAAGGCTACAGGAATCCTGGTAGTGTATTGCGTGCTACACAACTTTGCCCTGCAAAGAGTCATCATCATGGAGCCCCTGGGGAAGGAATTGCCCAGGCACAGCATGAGGACAACCAAAAGGAGTATGAAGAGCTTGAAGATACTGTGGAACAGAACCATATTCTGGCTGCAAGAGCCATTCCGCAAGCTGTCATACAGGAGTGCTTCTCTTAGCTTTGCAGTGTGTCCACTGCATCAACAACCCTGTATACCTCTTCCTATTGCCTCCACAAATATGTCTTCATCGACAGTACCTTTAATCTTCCAGGCAAATCGGACATCTCATATTTCTTTCCTTTTGTGAAATATGCTCATAAACCTTTGGAAGAACAGTTTCTGTACACATAACATGAGCAGAATCTGATCTTGAATCTGTAGCCCGTGTCATGTGTGCCAGTGCCATGCGTTACAGTGCCTTGTTTTTGCTTCTGTAATGCTTTCCTTTGGTGATAGTGTGCGGCGTATGTCCTCTTAAACCTATCCTGATGCTTCGACTAGGTGCTGTCTGAGAGGCAGATGTACTTGAAACAGCTGGCTGACGTGTATCCATAACAGCCTCTTGGGATTTGGGTTGGCCCTTGCCTCCTGGGAGCGGAGTCTTGAGATGGACCAGCTGCAGGCTCTGGCATCTTTGCCATTGTGTAGGTGGCATGGCACCTTGTGCTTTCTTAAACTTATGCAGCAACTGGAGGGGCCTAGCGGGGGAGGTGCTGGCATTGCTATTGTGAGAGATAGCGCTACCATCTGCTCCCATTCCAACCATGTCTCTACTACTCAGCTCTGCTCACTATTTCCACTGATCACTGAGAGCAGAACAAGTGACACCAGTAAAATGAGTGAATTCATGGTTCTATCTAGATTATTAAGCTGGATGAGATTTGACCCGAATCCTCAGGTTTCATTGGAGGTAATCTGTGCGCCTAAATAATCATCAACTGGGGTTATGGGTCTAACATGGGGAGCTATGCTGCAGAAATCCCTGGAATTGCTATATGTTCCTGAGTGGAGTGTTGCAAGAAAGCAGCTCTACAGACGCCTGAAGGCCGAGGTCCAACAAAAAACACGCGACCTAAAGAACAGGTGGTGGGTGGAAAAAGCGCAGGAGATCCAGCAGCTAGCCGACAACCACAACGTGCGTGGATTCTTTAGCGCAGTCAAGACCGCCTACGGCCTAAGCACCCAAGGTCCTACCCCACTGCGGGCCAAGAACGGAGAGGTACTCATCAATGACAAGGAGGCAGTCAGTGCCCGCTGGAAGGAGCACTTTGAAGATCTCCTTAACCGAGACTCTGCCTTCGACGCGAGTGTCCTCAACTCCATCCCGCAGCATGCTACCCGCCACCATCTCAGCACAACCCCAGCCCGGCATGAGGTTGAAAAGGCCATCCGACAACTGAAGAACAACAAGGCCTCAGGAGCAGATGGAATCCCTGCCGAGGCACTAAAGCATGGTGGAGAAGCACTACTGGCGTGAATTCATGAACTAATTTCTCTTATCTGGAAGGAGGAGAGCATGCCAGGGGATCTCAGAGACGCTGTAATTCTGACCATCTTCAAGAAAGGTGACAAGTCTGATTGCGGTAATTACAGAGGGGTTTCCCTGCTGTCTGCCACAGGGAAAGTCATCGCAAGAATCCTCCTCAATCGCCTTCTCCCAGTACGGTCTTGGGCCAGAGTCGCAATGCGGATTCCGCCCACTAAGGGGCACAATGGACATAATCTTCACCGTGCGCCAATTACAAGAGAAATGCAGGGAACAGCACCAACCGCTCTACATGGCCTTCTTTGACCTCACAAAGGCCTTTGACACCATCAACCGTGAGGGATTATGGAGTGTCCTCCTCAAATTCGGCTGCCCTCAAAAGTTTGTCACCATCCTCCGCCTGCTTCACTACGACATGCAAGCCGTGATCCTGACCAACGGTTCCACCACAGACCCAATTCATATACGGACCGGGGTCAAGCAAGGCTTCCTTGCGGCAATGCTCCATCTCACCCTCAGTAAGCTCCCTGCTGGAGTGGAGCTAATTTACAGAACAAACGGGAAACTGTTCAACCTCCGTCGCCTCCAGTCCAGATCCAAGGTCGTCCCTTCCTCTGTTGTCGAATTACAGTATGCAGACGACGCTTGCGTCTGCGCACACTCGGAGTTCGAACTCCAAACCATCGTTAACACCTTCACCGAAGCGTACGATAACATAGGCCTTACGCTAAACATCCGTAAGACAAAGGTCCTCTACCAACCTGACCCCGCCACACAGTACTGCCCCCCGATTATAAAAATCCATGACAAGGCCTTTAGACAACGTGGACCACTTTCCATACCTCGGGAGCCTACTGTCAACAAGGGCAGACGTCGATGACGAAGTCCAACACCGCCTTCAGTGTGCCAGTGCAGCCTTCGGTCGCCTGAGGAAGAGAGTGTTTGAAGACCAGGACCTCAAACCCGGCACCAAGCTCATGGTCTACAGAGCAGTAGTAATACCCGCCCTCCTGTATGCCTCAGAGACATGGACCATGTACAGCAGGCACCTCAATGCACTGGAGAGGTACCACCAACGCTGCCTCCGCAAGATCCTGCAAATCCATTGGCAGGATAGGTGCACCAACGTCAGTGTTCTCGCTCAGGCCAACATCCCCAGCATCGAAGCTTTGACCACGCTCGATCAGCTCCGATGGACGCGTCACATCGTCTGCATGCCCGATACGAGACTCCCAAAACAAGCGCTCTACTCGGAGTTCTGACACGGCAAGAGAGCCCCAGGTGGGCAGAGGAAACGCTTCAAGGACACCCTCAAAGCCTCCTTGGAAAAAGTGCAACATCCCCACTGACACCTGGGAATCCCTGGCCCAAGACCGTACAAAGTGGAGGAGAAGCATCTGGGAAGGCGCCGAACACCTCGAGTCTCTTCGCCAGGAGCAAGTGGAAGCCAAGCGCAAACAGCGGAAGGAGCGCACGTCAACCCAAGCACCCCACCCACCCGCCCCTTCAACCACCGTCTGCCCCACCTGTGACAGAGACTGTAGGTCCCGCATTGGACTCGTCAGTCCCGAGAACTCATTTTTAATGTCATCTTCGGTTCCGAGGGACTGCCTAAGAAGAAGAAGCTAAACAAGCAGGTAAGGTTGCACAAATGCTTAATGTACCTCTTCATGCAAACTGCCATATGCAGCATACGGCTTGTTAGATCTTCAGTGCCTGCAGCAATGCACTGCCCAGAATGCATCTTTGTTTTTGAAAGCAGGGCCTGTGAAGCCTGATCTTCGGGTTCATCAACTAAATTGCACCATGACTTGGGCCTCCTGGGCAGCACATTCCTGCTCCTCTGCTACTGCCAGCTGCTTCTGCTCACTTGTGCTCCATGTCTCACTCATTGCACTCCCCTCTGAATTGCTATCTTAAGTCTCCCCAGATAGATGTATCTGAGCTGGTGCTTTAGTGGGGTAGAATGAGTTAATGGTGTATGGTGTGAAGTGCTGGCAGACACAGAGGCCTGGATATTAACAAGGGCGGGTTACATAGGTGGGGGGGGGGCGGAGTTTTGGACGGGTCCCCCTGCATACTGTGGAGTTCAGAGGGTGGGGGAGGTGTCCGATCCCTGACCCTGGGGGGCTTCCGATTGCCGAGCCCGGGGGCCTTTGTATGGGTGAGGGGAGGTCTGATGGGGGGGGGAGGATGGGAGGCTGGGGAAAAGCACTCCTGCTCCTCCTGGCCCACAAGCAGTGCTGTGAAGACACTTACCTCCTCCCCGAAGCTGTCCTCGCCTTGCTTCAGCTGCCAGGTTTCCCGAGGCCTGGGGAACATGGCCACCCACTGTAAAACCTGCACAGCAGGTTAAATCAGAGGATGCCAACCTCATTAACATATTCAAAATGTCAACCTGCGTCCTGGGAGTGGATTGGCTGCCCGCCTCTTCTCCCACCTCCGTAAAACCCAGAAGTCGGAGGGTTGGAGCTGGCTTCGCGACACGATTAAACCCCCCACCGTCACCCAATCCCACGTGCTGAACCATGTTAAAATTCCCCCCATGGTCACTGGGTGCTGGCTTAGCTTCCTCGAGCACACCTGGAGAAGGAGAAGAGGGAGAAAAGTTACAACAGTGTTGTGAGAAAACTTCACAGATTTCAATAAAAGGAGTGGCATGGTAAAGTGCTTTAGAATATGATTTGTTGCCAGCAAATGAAAGCATAAGATTAAAAAAAACAGCAGGAAAAAATGATTAGCACAGACCTTAAGCTGGTGCAAATTTTCCTACTTCCTTACCTCCAACTCCCTCTGTGGTCTCATTCCCTGGATTTGCAGGGCTTCTTCCTAATACAGGGATATTGGATGCAAGTTAGAGGCTCCCTCTCCTGTATATGTTCTTTCCCTTCTGTTCTGTGCTTTTCTCTGCCGACAGGCAGTAGAAGTGAGAGGTTGCAATTGTCTTGATATACATTGATATCCAAATGACAGCATGGGGCCCCCAATAGGTGTGATGACATATACATGAACTATGCAGCTTCATTAGGTGGAATCATTACTTTGAGATGATTATGTGCAAGGATGAAAGTGGAGAACCACTACCAGGAACGCTGGGGTATTAATCCATTCAAGGCAGCATAAGGGAGAGGTAATCATAAGTGCAATAGGTGTTTAGTACACAAAATTAATTAAATGAAATTGTGTTCTCTTACCTTAGCTGACCTTTTTCCTGCATTGGTTCCAGGATTGTTGCATGTTGCTCATAGCATTCACACTGGTGATCATCTTCAGCCATTCTTATTGGCCAGCTCGCCTGGAGGTCCTATAATGTCCCAAAAAGGGCCACTCATCCCCCACCTGTACATCTGTTCCTCCATCAGAATGTTGATGGGTCCAACAGAGAAATGGGGAATTAAGTGCCCACCTAAAGTATTTTCATGCTTCAAAATACAGTACAAGGGTGCTAGCTTACGAAACCGCAATGCCTGACCCTTTAAACTGCTGCAGGCCTTCAAATCTTGCAGCAGAACTTGATTTTCCTTCTTCCGCTGGGAAAGCACCAGAGACATTTTTTCTGGGAGCCTTGTCTCAATTATGCAAATTATGCTGATTCCAGATATACACATGGAGTCTGTGTGCTGTGTGGGTGCTCTTCTTGCATTGCCCCACTTCCGGTCAGGCTTATGTCCAGTTGCAAAATCTGAGCTGTGAAGTGAGTTACCATCACTGATTGCTGCCCTAATCTTTACTACATACAGGATATCATAGATTGTAGCAAGTGTTGCATGTCATTAACACAAGGGGTTGAGTTGATAGTAATATGCTTGAACTTTGCCTTTATGGTTTGATATGATCACCACCATGTGAATATTTTAAGAGTTTAGTTTTATCCCTATGTAGCAAATATTAACAGTGATCAGTGTGCAGAGTTGATAACTTACTTAAATCTTATTACAACTGGAGGTTTGCATTAACCAAGTTTGTTTTGCCGGTCATGAGTTTGAGATTTATAGTTGTACTATTAATCTGGGGGGAAATTTTCAAGTGGGTGATATCCGACCAATTATTCATGTGGCCTTTTGTTCAGTAAGCTACTTTCTACTGGGTTCCCAAATGAGTTGCAATGAATTATTGCTAATCTCAGTTGACGGGCAGGTCTGCAGTAATTGCTTTCCAATCCTGAATTTCTGGCTCAAAAATTATTATGGTGATCATTACCCAAAAACCATTTTAACATTAGTACTGCTTGTGGTGTTTCCTACGGCCAGTTGAAGAATTTTTTTTATATGCAAAACAGTGATGGAGTTGAGACTTAAGAAACTCATTCCACAGAGCCACTTAGTGTCCAGACCCCAGAAATATATTGTGACAGTTGACTAGTAGATGCAAACTGAGGTCCTACAGTGCCACTGCTGGTGGAAGATGTATTTACGGTGTGACAAGTTTTACATAGGCAGTTTCCATTATAAATGTTAACATAGGAATTTATAATGAAAAAGTTGACAGGAAGTGTGTGTAGATGTGGGATATGTAATATATTATAGGTATATATAAATTCTCCTCTGGAAATGACTGGAGTCATTCATTCAGAGAGGTAGAACTCATGGCATTTAGGGAACACTTTGAATACGTATTTTGCAAAAATGACTCCCAGCGCATTTTTATCTACTAGGCTTGGATGACTTTTGTTCCTCTTCTAGCCAGTGACAAACCTTGTTTCAGAAATAAAAATAATTGAATTTTGCTTATAAAAAATTAAGTATAAAATTTGGTTCTGCATTTTTACTAGAAGTATACGACCATTTGATACCATTTACGAACTAATCTTGTTATGAGAACTCAAAATTACCCAAGAAATAAATATTCATATTTTGCATGAAGAATGTAACACCAGAATTGAGATTTTAAGTTTGTTATTACTGGTAGTTTTTCTTCTACTCTTTAAAATCCAATGCAATGCATGACATAGTACCTTGTATTCACTTTCATATTGGGTGGACTAATCTATAGAAAATCTGCAGCTTTTTCAAAGTTGCCTCATCCCAATGGGTGTACTGGCCTCCAAACGTACACTGGGTCCCTTCAATGTCGAGGAAGTGGGAACAACCAGCACAGGGAGTTCCCACCCTCTCTGGTGTTTCTAGGTCCCAGCAGAGTTTTTGGCCATTTTGGCCAGATGGCTGTTGGAGTTCACCAGAATGGCCAAACAATTTTGGGGCCATGGTCCTCATGTGATGGAAAGAGACTCAAGATTCTAGAATCTTTTTTAAGAACCCAGTGTATCACCTTTCATGTTGCTGCTGGGGCAGCCATAATTTAATGAATACCTGAAGACTCTACCTATAGTCTACAGGTGAGGAAATGATAGCAACAATGAGTAGGGATTTGTAGAACTAATGATTGATGAAAGAGAGGAAAGCTGGAAAGTTCTGCCATATCTCCTATTCATGTTACCAGCCCTGATGATAAGGGAACATACCTTTTACTGTAAAGCTGATTCCTTTACTGTATTTGGACGAGTCTGTAATTTCATTCTGAGCTTTGCACTTGTACTCTCCGCCATCTTTGGTTTCATTTATGAGCACATTAAAAGCTGCAGGCTCTGTATTAGACCTTGTGACAGAGTTGATGAATCTTTCATTTAAGAACAATGAATAAGTTATAGGAGTGGTTCCATTGGTTGAGTGGCAGTGCAGGGTTACACGTTCTCCTGTTGCATATTTAATGTTTAAAGAGTTGAGTTTTATTGTTGGGTTGGATACTGGAACTGAAAGAAAAGCACTGTAAGATATACATTTAGAAGAGAAGTAAATCCATACCTAGATATAATTTTGGAATTAAAATACTGGCAGCCGTCGCTCACTCGGAAGCACTCTACTCTCTGAGTAAGAAGGTTGTGGGCTCAAGTCCCACTCTAGAGATTAAACATATAATCCAGGCTGACACTTCAGGGAGTGCTTCATTGCCGGAGGTGCTGTCTTTCAGATGAGATGTTAAACCGAGGCTGCGTATGCCCTCTCAGGTAGATGTAAAAGATTCCACGGTACTATTTGAAGAAGTGCAGGGGACATTTATCCCTCAAACAACATCACTAACACAGATTATCTGGTCATTATCATATTGCTGTTTGTAGGACCTTGCTGTGCGTAAATTGGCTGCCGCATTTCCTACATTACAACAGTGACTACACTGCAAAAATATTTAATTGAATGTAAAGCACTTTGGGATGTCCTGAGGTCATGAAAGATGCTGTATAAATGGAAGTCAAGTGCACCACTTTAAATATTGCCTGTGTCTATCGAAGAAGAAACAGCAATAAAACCAGTTTTCATTAGCTATACCAACTTTAATAGTTACACCAAAGAAAATAATTTCTGTCACGGCAATCAGTTAAATGAGTAATGGTTCTACATTACATTATGTTACTGCTGCAGTTTTGTATAGTGGTATTCTGCTTTCATGGATGTGATTTTTCAATTTAGGTTAGTGTTCTGGTCATATCAATAGCACATTCTATTGCCACTGTAATTCGAAAGCCCAGCAAAGCGTTTACTGTGTTGACCAAGACTGGGTCAACAATTCTTTTATATATTCTCAAACTGTAAAGTGTTGTCTTCCCTGATGGCTGACAGATGAAAGTTCCAGACTTGATTCCTGGTGTTTGCTGAGTTAGCTAATCTGAGGCAGGGTATTTGTGGGGGTCACCACAATCTGCTTTGATATGCTCAATCAAGTGGAGCAGGGAAAGTGTACATTTCTAGTCATTGGGGAGGTGAAGGGTCAGGGGTGACGCACAGGAATGGGCTCACGTGATATCTTCCAGGGTCTAATAACCTGCCATCACTCATTATTTTTTGTTAATATATGAAGAGTAACTACTTGGCTGGGGTACTGGAGGGCAGCTGTTTGGAAAATGGTGCAGTCCGTGCCCAAATTTCCAATATTGCAAGACTATCCATTGAAACGGCAAAGTTAGTAAATTATGCTTGATATA
The DNA here is from genome assembly GCA_030390025.1 of Squalus acanthias. NCBI lineage: Eukaryota > Metazoa > Chordata > Chondrichthyes > Squaliformes > Squalidae > Squalus > Squalus acanthias. The sequence goes on from JASTWF010001026.1 coordinate 100,695, forward strand.
TTGATTCTTTTCAGAGAATCAATAGAATGCATATATGGCGCCTTTCACAGCTTTAAGAAGCTTCATGGCCAATGAAGTACTTTTGAAGTGTAGTCATTGCTGTAACGTAGAGAAACGTGGCAGCCAAATTATGCACAGCAACGTCCCACAAACAGCAATGAGATAAATGACCAGCTGATCATCTTTTGGCGGTGTTGGTTAAAGGATAAATGTTGGACAGGACAACTCCCCTGCTCCTCTTCAATCGTGAAATGGGATCTTTTACAACCACCTGAGAGCACAGATGGGGGCCTTGGTTTTAACATCTCATCTGAAAGACGACACCTCCAACAGTGCAGCGCTCACTCTGAACTGCACTGATGCATCAGCCTAGATTATGTGCTTAAGTCTCTGAGTGGGGCTAGGACCCAGAACCTTCTGACTGAAGGGCAAAAGTGCTACCACTGTGCCAAGGCTGACAATTACTTGTAATACTTGGTGACTGAAGACACTAATAGATCTGCTATTTTAGTATATTGATGGGGCTAATGGAAATGTTATTTTCAGTATCTTACAGCTATTTTCCAGTTTATAACGATCATACTAAAAATGTATAACAATTAGAATATTGAGTCACATGGTCACTATAGAAACTGAATAGATGGATGGTATGGAACCTGCTGGATACCCTCGACACATTAAACATGTAACGTGACTGGAGACAAGCTAATTTACGGTTATTAGAACAGTGGTGAAAGAACAAAATCTCAGACAAAGAAGACAAATGTACAAAGCAACATATGCATAATAATAAGCTCTATTGTTTATATCAGAATAGAACGTCAGCCTAAATCCTCAGTTAAAATATTAGCAGTTCTGATTTGAGGCTACATTCAGATAGCGCTACGATTAAATATGTAACAGGAGTGACTTATTGCAATGCAACTTTAGGGTTTGCAGCAACACAAAAAATCATGTGTAAAAATATTAGCAGATTAGAATTTTAAATAGGAATAACACCAATTACTTGTAGTTGCTTTCTGTGATGGTGTATTATGGGAGAAATTGTATAAATTAAAAGGCACTGTGGAATCTTGGAATGAACCTTCTTTAATGTTTTTGTTTTTGATCTAAAATGATTTATTCTCTTTCTCCTGGTATTGTATGTTGAGCAGGGATTCTTCGTTAGCAGGGAATGCCAATCATGGCTGGAAATACCATCTCATTAAAAAAATTAGTTGAAGAAAAATTTCTAGGTTGTAGCAGCTCAGTTTAACTCATCTCCCCTTTTGTATTTTTCTGTCAATGAGTTCTGTATGTTACACAACACAGCCCTACTACAGAGAATACACCCAGCACATATATGGAATGTTTTAAAACAAACTATTCAGTGATGGTTCAACTACGGAATGGTTGAGTTAAAAAAAATACATTCTGGGGTCAAAGTGACTACAGTGAATGCCCTGTTGTGCAAATCTGTGTTCTCTCAAAAAGCCTTTTGCAGTCTGGCTGACGATATAAAAGACTGACAAAATCAATTTAAATTAATGTTTGAATATTTATTTGCTGCTGTGTTGTACTATTTAAGAGTAATTGAAAAAGGCTGGGTACTTGTGACGAGTGGTTTACCTCCTGATGCCGCTCCACCATTTACGCGGCTCAAAGTTTGATGGAATACCCACCAATTGCCTGGATTGGTGCAACCCATAACAACACCCAAGAAGTCAAGAGGTTCAATACCATCTAGGGCAAAGCAGTCTATTTTATCGGCTCCCGTCATTTAACTCAATATCCACTCATTCAGTTACTGGCACGCTGTAGCTGCAGTGTGCCAATCTACAGGATGCAGTGCAGCAACTTGCCAAGCTTACTTCCCAGCTGTGTGACCTCTACCACAAGAGTTATATGGGCTAGAAATTTGGTGTATTTGTGTCTCGCGTTAGCGCTCCACCTCCCTCTGGGGCGCTAAACCTGAATTTAGTGATTGCCGGCGCAATTTTTCGCTGAGCGCTAAATTTAGCACCCAGGTGATGTTAGAGACCCAAAATGGTTCCTAACAAACTTTTCCCCCATAATGTCATGCGAACACCCTCACTTCCAAATTCCCCTCCAGGGCACACATCCTGACTTAGATATGTAACACCATTCCTTTATCATCACTGGTCATGATTGTGGAATTCCTTATCTATCATCATGGAAGCACCATCCCTACTGCAGCGGTTCAAGGAGAAGACCCATCACTACCTCCTTAGGGCAACTAGTGATGGGAAATAAATGTGGCCTCGGCAGCATAACCTACATCCCAAGAACTAATAAAAAAACGTAAGCCGTAACAAAGAGAACCAGCAGTTTTACAGTAATGAATGGAATAGAACGATTTATCCTCAAATACAGAAATGAATAAGCAGACGTGTCTGTGCTAAACCTGAAAATGAAACTGGACCCGAGACATGGTTCTTTGACCATTTTACCTGAGGTTTACTACCCAAGTTCCCACAAGCCTCCTATCAATCTCTCTCTCTGACGGCTACAGAAGGACTGCTCAAGTGGGTGAATACTGCCAGAGATACATCTCTGGTGCTGTTTGAAGTTCAAGCAGGAAAATCAAAATATGTATATCTCATAATTGTGTCAAGTTGTCAAACAACCATGGGATTTCAAAAGACAATATGGCCGCACTTCTCAAAACTGTCTCAAGGTGACAACCCAATGATCCACTCAATTCAATAAATTATTAATTATGTATGTGGTCAAACAGAAATATATGCAAACACACCTATTCAAAAATTCCAAAAAGGGGTAGCAGCCCATCCATTGGCTGCTAGAAAAATCCATTTGTCACCAAGTGAAGAAAAAGCCCACTGAACTCAATGAACCCGTCACAAAACAAATTTAGCAGATAAACAAGGTTGCAATTAAAATAAACATTTAGACCTGAAACAAGAAAATGCTGAAAACACTCAGCAAGTCAGGCAACGTCTGTAAAGAAAGGAAGATTTAATGTTTCAGGCACAGCTCCTGGGCATAGCCTAGGCGGACCGCAGAAAGATATATCTGGTGGGGAGGATCACATGCCTGTAACAGAACTTGTTGCATTTTCCTTCCATTAATTTCAATGGGTTCTGTAAAGGCTGTCTGATCCAACCTTGCCCAGGAAGTAAAGACAAAAACCTACCCCTCAAAATGAAATGACTTTGAGCTGTCTCAGTCTAATTTTCAGTAAACGTGAGTCCACAGTAAACCCTTGCATACAGCTTGACATCAATTGGCTCTGGTTTGGCACTGTCACGAAGAGGATGGATTCTTTAGAAAATGAAATGCCACACCATTGCAATAGAACTACTGTTCTGAACTCTGGATTAAGAAGTTGAGACAGGGAAGAAGGAGCTTTATCGCCCAACTGACCTGCGCTACATCTGATGCATGTGGAAGCAAAGATGGAAAGTAATTAAATTCTCTGGAATGCTATAACTCATTTGATGAGTACAAATTAATTTGAAGGAAAATTATTATTCTTGTACAGTTCACTCTTATCTGGCAGTGCATCACTCCTTGTTCTATCAGGAACACGAGTTGTGGATAACAAACGCCCTGCCCTGGCATCCATTAAAGCAGCAAATGTCGATTCGAAGACGTCGTTCGGAAAGGAGGGAACAGTATGTCCAATACCATTCAACATATCAACAGTATGATGAGAGGTACTCTGGTTGAATATTGATGAGGCTTCTATTAGTATTTATATAGGTTAGAGAGTTAATGAGCAAAGACAGTGTGTGGCACTAGAATGACAAGAGTTTGGAAGCTGTGCAGTTGGGAGTTATTAACTGAATATTAGTAACTTATGTACATACACACATGGTATTCATGGACAAATCAATAGAATACAAAACCCCCTGCAGATGTGAATTCCTTTGAATATTGAATTATCTTTGAAAACCAAAATGGATATTCCGATTATAAAATATTGCACACACCATGCAGTAAATGTCCCAACAGTTACTGTTATTTCATTGTGAATTCACACAGCTTTGATTTTCTCCATGGCTGCTGATAGTAGATATCTAATAATATCTGAAATAGGGCTATTACTTAATTAATACCTTGCCCTAGATATGGGGATGCCTGAATGTAAATACATAGGCCCGGAATTTCCTAGAAAGTTTTGGCATAACTACGGCGCAAGAGTGTTTTTCTTAGGAAATTTGCATGTAACTGATTTATGTCGGTTTTACACTGAAACATCGTCACTCCTGCAGATTTCCACAATCGTTCGTGCCACTTCCGAGATGCGTCCGCTGAAATTCTCTGATGTTCAATTATATAATTCCATAGAAACCGGCATAATTTCTGTGCAAGTGCAATCCAGGAAATTCCAGGCCATAAATATTTACCAAGTAGACATTTCTCACCTGCCACTGCTTTGCACTGACTAGCCAATTCCCTCCTTTATAATAAAATTGCCTTTTAAAGAAGTGTGTGGGAGTCTTTTTTCAAACATTACACCATATAGTTCCAGTCATCCCACTGAAAGCAAGACTCTAGGCCAAATAAAACTGTAGTTAGAGAGGACAGGGAACACCAGCATCCTCTAACCTTGTCGCAGATGTCAGTAGCATCTGGCACAGAAAAAGGAAAACCTGTATTGTGAATGTTGCTCCCTTACTGCACTTTGTTGAGGTCTTCTTCCTTCCCCAAAATACTTGGGAACAGGGAGAAAATGATGTGGGTATTGGTATTACTCTCTGCTGCCCATGAGTAATCACCAGTTACTATCAACAGTAACACTGCTCTTCCACTATCAGCTCACCAATAATATCTCGATGCAGCAATTGGACAAGATTTAGATAAAAAATTAAATCGGTAGCAGTTGCTGCACAAGGATTCCAGGAACAGTTCCATTCAGAAGAATTTACTGGAAGAAAACAGATATATTGACCTTACCTTTTACAGTTATTGTAACATACTGACTCTTTATGCTTCGAGTTCTTTGATTTGCCATATTTGATGCCTCACAGGAATACTTTCCACTGTGTTCACTGTTAACTGAGTTAATGCGATGGACTGCTTCAGTAGCATTTAACATTATTTGATGTAAAGGTGCTCCTGATGCTTCTTTGTAAAACTTGTAAGTTATTGGACAAGATCCCTTCAACACAGCACACGAAAGAGATAAAACACCATCTTTCACCACATTACCATCAGTGGGTGTTGACTTTAGAGTTGGTTTGGAAACTGGTACTGTTATAAAAGAAAAACAAATGAGCCCATCAGACACATGTGTCTCACTGCCAAGTATTATTAAGGGCCAGTTTTGTGGCCCAAGGTAACACGGCTAGTGCAAAGTTAGCCAATACTGTAGTGTCAGTCTATTTGCATAATTAATCATAGCTGCTTGTGCAGCTTTGGCCATCTGCAAGGAGCTAGCCTAACGGGGGTACCAGAAAATCACACACTAGCTGAAATTTAAAGGGATGCAGCCACTTAAAAGGTAAGTGGTCAAATATGAGGCTAAAATTCCTCAATTTCTGAGGAATGTTTTGAGCAGCTGAGAGGCCTGTAGCTGTGCTCCTGGCTGCTGGCATTGGTGTCTGAAGATTGTCCTGATGGCAGGGGTTTGAAAAGAATAAATGAACTTATCTGTAAAATCTTTGGGTTGCCCGCGGTGCCACTGCAGACCTTCCAGTCTGTGGGGGGTCTTGGCGCAAGTCCCAACATCATCTTTCTTTGGACACCCACGAGTTGGACAAACAGGAAACTGAGATGGGAAGCTGGGAATGCCGCTCCCACTTTGAATGGTTATACTAGGCCTGCCTATCACAGCACATCAGGCAATGACGCAAAATCTTGCCGTAGTGCATTGGGGACGGTGACCTGATGTAACAGGTCTCCGGCCCTTCTTCCTCTTCATTGCGCTTGTGGACTGAGCATTCCGCAGTTGCCGGGAAGAGGAAAATCTCCCCTATGCCCTGCTGCAACTATTTATTCCATTTTCTGTTCCCATAATAAATCTTATTTAGAGGTTGTCAATAACCACAAAACATGGCAATATTGAAAGGCTTGAAAGCTGTGGCTGGTGATTAGCAAAATAGAAAGTGATGTTTAGGAATATTCTGGGCATGCAGCAAAAGCAGGAATACAAAGAGTGAATTTTCTTGGGTCTACTCCTGCTCCACTGCTGTAACTTTGGTAGGAACCCCGGAGAGTAGGAGAAGCCTCAAGGAAATTTACCCCCATTGTCTGCAAATCCAGGTTCTAGTACCCGGTTTGATTCCTGACACCAACATTGCTCAATTTATAGCCACCAAGAGCATTTTGGGCCATGTATTTCCCCAAACACAGTAAATATCAGTCTTACCTGCCACAATCACCTGACTTTTTGTACTTTTCAATGTGTCCTTCCACTTTGCGTTGCACTTGTATTCTCCTGTATCACTTACATTTGCTGTTTTAGAAACTTTTACTGCAGAATCACTAATAGTTTTTGTGCTTATTGGAGTCGTACCCTTCACAATTGTTAATTCAGGTACACCATGAATCGGAGATGTATGCTGAACAGTGCATTTAATTGTCAGCTCATCTCCTTCAAATATTCCATTTGAGGGTTCAGTTGAAAATATCGGATCTGAAAATGGATCTGAAATATAAGTTAGATACAGTGGGTAAATACTGGGTAACGGTGGTTGATATCATTAGAATATTAACTTATTTATTCTTCCCTGATTTTTAATTTCTTGCTTTCCTGTTAGTTAATTCTGTACCATTTCCTGGCCAAGAGCACAGCTGGAGTGCCTTTCTCTCAGTCTTTGCCAGCTGAGGAGAACTATTAATTTTCCTTTCCTGTAGAAACAGGGAAGCTGCTAGGCCCTGAAAATCAATTGGTGCCCTTCAGCAATGACCCTGCCAGTTCGTGGGGTAAGTGGGAGGGCACCTAATTTTTATGGGACCTGATCTCAATCCTATTATGCAAAAAAAAATTTGTCCCGTCTTCAAGGGTCCTGGCTGCTACCTGGACTGGCTCCCCCCACACGTGGGGCCCACCTCTGCCTATCTGGAGGCCAATACATCTCATCTAACTTGGCGTACCAACCTCTAGTTCAGAGCCAGGTCCTGACTGAGCTGGGGAAGTGGGAAGTCCAGGTGTAGAGTGTCCCCACCTCTGGGACTGCCCCCGACATTATTTGCCTTGTAAGGGGCAGGTGGAGTTTTACCCCTTACAAGACTGCCTGGAAAATCCCAGAAATGTCAGAGAGCTAGCATTACCAAGTTCTTGATGTTTTCTGCTGGACCCAGCAGTTATGGCAGGAATCTGGCGGAAAACTCCCTAGGAATTTTGAGGCCCTAGACTCTGCTCAACACCTCTGTCTGACCATCAGACTGAAATTGGACTATGCACATGTATAATCTGACATGAACTTTGCATCCTATCACTCTGTCACACAGCGTGGTGGAACTATGCAGTACATTGTGCTGATAGATGTTTCAGAATTTTCAAGAATATGTGCCTTTCTTTCAAACCAAATTTTTTCATGTACGTCATGTTTGTTGGAATGCAAGGTGGGAAAGAACAGCTAAGTGTACAGTTTATCCCAGAATAAAATTTAAATGCCAATTAATATGAATCCCCATCTCTTTCCTGATGCTTCCACATTAAGAATTAGAAAATGAAAAAGGTGAGATTCGTTATCACTGCATGTAGGTGTACTGTTACTTGAGTATCTTGTGAGAATGGTGGTAGAATGTTAGCTGGGAGGAAGTTGGTGGGAGGGTTGTGAGATTCTTGCACTATGAGGAAGGTAGGAATGGGATTCTGAGGCTGGGATTCCAGGCTTTCCCTCCAAATTTTCTTCCAGATTCACTGGAAGACCTTAAAAGTAATTCAGCCTCTGTTTCTACAGCATGTTGGGGCCATGCAAATTACCTGAATCCACAAATCCAGGCTGGTTCAGTTCAGGTCACGTTCAGGAATGTTGGGGTCCTTGTGCCTGTCTGAATATATGTGTGTGAGCAGCAGCAACAACAACAACTTGCATAGTGGCCTTAATGTAGAAAAATGTCTCAAAGCTCTTCACAGAGGCATAATCAGAAATAAAGGGGTGACGAAAAGCTTGATCAAAGTGATCGGTATTAAGGAGGGTCTTAAAGAAGGAAAAGGAGGACTCTCGGCAGCTGAAGGCAAGGCTGCTAATGGTGGGGCAAAGGGGGGAAATACACAAAAGGCCAGAGTCAGAGGAATGGAAAGGGGGGGAGGGGATTGTAAGGTTGAAGGAGGTTACAGAGATAGGGAAGGGTGAGGTCATGGAGGCATTTGAACATGAGTATGTGAATTTTAAATTGCAGATGTTGGGGGACTGAGAGCCAAAGTAGGTCAACAAGTCCAGGGGTGATGGGTGAGCGGGACTTGGTGCCCGATAGAATACGGGTAGCAGAGATTTAGATCTGAAGTTTATGGAGCGTGGAGGATGGAACGCCATCCAGGAAGCATTGGAATAGTTGAGTCCAGAGGTGACAAAAAGGCATGGATGAGCTGAGGTAGGGGAAGAGGCGGGCAATATTACTGAGTTGAAAGTAGGTGGTCTTTGTGATGGAGTAGATAAGAGGTGGGAAGCTCAGCTTGGGATCGAACAAAACGCCGAGGTTGCATCTGAGAAGGATGGAATCAGTGGCAAGAGTACGGAGTTTGTGCCGGGGGCTGAAAACACTGTAACCTGGTTAGGCTGGGTTTCCACCATTTTTTGAGGGTTCCACCAGTCTCCTCTAAGAGTTACAGCAGGAGACCTGGAAGAAATCCAGCAGAATTTTTGGGCCATTGTGTTTAAATGCATTACAGTATATGGTTATGCTGAGTTTCAACTGTTTGTTTGAGGATTCCACTGGAGTTACAGTGGGAGACTGGGAGAACCCCTGTGGAATTTTGGGGTGTGCATAGAATTACAAGAATAAAAGTGATAATATCTTTATCTCTGCAGGTATTTCATTATGCCTGAGTTAGCTTACCTTGTATAGTGATACGTATTATTTCACTGTCATTTGAGGTACTGTCCTTGTCGTTCCCGTGGACTGTACAGCTATAGTCTTTCTCTGTATTTGCTGCCACTTTTAGTGGGTATGTTGCAAGACTTTTATTGGTGTCTTTTGTATCAGTGAGGCGGGAAGGTTGTCCATTTTTATATTTATAGAATATGAATGTGAGAGGAGGAATTTCTCCAGATGTTTCACAGCGCAGCTCAGTTGAATTTCCCACGGTCACCTTCATCGGATTTATGGTGAGTACAGGCCTCTGTAATTTTCCTAATGTATAAAAACAGGAAATTAAGAATTTTTAAGCCATTTGAAATGTTTTGTACCAGCTCTGTTCAGGGAAGCTGGTACAGTTCATAACCTTTGTGATGGAACCAAAGAAACAAAGTATGCGAGCTATTCAATTCTACAGATGGGCCGGGTTCCCACAGATGCAAAGACCACAGGACAAAACGCATGTGACAGTCAAAGCCCCATATGACAACCCCTCAATTTTATTCCATTAATGTACAGCAAGTGTGCGATGCCAATCACCCTATCCTGCACATGCAAACCAATACTCAGTAAACTGTTATGATGATTTTGTCATGCGACAATCTGTCATACCAACTCGCAAGACTCGGAGCAGTGTATCAGTATGGTTGATTGGTGATCAGGGCTTATGATGTCAGTAGGACTTCTGCAGACTAAAGGGGACAACAGATATAATGAGGCCCATGTCAGTACAAGAAGTGTAATGGAGCAGAATATAAGTATTTTGAAGCCTTGTTTTAGGCTTCTGGATAAATCTGGTAAAGCTCTACAATACAACTCAGCGAGAGTCTCCTGAATCACTGTAGCTTGCTGCATGCTACATAATATTGCATTGAAGAAAGGCTTAATGCTTCCAGAAGCTGAAGGGGATAATGAATACCTTGGCAGGTCAGCGGGGGTGGAGGTAGGGACGAGGCATGGGTAGAGCCTCAATCTTAACAGCATGGGAAGGCTGCACAAGGAAAAGATGTGGAAGACAGCCAGCAGACCAGAGAAAGGAGGGCACAATTTACAGCCCAGTGCTTTCAATGAAATGAAGGTTAATGATGTCATAGAAACATAGAAACTAGGAGCAGGAGTAGGCCATTCGGCCCGTCGAGCCTGCTCCACCATTCAATACGATCATGGCTGATCATCCAAATCCAGTACCCTGTCCCTGCTCTCTCACACAGAATCCCCATCGAGCCTGCACCGACACATATCCCACCCTATCCCCGTAACCCCACGTATTTAATTCCCCCTAACATATCCCATCCTATCCCCGTAACCCCACATATTTAATCCCCCCCTAACACTAAGGGTCAATTTATCATAGCCAAATCAACCTAACCCGCACATTTTTGGACTGTGGGAGGAAACCGGAGCACCCGGAGGAAACCCACGCAGACACGGGGAGAATGTGCAAACTCCACACACAGTCACCCGAGGCCAGATTCGAACCCAGGTCCCTGGCGTTGTGAGGCACCAGTGCTAACCACTATGCCACCGTGTTGTCATCAAGGCTCCGAGTCCCCAGCAGATTGAAAATCATTGTTGACAGATCCCTCCAAGGTCTCACCCCATCCTACCTCTGCAATTCCCTCTTGTCATATGCACATCCTATGATTGTGGCTTTCTTGACATCCTCCTCTCGCTCACATTGGTGGTACAGCCTTCAGCTGTCTGGGTCCTGCACAATGGAGCTCTATCCCTAAACTCCTCCATCTTGCTATCTTTCTCCCTACTTTCAGAATCAAGCTGTTCAGAGCAAGTTGAAATTCAGCTGTTTTGTCTGGAGGAGCTAATATTTATATTACCTGAAATTAAATTCTGAATTACAAAGGTGACTAGAGAGAACACAGCCTCTTTTGAAATACCAGAGAATTTGCAGTCATACTATTTGGGAGTAAAATAAATCCCTTTCTGCTGCAATGGCAGTCGATCCTTGGCTTGTGGGACTTCTGCCTGTTTGTTATCTGTACCCCTGACTCTAGCCAACTTTCTGGGGTCAGGGCATTTCAAGTGGGCTCTTATGCCATTTATGGCACAACAAGGATGTCCACCTGAGGTGGGAGATGGAAAATCACTTTTCAAAAGTGTGACAAGGATCCTTTAAAAAAAAAACAGAAAAGAACAGCTGGTCTCCAGATGTGCAATGTACACACATAAAATCTTAGAATGATACAGCACAGAAGGAGGTTATTTGGCCCATTGTGCCTGTGCTGGCCCTTTGGTAGAGCTATCCATTTAGTCCTAGTCCCCTGCTCTTTCCTCATAGCTCTGTAATTTTTTTGCCTTCAAGTATTTATCCAATTCCTTTTTGAAAGCTACGATTGAATCTGTTTCCATCAACCTATCAGGCAGTTGTATTCCAAATCCTAACCACTCGTTGCGTAAAAAAGTTTTTCCTCTTCCTCATGTTGCCTCTGATTCTTTTGCCAATCACCTTAAATCTGTTCCCTCTGGTTACCGACCCTTCAGCCATTGGAAACAGTTTCTCTTTATTTACTCTATCAAAACCATTCATTATTTTGAACACTTCTATCAAATCTCCCCTTAACCTTCTCTGCTCTAAGGAGAACTACCCCAGCTTCTCCAGTCTCCCCACATAACTGTAATCCCTCATCCCTGGTACCATTCTAGTAAATCTCTTCTGCACCCTCTCCAAGGCCTTGACATCCTTTCTAAAGTGTGGTGCCCAGAATTGAACACAAAACTCCAGCTGAGGCCTAACCAGTGTTTATAAAGGTTTAGCATGACTTCCTTGCTTTTGTACTAAAGCCAGGGATCCCGTATGCTTTTTTAACAGCCTTCTCAACTTATCCTGCTGCCTTCAAAGATTTATGTATATACATCCCCCTTTAAAATTGTACTATTTAGTTTATATTGCCTCATACTTCCTACCAAAATGTAACACTTTACACTTCTCTGCGTTAAATTTCATCTGCCATGTGTCTGCCCATTTTACCAGTCTGCCTATGTCGTCCTGAAGTCTGTTACTGTCCTCCTCATTGTTTACTACATTTCCGAGTTTCATGTCATCTGCAAACTTTGACATTATGCCCTGTATACCCAAGTCCAGGTCATTAATATATATCAAAAAGAGCAGTGGTCCTAATACCGATCCCTGGGGAATACCACTATATACCACTCTCCAGTCTGAAAAACAATCGTTGACTACTAATCTCTGCTTTCTGTCCCTTGGCCAATTTTGTATCCATGCTGCCACTGTCCCTGTAATCCCATGGGCTTTAATTTTGTTAACAATTCTATTATGTGGTACTTTACTTTGTCAAACGCCTTTTGAAAGTCCATATACACAACAGATACTCGCTCTCCCCCACACACACACACACACACACACACACACACACACACACAGTCTCACTATCTGTATATATTAGCATTCTGAGAGGAGGCAAGCTGGAACGTATCAATGAGGAATGGTGTAATTTGTATTTATAATACACATGGAAGTGCATTATTATATAAAGAATCTGTTTGTTTAAATCAATTTGAAGAATCATTCACTCTTCAGGTGGATTATAAAAGTGTCAAAAATGACAAAGCTGAATTTGGGGCTGTACAGTGGACATTGCTACACTGAACTATAATGTTCACCTTTACATATTGACAAGGATCAAGTTACCTTAAATTTGTATAAAATGAAAATGCAGAACCCTGATCGCTGTTCTCTGCGTGTAACAAAATAATAAACATACAATTTATGAATGATTTATGATTTAATTAAAAATAGTGCACAGAGTAATTATCCCCCTCCCTCAATTTGTTCTACAACAGTAATAACCAAAGATACCCATTGGAAACACCTTGGTTGGAATCATGTTACTGGTCCCATAGGTGTCAACCGTGGCTCAGTGGGTAGCGCTCTCGCCTCTGAGACAGAAGGTGGTGGGTTGAAGCCCTGCTCCAGAGACTTGAGCACATAATCTAGCTGGGACTTCAGTGTAGTACTGAGGGAGTGCCGCACTGTCGGAGGTGCCATCTTTTGGATGAGACATTAAACCGAGGCCCCGTCTACCCTCTCGGGTGGATGTAAACATTCCCATGGCACAATTTAAAGAAGAGCAGAGGAGTTCTCCCTGTTACCCTAGCTAATATTTATCCTTCAACCTACAGCTAAAACAGATGATCAAGTCATTATCACATTGTTGTTTAGGGGATCTTGCTGTGTACTAATTAGCTGTCACGTTTCCTACATTACAACAGTGACTGCACTTCAAAAGTACTATATTGTCTGTAAACGCTTTGGGATGTCCTGAGATCATGAAAGGTGTTCTTTCTTCATAACTTATGTTGTGCTGTTATATGTTTCATATTTCACATTACCTTTAACTATTATAAATGTTGATTCACTTTCTTCCCTTGTACTTTCTACTTCCACAACACAACAATAGTATCCGGAATGTGATGCTCGAGCACGTTGTATAGTATACTGGGATTCTTGCTTATTAGAAGGGACATTTTTCAGCAGGAAATCTTTCTTTGATCCCTTATAAAATAAGTACGAAATCCGAGATGGTAGACCAGGAGGTATCACAATATTTGCTGAACAAGTCAGGGTAATGGTGCTTCCCGCTTCAACATTTTCTGGCTGTTCAAGGTCAGATTTTATTTGTACATCGCTTATAGTCACACCTGTGAGAGAAGAACAGAAACAGAAATTTTGTACAATATTTCTTTCCCCTGTGCAGTACCTGCACAGAAACCAAAGTTGGGTGCAGTATTAGTATTAGTGTTTATTTACCGTTATATATCTTTTAAAAATTCTGTGCAGAAGACTGTGACATTGCTGCAGTAACCAAACCCCAAAACAGTTACGTTTTTTGTTTCCTGGGTAACTGAAGCGTACCATTTATTGCCCCTCCCTAATTGCCCTTGAGAAGGTGGTGGTGAGCCACCTTCTTGAACCGCAGCAGTTCGTGTGGTGAAGGTACTCCCACAGTGCTGTTAGGGAAGGAGTTCCAGGATTTTGACCCAGCGACGATGAAGGATCGGCGATATACTTCTAAGTCAGGATGGTGTGTGACTTGGAGGGGAACTTGGAGGTGGTGGTGTTCCCATGCGCCTGCTGCCCTTGTCCTTCTAGGTGGAAGAGGTCGCGGGTTTGGGAGGTGCTGCCGATGAAGCCTTGGCGAGTTGCTGCAGTGCATCTTGTGGATGGTACACACTGCAGCCACGGTACGCCGGTGGTAGAGGGAGTGGATGTTTAAGGTGGTGGATTAGGTGCCAATCAAGCGGGCTGATTTGTCCTGGATGGTGTCGAGCTTCTTGAGTGTTGTTGGAGCTGCACTCATCCAGGCAAGTGGAGAGTAATCCATCACGCTCCTTACTTGTGCCTTGTAAATGGTGGAAAGGCTTTGGGGAGTTGTGAATGGCACTGAACACTGTGCAGTCATTAGCAAACCTCCCCATTTCTGACCTTATGTTGGAGGGAAGGTCATTGATGAAGCAACTGAAGATGGTTGGGCCGAGGACAATGCCCTGAGGAACTCCTGCAGCGATGTCCTGGGGCTGTGATGATTGACCTTCAACCACTACAACCATCTTCCTTTTTGCTAGGTATGGCTCCAGCCAGTGGAGAGTGTGTATCTGTGTGTATCCAGTATAATTCATAGAAGGGAATCGATTGAGACAAAGGATCTGGAATGTAGGCTTGCAAGTTCAACCAGATGAAGGAGGGTGACTGGACTTGTTCTCACATTGAACAACTTCTCCTTTGACTCCACTCACTTCCTCCAAATAAAGGGTGTTGCTATGGGAACCCATATGGGTCCTAGCTATGCCTGCCTTTTTGTGGGATTATGTGGAACATTTTTTGTTCCAGTCCTACTCAGATCCCCTCCCTCACCTCTTTTTCCGGTACAATGACTGTATCGGAGCCGTTTCCTGCTCTCACCCCGAACTGGCAAATTTCATCAACTTTGCTTCCAACTTCCACCCATCCTCGCCTTCACATGGTCCATCTCCGACTCTTCCCTTCCTCGACTTCTCTGTCTCCATTTCTGGGAATAGGCTATCGACCAATATCCACTATAAGTCCACTGACTCCTACAGCTACCTTGACTGCACTTCCTCCCACCCTGCTTCCTGTAAGGACACTATTCCATTGTCCCAGTTCTGTTCTGAAGATGCCACCTTGTATACCAGTGCCACCGATAAATCTTCCTTTTTCTTCAACCGTGGATTCCCCTTGACCGTGGTTGACCGGGCCCTCGACCGTGTCTGTTCCATTTCCCCTCCCTCGCAGAACCACGATAGGGTTCCCCTTGTCATTACCTTCCACCCCACCAGCCTCCACATTTAACAGAACATCCTCCGCCATTTCCGCCACCTCCAGTGTGATGCCACCACCAAACACATCTTCCCCATCCCTTTCAGCATTCCGAAGGGACCGCTCCCTCCGGAACACCCTGGTCCACTCCTCAATCACCCCCTCCGCTTCCCACAACACCTTCCCTTGCAAACGCAGGAGATGCAACACTCCTCCATCCTCCCTTCCCACCATCAAGGGTCCCAAACACTCCTTCCAGGTGAAACAGCAATTTACTTGTACTTCTCTCAATTTAGTATACAGTATTCGCTGCGTACGATGCGGTCTCATCTGCATTGGGGAGCCCAAACGCAGATTGGGTAACCGCTTTGAGGAACACCTCCATTCAGTTCGCAAGCAAGACCCTGAGCTTCCGGTTGCCTGTCATTTTAATTCTCTGCCCCACTCTCACTATGACCTCTCTGTCCTTGGCCTCCTACACTTTTCCAATGAAGCTCAATGTTAGCTCGAGGAACAGCACCTCATCTTTCGATTAGGCACTTTACAGCCTTCTGGACTAAACATTGAGTTCAACAATTTCAGATCATAACCTCTGCCCCCATTTTTTCAGAGAGCAGCTGTTGGTAATGATTCTGCTATTCCCATTTACACCTCTAGACCCATCTTTTGTTTCTTTACTTGTCTCATCACCATCTCCTTTTGTCTTGTACCATCATTCTTTTTGTCATTTAATTTCTCCTGCCTTCCACCCTATCACAGACCTTCCCTGTTGTTCTTCCCCCTGCCCCTTTCCCTACCTCTGCACTTGCTTAAAACCTGTTACATCTCTAACATTTTCCAGTTCTGAGGAAAGGTCATTGACCTGAAATGTTAACTCGGTTTTTCTCTCTCCACAGCTGTCTGACCTGCTGAGTATTTACAGCATTTTCTGTTTTTATTTCATAGAGTCATAACAGCACAGAAGGAGGCCATTTGGCCCATCGAGTCCGTGCCGGCTCTCTGCAGAGCAATCGAGTCAGTCCCATTCCCCCGCTCTATCCCCGTAGCCCTGCAAGTTTATTTCCCTCAAGTGCCTATCCAGTCTACCCTTGAAAACATCGAGTGTCTCCGCTTCCACCACTTCTGTCGGCAGCGAATTCCAGGTCATCACCACTTGCTGCGTTAAAAAAGTTTTTCCTCACGACCCCCTTGTAACTCTTGCCCAAAACCTTAAATCTGTGTCCCCTAGTCCTTGTGCCATCAACTAGTGGGAACAGCCTTTCCCCGTCTAGCCTATCCAAACCCGTCATAATCTTGTACACCTCTATCAAATCACCTCCCAACCTCCTTTGCTCTAATGAAAACAAATCCAGCTTCTCCAACCTGTCCTTGTAGCTAAGATCCCCCATCCCCGGAACCATTCTGGTAAATCTCCTCTGCACCCTCTCAAGGGCCTTCACATCTTTCCTAAAGTTTGGTGACCAGAACTGGACGCAATACTCCAGTTGTGGCCTAACCAGCGCTTTATAAAGCTTCAGCATAACTTCTCTACTTTTTTACTCAATACCTCTATTTATGAAGCCCAAGATCCCATATGCTTTGCTAACCACTCTCTCAATATGTCCTGCCACCTTCAGGGACCTATGCACATTAACTCTCAGGCCCCTCTGTCCCTGCACACTCTTTAAAACTGTGCCATTAAGTGTATATTGCCTCTCCCTGTTCCTTCTGCCAAAATGCATCACCTCACACTTCTCTGTATTAAATTCCATCTGATACTTGTCTGCCCATTCTGCTAGCCTTTCTATGTCCTGTTGCAGTCGATTGGTATCATCCTCACTGTTTGCCACACCCCCAAGTTTGGTATCATCGGCAAATTTAGAAATTCTACTTTGTATTCCAATATCCAGGTCATTTATATATATATATATATATATAGCCCCAGCACTGACCCTTGGGGAGCACCACTGTCTACCATCCTTCAGTCTGAAAACCAGCCATTTACCACAACTCGCTGTTTTCTGTCCTTAAGCCAATTCTTATCCAAGCTGCCACTGACCCACCTATTCCATGAGCCTCAATTTTGTTAACCAGCCTTCTATGTGGTACTTTGTCAAACGCCTTCCTAAAATCCTTGTAGACAACATCCATTGCATTCCCTTCATTGATCCTCTCTGTTACATCATCAAAAAATCAAATTAGATTAGTCAAACATGATCTGCCTTTTACAAATCCGTGTTGGCTCTCCTTAATTAGCTTAAACCTCTCCAAGTGCCCGTTAATTTTTTCCTTGATTATTGTTTCTAAAAGTTGACCCACCACTGATGTCAAACTGACCGGCCTGTAGTTACTAGGATTGTCCTTACACCCTTTCTTGAACAATTGTGTCACATTTGCCACTATATATATATATATATATACACACACATACACACACAAACATAGCAAAGTGTTAAAGGTCAAAGAGATCTAGGGGTTTTTAGTAGATTTGATGCTCACTGTGTTTCAGCAGCAATCAATAAACCAAATATAATGCTGAACGATATAGCCAAAACAGTAGAATATAAGTCAGAGGAAGTTGTGATTGGACTGTACAGTGTTCTAAACAGACCACACCTTGAGTATAGAGTCTCGTTCCAACCACCGAGACACAAGAAACGAACATTGAAGCCCTGGAGGCAGTTCAGAAAAGATCCCGAGTGTCAGAAGACTGAATTATGAGGAAAGACTGGAGAAATTTGAGCTATTTCAGGCATGGAAGGCTTGACAGTGAGGTGACATTATAGGAGTACATAAGATAGTAAACAGTACAGAAAAAGGTAAATGTGGAACACTACTTCAGCCTAAACCATGCCAACAGGACAAAGGGGGCACGGGTTCAAACTAGTGAAAGGGAAATTTAACATTATTTCAGAACGTTCTCCACACAGCGTGATCAATACATGGAATGGACAGAGAAATCAGTAGTTAAGGTAAAAACCTTGGAATCATTTAAGAAGCAGCTGATTGTCATGATGGGGGAACTGTATGGGCTTTCTGCATAGATACGAAAATTTATAAAATGCATTTTCACTTAATTAACTGGATGGGGGAGCTGTATGGGCTTTCTGCATAGATGTGAACATTTATAAAATGCATTTTCACTTAATGAACTTCTATTTAGATTTAGATTCTATCCGACTAATGTATTAGAGATTACAATTTGTAGAGCATTTCCTACAGCGCATTTCTTGTTGCTAGAAACCACAAAAATGATGATACGGTATGATAAAAAAGCAGCACCATTTGATTGAGCTGACGAATGCCTCGCCACAAAAATATATGCAAATAGAATAAGCAAATATAATAATTCTCAAACACATTAAAATTTTCACAGCTCTGTTTAGACACAATGGGGTTGATTTTGACTTTGTGCAATAGTGTAAAAATGGGTGACAGCGAGTCGGCAGCCCGTTTTACAACTCCCGATTTTTATTTTTATTGACTTTCTGTCAAAGTCAAGATCTACCCCAATGTTTTAAACTAAAGAGAGATTGGAATATTTACGGATTAACTTAAAACATCCCTTACCTTGCTGTGACTCTGTTTTAGTAGCTTCAACTGAAATAATGAAAATACAATGAAGTTTAGATATTCAGCTTTGCATTTACCTCCGTTTAAAAATGAAAAACTACAATGATTAATCATGCCGTACTTAAAAAAAAATCTGATCCAACAGCCAGCTGTTGATACGAGAGACCAAGAGCTATTTGAGTTATATTCTCTGCTGCACACACAGTTAAATACAGAATTTTCCAGGTTACATGGGGTTTAACTGTTTTATATAATCCTTAACATCAACCTTTAAATAAATCTGTATAACTATACGGTGCTTTGTTGTGTCTGACAACTATTCCTTTACTCTTGTGGGTGGGAGTGGGAGATTTCCTCTACACCCCTATGTGTTAAGAAATTCTAAACGTGTTCTATTAAAACGGTTTAGACGTTCTTCTCCCCATGTTTACTTTGCAGAAATAATAAAAGAACCTTTATATCTTACTTACATAGCAGTAAAGTCAGAAGCGGAAAGGTGGCTTTCAACATCTTCGTCGTAATGGTTTGATCAACGAAGTGTTTTTCCTGTAATAACGGTACCAACAGATCGACGCAGTACGGGATCTGAGAGTGGTTAGAGGCGTTCTTAAAGAAGCGACTTAGACCTGCTTTGAAAGAAAGGGGAACAAATATTAACACACATCTCAGGCTAAAGGCTGACTCTGAACTACAAGAACAAGCACAATTTGCATTCATCCAAGATCTTAAGTTTAGATGGTTTTAGTGGAAGGCTGCTAGGGTTAAAATAGCATTGTTGCAACTACCTGTGGACAGAATAAGACGACAGCAAGTGGGACCAATGATGACCCCCATTCACTCATGCTGGGGCTTTGCTTCCGGAGGTAGGAAATGAAACCACCACTCCTTATGTAAATTGAAGCACTATTTCCAAAGGCAGCGTTGTAACATTAATCATATGTAAAAGTAAAGAAAGCTCACACATCTAGAAATATCCCCACCAATTGTGTAGTTTCCTCATAAGTGTTACATTCTCAGCTAAATAGTGGGGGAGGGAACAAAGGAAGATTGCAAACAAATCTACAAAATTGAACTGTCTAAACTTTCAACTCTGCCCATTTGAACCCGAATTTTGCACTGGGGCCCTACAATGCGGCCCTTGAGTTTTAAAGAAGTTTAAAGCCTGGGGTTAAAGTAACCCTGGCCTTGCAATTTTACACAAACACGTTAACCCGCAGAGATACAGAGTGGGCAAAAATTTGGTAGATGGAGTATAATGTAGGAAAATGTGAGGTTATACACTTTGGTAGGAAGAATAGAAGATGAGGAGGAATTTCTTCTCTGAGAGGGTTGTGAATCTTTGGAATTCTCTTCCCCAGAGAGCTGTGGAGGCTGAGTCAGTGAATATATTCAAGGCTGAGATAGACAGATATTTGAGCTACAGGGGAGTCAAGGGTTATGGGGAACAAGCAGGTAAGTGGAGTTGAGGCCAAGATCAGATCAGCCATGATCTTAATGAATGGCGGAGCAGGCTCAAAGGGCCAAATGGCCTACTCCAGCTCCTATTTCTTATGTTCTTACAACGAAGGACCCTGATTTTCATATTAAAGCAGCTTTAGGCCTGTTTCAGGCATCAGGCCTTGGGTGTCAATGGAGCAGCCGAGATGACCCCGCCCTCGCTCGATTTTCAACTCCTGGCCGCCCTTTCTTTTGGTGCATAACAGACAACCATGGGTTGAAATTGAACCCCCCAAGCAACACCACGGGTCGTCGACTAGTGTAAAATAAATATCTATAAAATATTGGGCCGGCTCTTGCTGGAAAAATAACGGCATGTTAGTGACGCACGTCAGTATTAATGTGCAAAAGCAAAATACTGCAGATGCTGGAAATCTGAAATAAAAACAGAGAATGCTGGAAATACTCAGCAGGTCAGGCAGCATCTGTGGAGAGAGAAACAGAGTTAACATTTCAGGTCGATGACCTTTCATCAGAACTGGAAAAAGTTAGAGATGTAACAGATTTTAAGCAAGTGCAGGGGCAGGGAAAGTGAGGAGGGAAGGAAAGGTCTGTGAAAGGGTGGAAGGCAGGAGAGATTAAATGACAAAAGGTATGATTGTACAAAGCAAAAGGAGATGGTAATAGGCCAGGTAAAGAAACAAAAGGTGAGTCTAGAAGAGGTGTAAATGGGAATGGCAGAATCATCAACAGCTGCCATGTGAAAAAATAGGGACAGAGGTTATGGTCTGAAATTGTCGAAGGCTGTAAAGTGCCTAATTGAAAGATGAGGTGTTGTTCCTTGAGCTTACATTGAGCTTCGTTGCAGCAGTGGAGGAGGCCGAAGACCGTAAGGTCAGAGTGGGAGTGGAGCGGAGAATTCAAGTGACAGGCGACCGGAAGCTCAGGGTCACGCTTATGGACTGAACAGAGGTGTTCCGCAAAGCGATCACCCAATCGGCGTTTGGCCTCCCCAATGTAGAGGAGACCGCATCGTGAGCAGCAAATACAGTCTACTAAATCGCAAGAAGTACAAGTAAATCGCTGTTTCACATGGAAGGAGTGTTTGGGGTCCTGGACAGTGGGAAGGGAGGAGGTAAAAGGGTAGGTATTGTATCCCCTGCATTTGCAAGGGAAGGTGCTGTGGGGAGGGGAGGGGCTGCTGGGGGTGATTGAGGAGTGGACCAGGGTGTTGCAGAAGGAGTGGTCCCTTCACTAGCAGAATAGATAAGGGGGAACCAGTGGATGTGGTGTATTTGGATTTTCAGAAGGCATTCGATAAGGTGCCACGCAAGAGGTTATTAAACAAAATTAGGGCTCATGGGATTGGGCGTAATATACTAACATGGATTGAGGATTGGTTAACGGACAGAAAACAAAGAGTTGGAATAAACCGGTCATTTTCGGGTTGGCAGGCTGTAACTAGTGGGGTACTGCAAGGATAAGTGCTTGGGCCTCAGCTATTCACAATCTACATCAATGATTTGGATGAGGGGACCAAATGTAATATATCCAAGTTTGCTGATGATACAAAGCTGGGTGGGAATGTAAGTTGTGAGGAGGATGCAAGGAGGCTTCAAGGGGATATAGACAGGCTAAGTGAGTGGGCAAGAACGTGGCAAATAGAATATAATGTGGAGAAATGTGAAGTTATCCACTTTGGTAGGAAAAACAGAAAAGCAGAGTATTTTTTAAATGGTGAGAGATTGGGAAATGTTGGTGTTCAGAGGGACCTGAGTGTCCTTGTACACAAATCACTGAAAGTTAACATGCAGGTACAGCAAGCAATTAGGAAAGCAAATGGCATGTTGGCCTTTATTGCAAGAGGATTTGAGTATAAGAGTAAAGACGTCTTACTGCAATTATATAGGGCCCTGGTGAGACCACACCTGGAGTATTGTGTACAGTTTTGGTCTCCTTACCTAAGGAAGGATATACTTGCCATAGAGGGAGTGCAACGAAGGTTCACCAGTCTGGTTCCTGGGATGGGGGATTGTCCTATGAGGACAGATTGAGTAGACTAGGCCTCTATTCTCTAGAGTTTAGAAGAATGAGAGGTGTTCTCATTGAAACAAAGAAAATTCTTACAGGGCTTGACAGGGTAGATGCAGGGAGAATGTTTCCCCTGGCTGGGGAGTCTAGAACAGGGGTTACAGTTTCAGAATAAGGGGTCGGCCATTTAAGACTGAGATGAGGAGAAATTTCTCCACTCAGGGTGATGAATTTTGGAATTTTCTACCCCAGAGGGCTGTGGAGGCTCAGTCGTTGAGTATATTCAAGACAGAGATCGATAGATTTTTGAATATTAAGGGAATCAAGGGATATGGGGATAGTTCAGGAAAGTGGAGATGAAGTAGAAGATGAGCCATGATCTTATTGAATGGCTCGAAGGGCCAAATGGTCTACTCCTGCTCCTATTTCTTATGTTCAGGATGCTGAGCGGGGAGGGGAAGATATGTTTGGTGGTGTGATCAAGCTAGAGGTGGCGGAAATGGCGGAGGATGATCTGTTGAATGTGGAGGCTGGTGGGGTGAAAAGTGAGGATAAGGGGAACCCTATCATGGTTTTGAGAGGGTGGGGAAGGGGTGAGAGCAGAAGTGCGGGAAATGGAACAGACACGTTTGAAGGCCCTGTCAACCACGGTAGAGGGGAATCCTCATTTGAGGAAAAAGGAAGACATATTGGACGCACTAGTATGGAAGATGGCGTCATCAGAACAGATGCGACGGAGTCGGAGAAACTGGGAGAATGCGATAGAGTCCTTACAGGGAGCGGGGTGGAAGGAAGTGTAGTCCAAGTAGCTGTGGGAGTTAGTGGGCTTATAGTGGATATTTGTCGATAGCCTATCCCCAGAAATGGTGACAGAGAAGTCAAGGAAGGGAAGGGAAGAGTCGGAGATGGACCATGTGAAGGTGTGAGAAGGGTGGAATTTGGAAGCAAAGTTGATGACATTTTCTACAGTAAACTCTTGTTTAAACAGCACTTAATTATCCGGAATTCTTTAATAACCAGCAAAATTCAGGAGTAGGTTCAGGAACCCAAAGGTAAGTTTTACTGTATATTTGTGGCCGTGTAACCGGGGCTCCTGTACCTGTGGCTGTGTAACCGGGGCTCCTGTACCTGTGTAACCGGGGCTCCAGCACTTGTGGCCGTGTAACCGGGGCTCCTGTACCTGTGGCTGTGTAACCGGGGCTCCTGTACCTGTGGCTGTGTAACCGGGGCTCCAGCACTTGTGGCCGTGTAACCGGGGCTCCAGCACTTGTGGCCGTGTAACCGGGGCCGCGTATCTGTGGCCGTGTAACCGGGGCTCCCGTACCTGTGGCCGTGTAACCGGGGCTCCTGTACCTGTGGCCGTGTAACCGGGGCTCCTGTACCTGTGGCCGTGTAACCGGGGCTCCTGTACCTGTGGCTGTGCAACTGGGGCTCCTGTACCTGTGGCTGTGTAACTGGGGCTCCTGTACCTGTGGCTGTGTAACCGGGGCTCCTGTACCTGTGGCCGTGTAACCGGGGCTCCTGCACCTGTGGCCGTGTAACCGGGGCTCCTGTACCTGTGGCCGTGTAACAGGGACTCCTGTACCTGTGGCTGTGTAACCGGGGCTCCTGCACCTGTGGCCGTGTAACCGGGGCTCCTGTACCTGTGGCTGTGTAACTGGGGCTCCTGTACCTGTGGCTGTGTAACTGGGGCTCCTGTACCTGTGGCTGTGTAACTGGGGCTCCTGTACCTGTGGCTGTGTAACTGGGGCTCCTGTACCTGTGGCTGTGTAACCGGGGCTCCTGTACCTGTGGCTGTGTAACCGGGGCTCCTGTACCTGTGTAACCGGGGCTCCAGCACTTGTGGCTGTGTAACCGGGGCTCCTGTACCTGTGGCCGTGTAACAGGGACTCCTGTACCTGTGGCTGTGTAACTGGGGCTCCTGTACCTGTGGCTGTGTAACTGGGGCTCCTGTACCTGTGGCTGTGTAACCGGGGCTCCTGTACCTGTGGCTGTGTTGTGTAACCGGGGCTCCTGTACCTGTGGCCGTGTAACCGGGGCTCCTGTACCTGTGGCCGTGTAACCAGGGCTCCTGTACCTGTGGCCGTGTAACCGTGGCTCCTGTACCTGTGGCCGTGTAACAGGGACTCCTGGATCTGTGGCTGTGTAACCGGGGCTCCTGTACCTGTGGCCGTGTAACCGGGGCTCCTGTACCTGTGGCCGTGTAACCAGGGCTCCTGTACCTGTGGCCGTGTAACCGGGGCTCCTGTACCTGTGGCTGTGTAACCGGGGCTCCTGTACCTGTGGCTGTGTAACCGGGGCTCCTGTACCTGTGCAACCGGGGCTCCAGCACTTGTGGCCGTGTAACCGGGGCTCCTGTACCTGTGGCCGTGTAACCGGGGCTCCTGCACCTGTGGCCGTGTAACCAGGGCTCCTGTACCTGTGGCTGTGTAACCGTGGCTCCTGTACCTGTGTAACCGGGGCTCCAGCACTTGTGGCCGTGTAACCGGGGCTCCTGTACCTGTGGCCGTGTAACCGGGGCTCCTGTACCTGTGGCTGTGTAACTGGGGCTCCGGCACTTGTGGCCGTGTAACCGGGACTCCTGCACATGTGGCCGTGTAACCGGGGCTCCTGTACATGTGGCCGTGTAACCGGGACTCCTGCACATGTGGCTGTATAACCGCGGTACCTGTGGCTGTGTAACCGGGGCTCCAGCACTTGTGGCCGTGTATCCGGGACTCCTGCACATGTGGCCGTGTAACCGTGGCTCCTGTACATGTGGCAGTGTAACCGGGGCTCCTGTACATGTGGCTGTGTAACCAAGGCTCCTGCACATGTGGCTGTGTAACCAAGGCTCCTGCACAAGTGGCTGTGTAACCGCGGCTCCTGTACCTGTGGCAGTGTGGCAGTGTAACAGGGACTCCTGGATCTGTGGCCGTGTAACCGGGGCTCCTGTACCTGTGGCCGTGTAACGGGGCTCTCGTATCTTGGGCCCTTGTCACTCCATGTCCCTTCTTCTGGTCTGAGGTCGGCCGATATATAAATTGCCTTGGTAGGTATACCTCTCCGTTATCCAGAATTTTTAATCAACCGGCACCATCCCGCTCCCGTAGGTGCCGGATACGAAAGAGTTTACTGTAGTTCAGGGCGAGAGCAGGAAATGGCACCAATACAGTCATCAATGTACTGGAAAAAGAGGTGAGGGAGGGGACCTGAGTAGGACTGGAACAAAGAATGTTCCACATATCTCACGAAAAGGCAAGCATAGCTAGGACCCATGCGGGTTCCCATAGCAACACCTTTAATTTGGAGTTTTTTTTTATTTGTTTGTGGGATGTGGGCGTCGCTGGCAAGGCCAGCATTTGTTGCCCATCCCTAATTGCCCTTGAGAAGGTGGTGGTGAGCCGCCTTCTTGAACCGCTGCAGTCCGTGTGGTGAAGGTACTCCCACAGTGCTGTTAGGTAGGGAGTTCCAGGATTTTGACCCAGCGATGATGAAAGATCGGCGATATACTTCTAAGTCAGGATGGTGTGTAACTTGGAGGTGGTGGTGTTCCCATGCTTTTGTTTCTTTACCTGTCCCATTACCATCTCCTTTTGCTTTGTACAATCATACCTTTTGTCATTTAATCACTCCTGCCTTCCACCCTATGTCCTTCCCTTTTGTTCTTTCCTCCCCTTGCCCTGCCCCTGCACTTGCTTAAAATCTGTTACATCTCTAACTTCTTCTAGTTCTGACGAAAGGTCATCGACCTGAAACGTTAACTCTGTTTCTCTCTCCGCAGTTATTAATGTGCAAATCGGCCAGCACGTTCAGGGGATTAAGAGATACGCCGTGAGTTGTGGGGAGGCAGAAATGAGGCCAGCTACCTCCCCATGCAGAAGGAGGAAACAGTAAGAGGGAGAGTCACCCAGGGCAACTGATCTTCATATCTTGCGATGTGGTTTCAGAGCAACATGAGCTATGGTTTGTGAGAGTTTGTCTGCCCACTCTGTTAACTGAGAATTGTGCATTGCACAGGGAAACTCCAGAAACTGGAAGGGGAGGTATCACTTTGAAAAATGTTGTCAATAGCTGTTGTTTGGAGGGACATTGTCTGAGGAAAATTGTTGCATGTGTCCATGCAGTTGAAGATCAAAGCACTCGAAATGAGGATGTTGCCCAGGTTGAATTGTATGTTCTCTATGCTCCCCCTTGTGGTTAAGACTTACTCATTTAAGAAAATTACCAAACAATTCTTATGGGAAGAAAAACTCCCCTGGGATTAGTTTGGTTAGACTGTCGAGGTATAATGTGTAGGGTAGGTATGGATTATTGATCTCTAAGTTGGGTATTTGTTTAAACTATGCTATAAACCTAGATGCTAGGATAGTAGAATGGATTGGCCTGGAGAGAGAGATGGCCTTTGAATATGGATTTCTAAAGAATTTGGTTTTGGTTCACTGTTTGAGGTTGAATTGTCAGAATGTGGTAACTCATTCCTCCTACAAGTATTTGAATGCAAGTTTGGAATAGCTCCAAATTGGAAAAGGCCTCTCTGGCTTATTGGAAGAAGCCACATAAATGTTTTGTTCTGTCGAAAGTCACACCAGGCAAGATATTATCTGGAATGTAATCGAAAAATAATCAAATTTTTTCTGTTATAAAACACCTATGCCAGTCTATTGTTTGATGTAGACGTTTCACCAGTTGCTAATGCAGAGAAATCTTCGTGACGGTCCCTTGAAAGATGAGACCAAGGGATTTTCCAAACACCATCCTCACATGGAAATATATCGCCGTTCCTTCATCGTCGTTGGGTCAAAATTCTGGAACTCCCTCCCTAACAGCACTGTGGGAGCACCTTCACCACACGGACTGCAGCGATTCAAGAAGGCGGCTCACCAACACCTTCTCAAGGGCAATTAGGGATGGGCAATAAATGCTGGCCTTGACATCCAGAGAATGAATTAAAAAATCACATTTTATTCATGTCATTTCTCCAGGAAGATTGTTGGGCTACATAAAGCATGTCTTTTAAAACTGGGCAGTTGTCATTTTGGGTAGCCTCTCACAGCATCCGAACGGCCCCAACCAAAGTAATGAACAAAATGCTCTGTGGCTGTGACTGCATTATTCCTCCTTGGCCTCACTCCAGTTTTTGGCAAGGTTGGCCAAAGCACCTAATGCCTGTCCACCTTTGTCCAACCCCATTGATCTACCCTTTCTTTGGTCCACTCTTACCTTTTTGGTTATAGCTATAAAATCTCTAGCAGATCAGAAAATTGCAGCTGGATTGCCCACAATTTTCCTGTATGCATTTTCATCTAATAAAGTTCCTCACCATAGAATCATAGGCCGCGATTTTCTCCATGGAGGTGGCTTGGCGTCGGGAAGGGTGGTCGGCGGGTTCTGGACTGCTGTCGGCCCTAGCCGGCCTGCTGACACAATTTTTGGTTATTTGGGCTAGTTAAGCCCGCCGTGTGGGTTACCCGCCCTCATTACAAGGTGCGGGTCTGTTCAGGTGCTCTGCTGACGCGTTTGCAGCTGGATTATTTAAGGGGGCCATTTCACATTTACATCTGAAATCGTTTCTGCTGCTCCTGACTGCTGCTGGTGCTCACTATGTCTGCAGAGAGACAGAAGGCAGCTTCCTGCTTCAATGAGCAATCCCTCCATGTTCTTGTGGAGGGAGTCAGAGGTCGTCGGGAGGTCCTATACCCGGGAGTTGGAAGAAGGAAACCTCCTCAGCAGACGAAGGCAGCCTGGCTGCGAATAGCTGAGGAGGTCAGTGCCAGGTCCATGGTAAGACGCACCTGGGTCCAGTGCAGGAAAAGGTTCAATGATCTCCTGCGCACAGGAAAAGTGAGTATAAAAGCACACTGACCTTAATTCTGCTGTGCCTGTCATCACTTCCGCATCACTCTGCATTGCCAACCCTCCCCCCGCATCACTCTGCATTGCCAACCCTCCCCCTGCACATCCTAACTCAACCCAGCATCACTTGCACCATCAACCATCCCTCTCTCCCTATGTACAGAATCACTTCCCCATCTAACTAGGCACCCCTCACACTCACCCTCAAGGTTATGCAATGACAACAACTAGCAACTCAAAAGGAGGGAACTTGGTAATGGGAACCCACTCCATCATAGTCTCCCTCTAAACATCTATCCTATACACTCATTCCATCACTCTCAGTGAAACTCCACTTCTTTCCCTCATTGCAGGAAAAGAGATCCCATAATAAGAGGGAGAGAACAGGAGGAGGACCACCATCCGCGGCGCAGCTGACCAATGCTAAGGAGGCGGCTCTCAAAATTGTGGGATCGGTGGAACAGCTCGAAGTGGGGGACGGAGATGAGCTCAGTTGAACAACCTGGTGACAGAATGCTTCTCCATGCATCTTATTTGGCTTTCATGAGTGACACCTATGGCATTTGATGTCAATAGAAATTGAATGCTCATCATGTGCACAATGGGATGTGTCTGCAATCTATATATCACATGTCTAACTCCTGTCTTTACTCTCCCACAGGACCATCAAGAGACCTCCTCCCTACTGTTCATGCTGCATCCTCTGAGGGAGCAGCGTCAGCAGCAATGAGCGCACCCAGCACCAGCACCAGCGCAGAGATGCACACTTTGGTGGGCCGTTTGCGAGATAGAGTAGTGTTGTCACCCGGTGTATCATAACGCACGAGTGAGCAAGAGCAGATGGTGGAGACAGGGACAGCAGTGGAGTGTCCTCGTCGGAGGCCGCAGGGCGCTCCCAGCTCTGCTCAGCTGCATGTAGACGCTGAGCCTCGGGGGCCATCCAGAAAGAGAGCGGTGCTGGAGTTTCAGGAACAAGTGCAGGAGGCTCTGACTGGGTTTGCAATCACGGTGACTGCGACTGTGCAGAGAATGGAGGAGTCCATCTCAAACATGAGCAATGCCATTGTGTGCGCAATGGCAACTGTAGGTACCGCCATGGAAAGGATGGCAATCTCCATGGAGGACATAAATCGCCAGACTCAAACCAACATGGTGACTCTTCTAGATAGATGGTCATCTATGGAGGATAGATGAGCATCTATCATGGAGAGGAACCAGAGGTCCATGGGCATCCCCATTATGAGGACTCTCAGTACAGAGACGGGTCCTCATGGCCCCACTGATGTGCAGCAAGGTGCTCTCCAGCTACTTGCTAGCAGAGAAGTGCGGGTGGCCCATGAGAGGGATGATGGTGTGAGGCGACATGCAAGTGGGGGCTCCTCTCCGAGCGTTCAAACTTCCAGCCCCTTGCCAACCCCTTGGTCAGAGCCCCAAATGAGCACCCAAGCAGTGATGGCCGAGTCTACCCCTGTGCAGCCGCAGGAGGAGCAGACTTTGGTGGGGCCTTCACAGGCACCAAAACCCAGAGGACGACCGCCAAAGGCGTCTAAGCAGGCGCAGCAGGAAGGTGAGCTGGCTGACTCTAGATCTGCTGAAGCCACAGGGGGAGCACAACGTAGAAGCATGCGTAAGAGAAAGCTGACACATAAATAAGCACAAGGGTTCTCACTTGGGTGTTCTGATAGAATTCATTGTGAAGTTTCTGTTCTTATGTTGCAATAAATTAATGTTGCATGAATGTTTGACATCGTTGCCATATGTGTGCTGACAATTTGAGGTGGCACAGTGAAGGGTAAGGGTGCCTTTTATGTCCAGCAATGCAGGTGACAGTGGATATAGAGTTAACACCACATACTTGCAGCCTAAACACAGAATGGGCTCGATTTTGCCAGGCCCGAGGAGGTGGGATTGGAGGCGTGTGAGGTGTTAAAATCGCAAAAACTGGCGGGCGGGCCCGATCCCGCCTCCGAGCAATTTTCCCACATGTGAGTTTTCTGACCCCGTCTCCATCCCGCCTCCAAGAGGTGGGATAGGCCCTTAAGGCCCTTAACAACCAGTTAAGTGCCTCTATAGTCCAATTTTGAGAGGCCTTTCTGATTTTAACAGTTTTCCCACGTGCTGCACGCCTCCTCTGAAACATGCCAGTGAAACCTGGCAGCAGCACAAGTGGATTGCTTACTAACAGCTGCAGCTCCACCATTAAAAAGGAGTTTTCAGCAATCTTCATTTGCAGGTGGCAGAACTTTGTTGTCTCAGGTCTGGGGTAACTTTTTACAGGCCTACTCATTGTTGTGGAAGTTTGGAGCCTGACACCCATCTCCAGTGTGACCTCCTGGGAAACCCATCTCCCCACCTTGAATGAGCGCTTCCTCAACTGAGGTATATACCAGAAGAATGGGAACCATTTATTTCCTTTCCTCCTGGACATCAGATTCGGACGAAGACCAGCCGCGGCAGCAGCAGAACCCTAAACAACAGCAGCACCAACTGCAGGAGCAACAGCAGGAGCTCCAAGCTGCTGCTCACCCACCTGAAGCTGCACAGGCCAGAAGGCGCCAGCGCATGGAAGCCTGTCAGCGCAGGAGATACCCCCCAAACAGGGTCTACAGACAGAGGGTCAGCTGCCTCAACATGGCTGAGCAGCAGTGCCAAAGGAGGCTCAGACTTTCGCGAGAGGTAGTGGGTGACATCTGCGCAATGCTGCAGCAAGACCTGGAGCCCAGAGGAGCAGGTGGACACCCCTTACCAGTGGCCGTCAAAGTCACCACCGCACTCAACTTTTTTGCTTCAGGCTCATTCCAGGGATCAGCAGCAGACATCAGCGGCGTCTCCCAGGCGGCTGCACACACTTGCATCACGCAGGTAACCGATGCCCTCTTTGCCATCGCGCACAATCACATCCATTTCTCCAAGGATCAAGCCAGTGTAACTGCGCGTGCGGTTGGGTTTGACAATCTGGCAGGCTCTCCAAGGGTGCAGGGCGTCGTTGACTGCACACATGTGGCCCTTAAGGCACCCCATCACAATCCAGGTATTTTTGTCAACCGCAAGGGCTTCCACCACCTCAACGTACAGCTGGTGTGTGACCACAAGACGGAAATTTTGCATGCTTGTGACAAGTACCCTGGCAGTTGCCATGACTCCTTCATCCTGCGCCAGTCTAGTGTGCCTCCGCTCTTCAGTCCGCCAGACCAACTTAACGGATGGCTACTTGGAGACGAGGGCTATCCCCTGAAGACGTGGCTAATGACGCCATTGAGGAGCCCATCCAACGAAGCTGAGGAGCGCTACAACTTGGGCTACATTTCCACCAGATCCATAATCGAGCAACCATCGGCTTGCTGAAGATGCGCTTCAGATGCCTGGATAGATCAGGTGGAGCCCTGCAGTACTCAGCAGCCAGGGTCTCCAGAATCATCGTGGTTTGCTGTGCACTTCACAACATGGCACAGCATCGTGGCTTGCAGATGCCTGAGGAACAAGTGGCTCATCACATAGCCTCCTCAGATGAGGAGGAGGAGGAGAGCAACAAACGACCAGCTTGCAGAGGCGCATCAACCAGCGCCAGCATTATGCGAGCACATTGCTGACCGGGATGCAAGGCATGCACTCATCTTGGCGAGATTTGCTTAGCCTAGCCAATCAAGCACTTTTGCCTCGCAGCTTCTTACCAGTGCATCGACAATGGCCAAGAACCTGCGGTTCCTACCACTCTGATCACCATACTGACAATTGCAAGTCATCCTAAGCCCTCAATGTGGAAGTCCCATTAGTGATATGACACACGCCACAATTGCAACAGTTGACATCAGAATTTTTAATGACAATAACCAACTGATGGCTTTTCAACATTAAACATAACATTTCACCCAAGTGACTACCCTTGTGACTACTTGTGCATTATCTTCCTCTTACGCATGCTCCTACGTGGTGCTTCCCCTGTGGCTTCAGCAGATGTGGAGGCCTCTTGCTCACTTTCTTGCTGCTCCTGTCTCGACACCTTTGGTGGCCGTCCTCTGGGGTTGCGAACCTGTGAGGGCTCGGCAACAGTCTGCTGCTTCTGCGGCTGTGCAGGGGTTGAGACGCCGATCTCAGTTGGATGGGGACTCTGGTGGGGCTCTGACCGAGGACTTTGCAGTGGCATGGTCGTGTGAGGGCTTGGAGAGGAGCCCCCACTTCCTTGTTGTCTGCCACCAACATCCCTCTCATGGGTCAGCCCCACTTCAGAGCTAGCAAGTGGCTTGACAGCACCTTGCTGCAATTCAGGGGGGCCATGAGGACCCGTTTCTGTACTGGAAGTCCTACTCCCGAGAACTTGCCTGAAGGTCTGGTTTGTTTGCTCAAGAGCTGACCATTGCTCCTCAAGAGATGTCAGTCTATTCTGAACCAATACCATGTTTTCCATACCCTGGCGACTAAGCTCCTCCATGGACGTAGCCATCCTCTCCTCTACGGTAGACAGCCTTACCATGGAGGTAGCCATCCTTTCCACGGAGGTTGCCATTCTTTCCGTGGTGATGCGTTGATGTGCCAACGCCTCCACAAAGGCTCTGCTCATGTTAGCGATGGACTCCTCCATTTGCTCCACACTCGCAGCGACCCTGGAGACAAAACCTGCCAGAGACTCCTGCACCTCTTCCTGGAGTTCCAGCACCGCTCTTCTTCTGGATGGACCCGAAGGCAGAGGGTCGACATGCAGCTGAGCCGAGCTGGCAGAGTCCTGCGCCCTCCGACTAGGACTCTCCACTGCTGTCCCTGTCTCCACCATCTGCTGATGCTCACTTGTGAGCTGTGATACACCAGGTGACAACACTACACTATCTCGCGAAGGTACCACCGATGTGTGAGTGTCTGCGCTGGTGCTGGTGCGCTGAATTCTGCTGACGCCTGCGCCCTCAGAGGTTGCAGCTTCCTCTGAGGAGTCTGGTGGGCTCAGGCTGTTCCTCCTGGATAGTGGGGACGGGGGCTTTCGATGGTCCTGTGGGGGAGTAAAGGAAAGAGTCAGAGATGTGAGGCCAAAGTTACATGCACATTGAATATTGCAGATGATCAAAGTGGCTAGAGGAATGGTGCAAGGGGGAGGGATTCAAATTCCTTGGACATTGGAACTGGTTCTGGGGGAGGTGGGACCATTACAAACGGGAACGGTCTGCACCTGGCAGGGCAGGGCCGGGGACCGATGTCCTAGGGGGAGTGTTTGCTAGTGGCTGTTGGGGAGGGTTTAAACTAAAGTGGCAGGGGGTTGGGAACCTGAGCAGGGAGACAGAGGAAAGGGAAACAAGGATAAAAGCTAAAGACAGGAAGGAGAAAAACAAAAGTAGAAGGCAAAGAACTCAACGGTTTTTAAATCAAACATGGTCACAGTAAAATAATAATTAATATAGGTCTGAGAGCGTTAAAAAAAACAAGCCTGAAGGCTTTGTGTCTTAATGCAAGGAGCATTCGGAACAAGGTGGATGAATTAGCTGCGCAAAT